>CM042015.1:94191661-94791661 GCA_023525715.1 Cichorium intybus
TTCTACTTCTCATTTTGCCAAATGTTTCTTCAAAATCAGAAAATCCGTTCTTTGAGGCATTCTATCGAACACCTGGTATGCTTCACAATTTTAAGAACTCTCATGTGTATTCTGTAAGTAATTAGTCATGAGCATTCTATCATTTATGATTAAAACTCACTTACCAGATAAAGGCATCAATATTAAACCTAAGAATTGATCTCTGGTAATAAAAAAACCATTAATCTAAAACCACAACATTACAGACCTACCAATACCCCTTTTTAGTGATTGGAACATATGCATACATACCCTTATAGTGATTCAGATTGACACCCCTGATATGATTTCACAAATGTCATCTTTTTCGATCTCCACACGTGGAAACCTGCTTCCTGCCATGTAATCTCCGATATCAACATCCTCCTCCCCTGTTTCCTTTTGTTCTTCTCAATCCTTTCGACTTTGTTCATCACCAAAATTTTTCCAGTCAATGATGAACCGATTGTTGCAAATGTAGGGAGTGGCGTTGATTTTTCTATTCACTTTGACTCGAAAAAAAACTTGAGCAGGACCTGACTCGAAAAAAAAACTTGAGCAGGACCCATCGCGTCAATGAAGGTAATACGATGGTGGCCGGGGTGGAACATTGCAGGGAGGCGAGGTGATGCAGATGGTGGCCGGTGGTGGAACATTTAGCCAGAGAGAATGTAATACGATGCAATGGTTATGTACGCCTCTTATTTTTAGGGTTTAGGTTGAAGTTAGGAGATTGAGAGATCTTTTAGGAGAGATGATCGGGAATGAAATCAGATGAGCTGTTAAAGTCGACTGGAATTTACGAATACACCCTTAACTGGGTTTTATTAGACCATTTAAGTTGTTTTGAATTTAAAAAAAATAATAATTACCATAATAATCTAAACCATAGATCTTGAAAAATAAAATGTCCAGATTCTTTCACATTTTCTCAACCTTTTCACCCTTCTCATTTTATCCTATATATATATATATATATATATATATATATATATATATATATATATATATATATATATATATATATATATATATATATATATATATATATATATATATATATATATATATATATAGTAAACTGCAAATTTGGTCCCTGTGGTTTGTACAAAAGTGTGACTGAGGTCCAAAAAGTTTTCAACTTGCATCAGTGGTCCAAAATTGAAAACTTTTTGTGGTTATGGTCCCTGAGACATTTGAAAAGACTAATTTGCCCTTTTAATTTCTTCTTCTATATTTTTTATATTTCTTTAATTTATTTTAATGTTTTATAAAAATAGAAATGGCTCTCTCTGTCTTCCTCACCGTCCATCTCTTTCTCCTCTCTCTCCCTCTCTAAACGTTGTTGTGAGGAATTCTATGATTGATCCCGAAATAATCTACACACATACAAACACAAATCAGTAACGAATGGGTGCATGCGATAGAGAGAGGACCGAAGTGGTTTCAGAGGATTTAAAGGGGACGGAGAGAGTGATGGATATGGAAGGTATGAGAGCTGAAATTTGAAGAAGCAAAAGATTATTGTGCCCTAGAAATCACAGAGAATGCGAAATTCAAGTGGAATTGAAGTCGAGGAACAGTAGAAACGATCACAGCCTCTTCAAGAATCAAGAAGTCGAGGAACAGTACGACTAGATTCTTTGGACGCCGTTAGAAGGAGAAACAGGACGGTGAGGCTGTGGGCGGTAATGGGAGCTGTCGTCACCGGAGACGAGAGTGGCGTCGGGAAGATGTGCTCGCTAGAGAGGGAGGCTCCGCTGAAGATGGAATCTGGAAGGGGCATGGCGAGCTTACCGTTACATGAGTGAAGGAGCGGTGGTGGTGGATCGCTATATCGTCGGGAAGCGGATGGATAGCGTCTGCCGGAAAGGCTCAGGCCACCAAAGAGGGTTCTACTGGGTAAAGATGGTGTCGCCGGAAGATCAGAAAAAACCCACCACTCCCGTTCTATGAAAAAACCCATCTGCTAAAATCAATTGAACTCTTCCCGTTTCACCTTTCAACTATTCAGAGCTCCAATGGCTTTATTTATCTTCTGATTTCTGTGTTCAATCGAATCCAACCTTGTTCCAATTGAGTCTGTGTGTGTGCGCGTGATTTAATGGTGATGAAGCTGTACGGCTTGATAGACAAGAGAGATAGATGATTTGCAGGTTTGTGTGTGCGTGCTCATGTGAATCGGTTATCAATTTTTGTGTCTGAGTATTCAATCTTTACCAGTAATTTCTTGCCTTTGTGTGTGTGTTTCGATTTTGGAGCTTCTACCATGGATTTGCAGGTGTGTTTTCATCTGTGGGTGCGTGTTTGAGATTTTCTCTTTGGAATCAGTCGGAATCATCGAAACCATGGGACCAGCGAAGCCAATTCCGAGATTTGATTTATGGGTTTTTTCCCCGATGATCTCTTGTATTTCACCGGACTATAAATCGGAAGTTCTTGGTGGTCGGAAATTCTTGGTGGGATAGAGGCTAGAGAGAGACTGAGGGATGTTTTTTTTTAATAAAAAATGTTAAACATGTATTAAAAATAGAAAAAACAAATTAAAAGGGCAAATTAGTCTTTTCAAATGTCTCAGGGACCATAACCACAAAAAGTTTTCAATTTTGGACCACTGGTGCAAGTTGAAAACTTTTTAGAACTCAGTCACACTTTTGTGCAAACCACAGGGACCGAATTTGCAGTTTACTCATATATATATATATATATATATATATATATATATATATATATATATATATATATATATATATATATATATATATATATATATATATATAGGGTTGGGTTCAATAGAGAACCAGATTAAAACAAGGAACCAAGGAACCAATCGTGTGGTCGGAATGCAAAAGATCTACGGTCATAAAAAAGGATGTACATTTACTAGTTAGACGCCAATGTAGAGGATTATAGCAAAAAATCCACTTCGTTTTTTGTGTTTTTAAAACTTTTAAGCTTATTCTTTTTTCAAAAAAAAAAAACTAAAAATACCAAAATTCATAATTTTTCATCCTCTTTAAATAGACATCCATATTGGTATACAAATTTTTTTGTTTTTTTTATACTTCAAGTTCGTCCAGATTCACCACGCGAATCTGAACTGAACTGTATTGTTTTAGATATATATATTCCTTCACATATAAATGACAATTCTATTCGATTTATTCAATAATTTTTTACCAATCACATGTGAATTTTTAGGAAATCATTTTGAATTTCAGTTAATTCAATTGTATATGACATCAAATCGTTGAAATAGTAAAAATATAAGTGATTTTTTCTTGAATTCACATATAAATCTAAGAATGTTTTTAAACTTACATGAGTTGTTATTGAATTATTTACAATTATTGAAAAAAATTGAATTCAATGACTATTTACATGTGAATTATTTTCCATACAAATTTACTACAGTTTATATTTACATTGTGAATTTTAACTGTTTTTGTTTTATACATGTTAATTCACATATAAATGGTACTTGTACCTGGCTTTTTCAACAATTTTTTATCATCCACATGTGAATTTTAAGCAAATTAATTTGTGAATCTAAATTAATTCATTTGTGTATGATCAAAAGGTCAAAAATAGTGTGCATCTAGTTTTAGATATATAAAGATCCATATTGATATACAAAATTTTTTGTTATTTTTTTACTTCAAGTTCGTCTAGATTCATCTTGTGAACCTGAACTGAACTGAACTGCATTGTTTTAGATATATTCATTCACATCTAAATGACAAATTTATCCAAATTTTCAATAATTCTTTACCAATCACATGTGAATTTTAAGTAAATCATTTATGAATCTCAGTTAATTCAATTGTATATGATATTAAAACATTAAGATAGTAAAAACATTAATGATTTTTCTTGAATTCACATCTGAATTTAAAAATATTTTTAAATTACATAAATTGTTATTGAATGATTAACAGTTATTGAAAAAATTGAATTCATTGATCATTTACATGTGAAATATCTTCCATACAAATTTAATACAGTTTATATTCATATTGCGAATTTTAACTGCTTCTTGTTTTAGACATGTTAATTCACATATAAATGGTAATTGTACCCTGATTTTCAACAATTTTTTATCATTCATATGTGAATTTTAAGCAAATTCATTTGTGGATCTGAATTAATTCATTTGTGTATGATCAAAAGGTTTAAAATAGTATGCATCTAGTTTAATACATATTAATTCACATATAAATGACCATTGAACCTGATTTTTTTCAACAATTTTTTTATCATTCATGTGTAACTTTAAGTAAATTAATTTGTGAATCTTAGTTAATTCAATTGTACATTAGCAAAATATTGAAATTGTAAAGAATATAAATGAAATTACTTAAATTCAATATGAATTTAGTCAAATTCACAATGCAAATCTAAAAGTTTATTTAAACTCACATGAGTTGTTATTGAATGATCAATTATTGTTGAAAAATATAATTTCAATGATCATTCATATGTGAATAATCTTCTATAACAGTTGTTATAGTTCAGATTCACATTGATTAAGTGTTGTGAATCTGAACAAGATTTTTGAATATTTTTTTTTCGTTTTTACTATATTGATATGGATGTCTATTGAAAGAGAATAAAAAATTATGAATTTTGATATATTTTTTATTTCGATAAAAAATAAGCTCTAAAAATAAAAAATAAATAAATAACGAAGTGGGTTTTTTGGAATTATCCGCTACATGTGCGTTCAATTAGAAAATTACAACCTTATCTCCGACCGTCGATCATTTAAATTCCGACGCTCACGATTGGTTCATTGGTTCCTTGTTTTATTTTGGTTCTCTATTGAACTTTTATCTATATATATATATATATATATATATATATATATATATATATATATATATATATATATATATATATATATATATATATATATATATATATATAGGGTAAAGTTCAATTGAGAACCTAAAAAAGCCTACGAACCTAAGAACCCATTTTATGAACTTTTTTTCTACACAATATTTTTCAAAAAAAAATATACCAAAATTTTTGTTATGATGCGTCTAAAAAGATTTCAAAAAAAAAAACTAAAAAAAAACATTTTTTTAATTTTTTTTTCATATGAGTTTAGGGTTTAGAGTTTAGGGTTTAGGGTTTAGGTTTAGGGTTTAGGGTTTAGGGTTTAGGGTTTAGAAATCTCTTAGACGCTTTAAATAAAAAAATTAGATGCAAAAAAAAAATCATTTATTATTATTATTTTTTCATATGGGTTTAGGGTTTAGGATTTAGGTTTAGGTTTAGGGTTTAGGGTTTAGGGTTTAGGGTTTAAGTTTAGGGTTTAGGGTTTAGGGTTTAGGGTTTAAGGTTTAGAAATCTCTTAGACGTTTTAAATAAAAAAATTGGATGCAAATTTTTTTGAAAAATATTGTGTATAAAAAAAGTTCCTAGGTTCCTAGGGTTTTTTAGGTTCTCTCATGATCTCGACCCTATATATATATATATATATATATATATATATATATATATATATATATATATATATATATATATATATATATATATATATATATATATATATATATATATATATATATATATATATTGATTTGAATATCCTTTAGCAAGTTGTGAGGTAGGCCCAACCCAGGCTTAGGGACCCACTCCCAGCCCCTCAACTTATATATTCCTTGGAATGTGATACGCCACTCTGCGTTTGCTCACAGCAATGACCACCACCCACTACACGCCGGAGCATATCACCACAACTGTCGACTCGGTGGTTATTTCTCCAAGCTCGGATCATCCGTCGGTAGATAGCAATCGTGTATACGATGACACCACCGCTCAAGCACGTGTCCGGTTCATGTGCAGTTTTGGGGGAAAGATATTACCACGTCCTCATGACAACCAACTCCGGTATGTTGGTGGCGACACCCGCATAGTCACCGTCCTCCGCCACAACACCACCTTCTCCTCCCTACTCAACAAACTATCCAAGCTTTCTGGTAAACCATACATCTATTGCGTTCTCCACAGTTTCCATCGGTCAAAGATTTTGCCTACTTAATTTTGGCTATTATTAAGAATTTCGATCATAATGATTTGATTAAGCAAAGTTGCTAAACCATGGCAAAATTTACGAAAAAGAAAGAAAAAGCTTTGTGGTGAAAGTCATATTATTAATGACTTTGGGGGTTTTTGACTACAGGTTCTGGGATTATTTTCATAACAATATTTAGTAATACTTGCAGAATTTAGATCGATTTTGATTATACGATAGTTGAATAATACTTTTCATAACAGGATGCTATAAAACTTATAATCAAACGGATTAATACTTTCTCACTCATTCTGAAATGCTTTTATTGTTATATATATATTACTACAAACTCAAATAACATACGATATATCCGCTCATTATTTTGTATAACCCCTTTTAACCAGTTAATCATTTGATTTTGATCAATCCATGTCACATAACCACTCTCACAGGAATTACAAACACCTTTTCATATCAACTTTTTGAAAAGCTCAACGATTATAACAATTGAAAAAAGAAAGAGGTAAATGAGATTGTACTTGCTTGTCTTGGTTTGTCTACATAGCCTAGTTTTTCTCGTAATATCATGAAAGTATTTTTAAAAAATAATGTAAATGAAACAAATGAACTTTGGCCCGGTTTATTTTGAAGCGGGGATTCTTAAAAGCTAGTTAATAAATCGTTTAAACTCTAAGCTATTAATATATGATTACCAAGAAAGAAACATATCCTCTTTTTGTTAATGAAGTGTTTCACTTCACAGCCTTTAGATTAAAAAAGATTGATGTTGGGATGCATGTTTTCAAATTATTCAAATAAAAATTTACAAAACTTTTATTAAAGTTACAAAAAACTATGCTATTTTATATTTGTTCTAAAAAACTCACAAATTTTATCCAAAAAAAGAAAAAAAAATCAACATCAAATCAGATGAAGGAGACACCATAAAAATGATTATACAAAGTCATCGTAACCAAAATCATTACCACAAGTTGTGCATACAGCATAGCTTCAAAATTTTGTAATCCGAAAGGCCAAAAGTTTATTATTATTATTATAATGCATACTCATTTTGAAAACCGTCTGTCGACAAAACATAAAATAAACAAAATATTTATTAAATTGATTAAATATACTTTATGAATATTCGGTAGGTACAAGTACAACTGAAATATGCGTAAAATACCAATTACCAAACGAAGACCTAGACGCGTTAATCTCCGTCACAAGTGATGAAGACGTGGAAAACATGATGGATGAATACGACCGGCTGGCTCACAATCACAAAACGGCTCGGCTCAGAATATTCCTTTTCCCAACAGACAGCTCACTCTCTCGAGCCAGCAGTATCAGCTCACTACTTGACGGCTCCGTTAAACGTGAACACTGGTTTCTTGATGCACTTAACGGCGGCTCAGCTTTGGAACGTGGCAGATCCGAAGTCTCATCTATTATTTCAGAAGTACCCGATTATCTATTCGGGTTAGACCATCCGGATGATTCAAAACCCAAAACCCGACTTCATGATAATGTATCCGTTTCGGATCCCGGGTCACCCGCTCCACGGTTTTCTTCCCCGTATAACTCCACTTCATCAACATTGGGGCCCACGGTTGCTCCACCGGTCCCGAATCTTCGACCGGTTCGAACCAAACTCGATAACACGAGTCCACAGGGTGGTCCTGTGGGCCCGGTTGTCAGTGAACCGAAAGAAACGGTTACTGAGCAAACGGATTATACTGGTCAACCTGTGTATTCAGAGGGTAATTCTAACGACCCAATAGTTTTGAAGCAAACGGATTATACAGGTCAACCCATGTATTATATACGTCGGACTTCCTCACCAGCCCCAGCGTCAGACATGCCGGTCTATTACATGCAGCCGCCAGGTCAGATGGCTCAGGAAAATTTTCCCGTTCAGTCTGTTCCGATACGGAATCAATATGGTCAACAGTATATGGGGCCTCCAGGTCAAATGCTCCACCCTAATATGGGTCAAATGTATCCGGGAATGAGGCCCGTTTCAGGTGGGGAGTCGTATGATTTATCGGGTAGAGGAGGTGGTGGGCCGGGTCAGCCCGTTTATTATGGAGCGAGGTATGTTGGGGTTCAGGGTTATCCGGGTATGGTTTTGCCGGGTTCAGAAGAAATGAAGCAACCCGGATCTGATCCAAAGATGGGCCGGGCTCCCCAATGATGTTAAATAAATGGGGTTTATTAAATGGGCTTCTAAGGTCCGTCTTTGGTATATTTGTTGTTATCATTATTATTTTTTTATTTTGACTAGGTCAAAGTTCATGAGATTGCTTTTTCATGGACTATATTTGATCGTGTATTGTAAACTATTTGCCTTTATGATGGTCATGTTGAAAGATTTATAATTTCAAAAGTTTTTTTTTATTTATAAAATTGATTATTAATCGAGTAACATAAAGTATTTTCTTGAAATTTTTATAAATTGACATAAGCTCACATACCATAAATTTATAAAGAAAAGGAGAACTAATAGTTAGTTGCACCAACCAAGGGTGTTCACAAAGCTAGAAGGATCCATTGAATCAAAATGGGTCCGAGACTATAAATAATGTTCGAGTTATGAAAGAGATATGTTTGGGGAGGTTCACATTTGTTATAACTCATGTTCACTATGTCGTCGATAAAATACTGTTTGATAAATAATAAGTAAGCGAAATACAATAGCAAAAATTATGGATTTAATGCCCCATTAATAATGTAGATATTAGAAAGCACACTATAATATGCAATATACTTTAGCGGGACTGAAAGGAGATTTAATAATTTGATTTTTAACTTCATATGAAACGATAGGGCATAATTCGTGATAAAAATCTCGAGATCATATAGATATGGTGAAGATTATTAAAATTTATATTCGAGTAACGATGAACCTTCAATGATGCTTAGCCTGCTATTTCTTTTTAACTTAATAAATTTAAGTGGACAAGCTTTAATCCGACAAATTGCATAAGCATATTTCATTTAATTTAATAAAAAAAAATGACTTAAAAGAGAAAAGTAAGAAAATCAGATTGTCCTCTAACTTTTAAATATTATTATCTAAGATAAAACTTTATTTGGATGAGAAAATAAAAGAGGCAAGCCCTAAAAACCCCTCACAATCTTTGTGTTAGAAAAGAAATTTTTGAGGGACATTTATAAAACAGACTATTGGTATTATTCAAAGCCTCAAAGGTATTGACCTTTATTTTATTTTATCGAAATGGCCCTTAAGTGTGGAACATGGTATTTCGGATTGCATACGTTATATAAAGTTGAATTCTTTTATTTGCACAATTTCTTTTATAGAAAATTTTCTCAACCTCAACTGTGTATATGATTAGGTTATCGTATTTTCTTTGAAAAAAATAGCGAATGATGGTCTTATATCATAATGTACTCCATCATTTGTAATTGTTTTTTTATGATTTTGACGATGTTATTCTGCATATCGAAAGTGTTATATATCCGGATTTGGCAACATTAAAATATCATCTTTTTGTTTATGTGCATGATGTATATCATTTGTTTTAACAAAGAAGTCCCTATTTTACCAGTAGGAGTCCGGAATAGACCATTATGGACAAATGTTCAAGAAGTGTTCCATGGATTTTTGAACAATTTGTCGAATTTCAAAAATATTCATCGTATTCCGGATTGAATGTCTGAGTCCGAAATACATCTTTTTTTTTTGTGCTTATTGTACTCCAAATTGACATCATATATGGTTTTGTTGTGTTGAAACATGCAAGTAATAGCAAAAGAATGAATTTTAAAAAGTCATAGCTTAACGGGAAAAAAAATCTTAAAATGTTATCGTGTCGATGATTGATTTTTTCAATTCCTCTGTATGTTGTTATGAAGGCACCGAGTGTGCCTAAAAGAAGCCTAGATTAGCCGCTTCAGGGCCCCAAATCACAAAATACAATATCCAGGATTTTAGACTTGATTTAGGGTACCTAGTACGCGTAATGTATGTGCATAGTAAGTATGTCAAGTAAGCCTATCAAGAAGAAGTATGTTAACCGCTTTGTGGCTCCAAATAACTAAATATAACTACACCATGCTAATTGTATCATGTTACAATTTAGGGTTTAGGGTTTATATTTCAAAATGTATTGTATCTCATTATATTTACATAAAATTATTTCCTTATTTATTTGTGTTGTTCTATGCGTTCTTAAAACGATTTGTATGTTGTTTGAAGTAAGATAATATAAACATTAAACGCAATTGAATAAAATATAAATTCTAATACTAATCTTGATATGATGAAATCCAAATAAATATTCGATTACAAGAATATAAATTGAATATGCGAGTTGGCGTTAATCCATCAGAGGGGGTTTAACGACCATCACTATGCATTTGCCATTCAGAGGCAGCTGGTAGATGATGCGCCATTTCTGTTTTGCATGTAGATTGATACGCTACAAACATGAAATACAAATGAACAAAATGATCACAGTTCGTATTCATATTGCAATGTTAAACATGCTTTAACCGTTTAGAAATGACAACAAGCTTGGTTGATTATTATGTGGCTGGTTTTAAACTTCCTATTTCGGAAAAAAAAAATAGAACTTTATAAGATTAAAACCATTTGCATTTATACATAAACTCTGATATCAAATAAATGGAAAATAGAATAATTAAAAAGTGAAAGCACAATATTTTAAGGGATGAAGCTAGATGGAAAGAAAGGCATACCAGACATCGGGGCAGGTAAGCAAACAAGTAGGATACGGAAACGGAAAAAGGGCGATGTCAAATAAAGATCTCAAAAGGCGAACTAGATCATGAAAGATTCCGACCACTACCACCTGCAATACCATTTCCACAAATCCTTGTTCTTCGTGGTGTAACGCCCGGTTTCTCAAAAATGAATTACACCTTAATCTTATCACATTAGAACAACATTAAAGGGTGTAACTCAAATTAAGAAACGAGTAATACCAAGTTGTTACCAAAAACATAGTTTAAGTCCTAAACTATTTACATTAGTATTTACAACTATCATTCAAAAACCGGGTCAAATTACATATTTCAAAACAACAAACTAAGTCCAAGTCCAAGTCCAGTTATCCTTCTGAGACACGCTTCCCCCGATCGCCACTACCAAACCTAACACAAACAACAATAACAAACAATTTATGAGCTATGAAAGCTCAGTGAGTAATTTAAGGTTAATTGGTTTATATCATCCATCATCTTGTTTTAATCAAGCTCAACGGACTATCTCAGTCCCGAATGTGACATACACA
This sequence comes from Cichorium intybus, assembly GCA_023525715.1. NCBI lineage: Eukaryota > Viridiplantae > Streptophyta > Magnoliopsida > Asterales > Asteraceae > Cichorium > Cichorium intybus. The sequence goes on from CM042015.1 coordinate 94,202,984, forward strand.
CTATAACTCTTTATTCCATATTCTCAAAATTTGGCTATACTCATCCAAATCAAAACATATTCTACTTCTTGTCTGTAAACAACATTATAATAAGGCATAATAATCTAATAAATAACTACTCACCTGTTTTCGGGTTACTCTGTAGAACTCCTGAACCGCGTGTATCGTGCTTCTGTCTAGCCTTAGCTGTATCACAATATCTCGGGTCAAAACTCAATATTCAACAATCTCAATCATACTCAATATCGATAACAATCAAGAATTTGAATCATAAGAGAGGGTTACAATCAAAAGATAGCAATACTATTCTAGTTGTAACTTCCAATTTCACCAATTTAACTCATATAACCCTAGGAACACAATACAAACACTTCACTAGCTTACGTCTCGAATTAGAACTCCATTACACACACTAATCCAAGTAAACTCACTCTAATTCATGCTAGTTGCAGGTGGTTCATCAAAACCACTTGGAACTATCTCAAAGCGAGCAATCCAACCGTCAAAATGAGTAAAAATTGAGGAGAATTACCTTTCAAGCTCAAAGTGTAAATCCCTAGCTTCAATTCGTGAAAGATAAGCTCTAATATTGACTTTGGAGGGTTGGAATTAAGTTTCTAGGGTTAAAAAGGGTTTTGGACGAAATGGGTTTTATCCCAAAATGAATGAAAAATCCACTTTAAATATGACCTGCAGCGCCACATGACCCGTGTGGAAATCTACACGACCCGTATAGACCCACCACTTCAATTATAGAGTTACTGCCGGATTCTACACGACCCCGTGTAGAATCTGCACGACCCGTGCAAGTCTGGGACTCAACTTTTGGCTTACTGCATGATTCTACACGACCCGTGCAAGTATGAAATTTCACTTTTTAAGCTTAAACTTCTCCCAAATAAGTTTCTAACCCTCTTAACCCATATAAAAACTTATTTAACCTTATTTAAACTAAGATTAACACAATCTCACTACTATTTAATATTACGGTATTACACGTGGCCATTGTATTCATTATCATGAAAACCATTGTTCTTCGTGGTCACTGGATTCATTATCGTCAATATTGAGTTATGGTAAGAGAAAGAAGGGGTTGTCTATACGAAATAGCTATAAATGTGAGATAAGAGAGGAACTACATGAGAATTTATGGATGATTTGTGTGGTTGGAAGGTGCTGTTATGGTGGTGGCAGTGGTAGTGTCATGGTGGTGGCAGTGGTAGCTGAACTCTAGATGGAAAGAGAAATTAGGAAAGTTAAGTATTCAAGAACCTTTTGAGAACCTAAATCTTAGGGGGCAGGCTATATGCTTTTTAATATCCACAAGAATTAGCAACATGAATATGAAATTAGAAATTTTCATCCTATATTGGCACAAAAAAGACGTGCCACTAAAAACATAATATTGTGGCACAAAATTTTTTATGTCACTATAAGTTTGTATCACTAAATTAATTTTGTTTGTGGTGTTCGCATTTTATTACAAAGATGATGATATGATTCTTGGGGAGTGGTTGCAAGAAAACGTTAGAAGCATTGTCAGAATTTTATGGTGATTCTATTTTGCTTTCGAATTAAATATCAGCTTGCATAAGAACAAACTTTTCGGGGTGGAGGTCAATTTGGATGATGTTGACCACATGTAAATCGCCATTAGGTGTTGCTCTATTTGATCGTCTTTCATGTATTTAGGGCTCCCGTTTGGCTCGAATATGTCTTAGCTTGAGGGGTGGAAAGAGATCATCGATAAATTCATGACTAAACTTTCTAGATGGAAGTTAGAACTTTATTGGTGGGAAATCAAAATACACTTTTAAAATTGGTATTGGGCAATCTTGGATGAGCTCCCGAAGTGGTTATTAAATATGTAGAATCCATTAGCAGTCGGCTTTCTAGGGTGGTGAGTGGTTGAAAAAGTAATCGTGGGTGAGTTTGAAGAAGTTAACGACGAGTAAAGAAGGTTGGGGGAGGTATTGGGATTTATGAGATTATATGCTTTTAATAGATCCCTTCTTTATCAAGTGGCAATGACGTTTTCTAGCGGACGCTAATTCCTTGGGGTAAGGTGATCAAAGCTATTTTTGAGACGAATAATAAACTTGGATTGTCTTATCCTCGAAGAAGTTATTACGATAAATGGCTTAACATTTTATGATCTTCAACTTATTTAGCTTCTAAAGGCATCCATTATTCCACTCTTGGTCCGAAAAGGTTGGTAATAATGGACAAAAAAAGTTGGTAATAGTCAATCGACAACCGGTATTTGAGATGATATTTGGTGTGGCCACTTTCCCTTTAAATATTGTTTCCTTGGGTTATTCATGTAAGAAAATAGTAGAAGTTGCATGGTTGACTCTCGAGGATCCTTTACCTATTGGCCTAGATGCTTGTGTGGACCTTCAAGATGGGGTGGAAGAACACTAGGACAAATCACTACTAGAAAATAGCTTTTAATGACATATGAACTACGACACACACTATTTTTACGACACACAAAAATGTATGTCATTAAGAAAGTGTCATATTTCTTAAAATCTGAAGAATTTATGACATACATAATTGTATGTCATAAATCTGTGTCATTTTTTATAATGATTACGACATACATAAATATACGTTATCTTTTAATGTCATATGAGAAAAGAAAAAAACACACGAGAGACGCTTTAATGTCATTTTATAAAACAAGTGTCTCATCTTTTATTTCCTTCGATTATTTCCCCGGTCTCTCTTATACTTCATGCTTCAACCTTTTTCTTCCCATCGTTCCCAACCCGATATCTAGGGTTTCTCAATTGATCATCCCCGCCTCCCTTCTCTTCAGCTCCCATATGCAAAGTGATAATCCCGCCTCCTCACATCGGCGCTGTCGAAGCACCATCGATCCTACGTGGTCGTCCGACTGGCTTCCCTCCCAATTGTCGTAAATTCTTCCCGCTTCCCACTTTTCCCAATCGTCGTCGATTTCTGCCTTGCCTCAAGCTTCGCCTTCAAGATCATATGCCTATCTCTCCCGAAGCCCGCCTTCAAGCTCGATTGCTGCATTGCCAGAAATTAGAATCACAACGGCAACGACAACCCTCCAATAGTCGGCGTCCAAGCTCCGGTCGTCGACAATCGACACTCGACAGTTGGCAGCTGCGGTCCATATATATTAGGTATGGGTTTTCAATTATGAAATCGTTTCTTTCTGAGTTCTGAGTTGGAAATTTTCTTTTGATTGTTTCTTTTTAAGTTGTAAGTTGGAATGCTTCTCTTTGATTTCTAGGTTGGAATATTAGGTCTATAAATAATAGGTATGTGATTGTTTCTTTTTGAAATCTGATCTGGAATGTTAATATATAATTTATTAGTTTGCGTATTTATAACTTCAGCCTGATTATTGAGGGAAAAGAGCACACATGTGATACCAAAAAATCATAGGTTACAAGCCGTATGGTAATTCATGTCAAGGGTTTGGTTACTCCTGTATACATGTTAGGTCTCTGGATAAAGTTAACAGAATTAAAGATAAAGCCTCAGAACTTACAAGAATCAAAGATGAAGTATATGTTGAATTGGAACATGAACTAGTGAAATCAAAACAACAAGATCTTGATGATGTGGTTGAGTTTCAGAAGTATGATATGTAAATCACTAAAAGCATATGGTAAAAACTAAAATCACTCAGCCACCTTTTGCTATTTTCTCGGTGAAACCAATAGAGGTAACATCACAAATGAGAGAACATTTGACAAATATTTGATTTATTTGGTTTATTTTAGGTTGAGGGTTGATCTTATGGCTTATCATATATGTAATTGTTGATGACTGAGATAACCAAACCAACAGAGCATAGAAAATAGAATTGTATTGTACATATGAGTTTCCATATGCACTGATGAGGGAAAAATGGCCCTCTAGTGAGATGTTACAACTAAAAGAAAGAAATTATGATGCTTGATTCAAGAAGCCTTATCATCTTTCTATTATCTGTTTGATAGTAGCATTTTTTTATCTATTTGATAGTAACATGTTATTCACAACTTCATGTTTCATTTATGACATGGTTTCAATGGATGGTATATCAAAAATCACTCCAACACATTAAGTGGCAAAATTTTTGATAACTTTCTTTGGTTAAATGCAAGGATTAGTAATCTACTTTCATTTATTTTGGTTATTATTTTGTATTTGACATACCACATTGTGATGATGTGACAATGAATTGTATTTGTATTATTGATTTATTATATATTATGAGACACTAAATTTAATGTGTGGTTTAATTTTAATATTAATAAATCTTATATATATATATATATATATATATATATATATATATATATATATATATATATATATATATATATATATATATATATATATATATAGATTATTTGTTTAAAAAGATTTACGACTTACATTGTAAGTTCTAAATGTTTGTCAAAAATATATGCCGTAAATATATGATACACAACTATATATCATCTTTCATTTATTACAAGGCTTTCAATGATATACATTTGCGTGTCATCTGTACCCTTTAATGACACGTAATGCGTGCCATTAAAGGTTTTTTCTAGTAGTGAGTTAAGTATTTTACAAAGTTTGGTGTTAGCCAACCCAAATGAGAGATGAGTGTAGGAGCTTGGTTCATCGAAAGAGTATTCAGTGGCGATTTCACCAGACTTTTGATGGATAATGATGCTTTGGTAATAGGGGATGAGCTTACCAGGTGGAATAATCTTGTATTCTTGTTCCAAGCAAGATAAATGTGTTGATGTTGAAATTTTGAATAGACTAAATTCACATGCTTTACCATCTGGACAAGAGAGTGATTGATATGGAGTCCATTTTCTGTCCTTTATGTGGGTTGCACCCCGAGATGGTTGTTTATTTGCGATCCCCCTTGCATCTTTGATTTGGTCTCTTATTGCTAGATGGTGGCATCCGGATGTTCACACTTTTTACATGATTTCTAATTGGTTTCGTTGGTCCAATTCTTTATTTTTGAGCTTGGCGCAAAAGCAAGCTTTTGAAAGGGTCGCCTTCACTACTTTCTTGATGCTTTAGACAATTCGAAATTCGATGATTTTCGGAGCGGTTAAACCACAGAAAGCATATTTTTTTGACAAAATTATTTATTGTTCTATTTTTGTTAGTTTCATCTCTATTGAGTTGGTTTCATCTCTATTGAGTTGGTTGTCTTTATAACAAAAAATACGCATTTCATTTATGTAGTGTTCTTTTTTATTTCTTGCATCTTGCTATGTAATTATCTTAGCAGTTTAGAAAAACAAACATAACCAACAATGTCTACGCCTTATAAAGGAATTAAAAAGATAAAATATAGCCAATTTTGTCTCCACTTAATAAGAACAAACAATTTTTTGTAAACTCATTATAGGTTGGCTTCCAATCCACTAAAAGCTTAGACTACACGGTATTGTCAATTGTGAGCAAAATGCTCATCGGTATCTACGTGGCTAAGCGAAGCCGCCAGCATCACCATCCCATGATGCCGATATTGGTTTTCAACGGCAAAGGTATGCCTTCGAAAATTAAAAGCAACTCTCTCAAATTTCTCTTTCTTTCTTTGCCATAAACACCACAACACCACCCCACATTGTAGGCATAAAATAACATAGGTTGAAGGCATCCTACGTGGCGTCTACGTGGTGCGATGTAGATTTTTCGTAGACATCGACACCGCTTACCGTTAGAAAGGGACAATTATCTAGGGGTGTTGATAAAAACCGAAACCGAATAAACAGCCCGAACCGAATAGAGTTCGGTTTATTCAGTTGACCTTAATTGAGTTTTGGTTCAGTTTTCAGTTTAACTGATTATCCAAACCCTTATTTGGTTCGGTTTTCAATTTATGTTGTCGGTATTCAGTTAAACCAAATACATCGAATAAAAATAACCATTTTTTGTTATTTTTAGAATTTATATCCCATATGATATGTTTCTTGTTTGAATATTCCATAATATCTTACTTAATTAGTCACTTAAGCTTTGCTATTACACATTCGTGTTTTTCAACCCGTGAGACTTTTAGAGTGGACGCAGCAACCGCTATAGTGCTAGTGTTTCAATGTTTCTGTAAATATTTCACAATTTTTAGTTACCAAAACTAGTTGTGTACCCGCGCAATGCGGCGGGACACAAATTGTTTGGGGCAAACACCACATGGTTCGGTTCGATGTTTTGTTAAAACGAATAGTTATTTTGTCGGCTATTTTGGTTAAAAGTTAGACTACGTTACAATCATATTACTGAGAATGCACAATACATCGAGAAAATATAAATATATTGTCGCTGTGGGTTATTTTCATACCTTTTTAGGCGGCGCTAGACAATTTTTTCTTAAACAATTCCAAACAATTACATTTGTATTACAAAAAATTTCATGACATAGCAAATTAACAATAATCTAATAAAATGTAACATTTATATTAGGATCTAATATTAGGATCATATTTATAGTAAACAATTCCAATTACCATCCATTTTAAAATAATAAAAAAATGATATTTCATTATAGAATCCCTTTTAGTTTTTCCTATGCCATCGTCACTTTTTACATTATTAAAAGTGTTCTTATTTCTTAAAAACCTCCGGATGTCACAAAGGAAAAAAAAAAAAAACCCATGTCACAATGCCAAAAATTACGGATTTTAAGTAGTAGAATAATGGAGTATTGTCCTTTCAATCAATGTGGTTACATATTATAATAAAACATAATAATATTTTAATCATAGTTGCATCTATGTACGATTTATGCTCACTTTGAAAGCAATATATTTACTTGAATATAATTTAACGTTGGCATCATCTAAATGACAAATTAGTTAAAGTTTACTTATTTGTAGTTTGATTGATTTTTCTTCGTAATAAAACTGTTGATGAGATTTACATATTTTGTATAGAGTTTAGAATTAGGTTTTGGTGTTTAGGCGTGACCCAAACTAATTCAATTTTCATTAAAAATTTATTTTCTTTTACGGTCTTACCATGTTGAGTTGGGTTGGATAAATTCAATACCCTTTTGTCCAATCTTTTTAATAATAGATTTTCTATTAAATGTGATACTAAAAATCATGATATTACAATACAAATTAATTTTTAAAATAAAAAACACAAAGCCAATTTATAAAAATTTATAGATTACATTTATAAACTATATTAACTTTGATGAGATTCATGGTCGTTAAACTCACGATGATATTATTGATGCACTTAATAATAAAATCAGAAAATGCACGGTTACAGGGACTTATCAAAGATTCCGTCTTCTCTTTTGGGAATAGTGATTATATCATTTAATGGGTCAAAACACTTGGTAAGGTCGAGCTTTAGGGTTAGTGCACCCCATCAGTTTACACCAGTAATCTGCTATATTATAGTGCAATTGTACATAATATAAGATACATTTATAGCATTTATTTACATTTTTAGCAGTTAGAAAATCCTTTACACCTAACAACCAACATCAATCTTGAAATTTCTTTTATGCCTTTTGTGAATCCAGGAAGTCCACTCAAGCAACACCTTTTGTTTGGATGTTAGAGTTGGTTGTCCTCAAATGCCCTGACACAAACAGGGATACTTGATATTAAGTAACATTGATTAATATTGTACATGTTACAGCAATGATTACCTAACGTTAATGATATAATTTGGGTTTAGGATCCACGATATAATATGTTTAACGAAATTTGAGGCTTACTTAGAAGATATCCGTGACTACTGAATCATTTCGACCAATATGACTGTCCTAATATCTGATTTATCATGTTTAATTTGGGCAAATCGCCAGGTCTAGATCTGCCTTATATCTGTAATTACCCACTGCAGATTAACCATAAAGACAATTAGGATATTCCTGTAAGTATTGGATTTAGAGAATCTAAAGTTCGACAGAGACTTAGACACGATGGCTGACATTAATGCAAATATGCCGGCAATTCGGAAAACGGATTATAATGATATATTTAGGAGACTTTTCGAATTAATAAGAAGAAACGAAAGTAGAATGCCACAATAGACATATTGACATAAGTATGTTGCTATACCAAATCTGGAATTATAAAACAGAAGAATGGACTTTTCATATGTTTTTATATTTGTAGCACACAGTGAATGAAAGAGGCATTAAATGATCTGAAAGTGAACAAAAATATGGTTATTTACTGATTTACTCTTTCCTTCACTTCTCCACCATTTGAAAAACACCGATCTATAAATGGATAGATACAAATCTAAAAAACCATTTTCAAACCCTCTTTTAGCCACATCCTAAAACCATTGCTACTAAAAGTGGTGGTGACGGTAAGATCACAAGGAATCTGTATTCAAACGTTTGGACAGAAAAATACTTTTAAAATAATAAAACTTACCAAATAAAATTGAAATTCTATTAAGAACATACCACATAATCTATCTGTGATCATGTTGTATAAAAACTTAGATCCAATTCCTGCAAAACCAAAACCAAAAACTAAAAATATATCAGATAAGGTCTTCCTTCTTCGCCGGCCGGATTCCTTGCTTCTCGTCGGCACCGTCATTTGTTATCTTTTTGAGTATTTTCATTGGCTCATAACTGAGTGCTATCGAGATAGAGAGATTCCCTGGTGGCTAGAATTGTATACATCTGTAATTATTCCATTTCAATTACAGTTCATTCTCCTTCGTAAATACATTGTTATCATTTAGATTGTTCTATTTCACTGTTACATTGCCTATTTACATTTCATTCCCCATCACTTCTCCCAAGAACATTAGCAACTCTCACAGTTGCACACTGAAAACTCATATGTTTTTAAAATGCTAAACATCTTTGTCATCCGAAAAGAGAACTTTTATTTGTATTTTTTTCATTATTGAAAATGAAAACACAAACTAATGCTATAAATTATGCGAAATCTTGTACATTTGCACCAAATTCTTTTATAGATAACTAACCTCTAGCACAGGAACTGCCGGCTTCCATCTGTAAAAGGATAGTTACAGGTTTGATGTGATTTCAGTACAATAAGTTGGATCTGTAGTAACTCACGTATATCAATTACCTGAAAGTAAAAATCGGCTCATGGGATTCAACCCGATACTTCAGAGATAAACATGCATCTTCAGTCGCATGAGTCCTAGGCTAGGAGCCACCTCGATGTCAACCTAAAGTGAACAACAATTTTTAATATCATATAAACGTTAACATCGTAACCACACAAAAGGACCAAATAATATAAAAGGAGTTCATCCAATTTAAATATAAGACAGATGAATATAACTTAAAAGGGGAAGAAAGGCTATGTATAAACATTTGTACGCAATCACACAAAGGGGTTGTGGCGATCATTGCTGATAGCGATGGTGAGAATGGTGGATAGTGAGATCAATGTTCTTAGAGAGAGAGAGAGAGAGAGGCGATCGTAGGATTTGTGGTGGCTTCCGGTGAGTTTAGGGTTTTAGAGAAAAGTGGGAGTGAATCAAGCGAGGGTTTATCGAGATTCAGTTTGGCTCCTTCGGCGGTATAGAGTGAAGCAGGGGGGAAATATAAGGAAGACGTGAAGCGAGAATTGGGGACTTCGTTCAAAATTCAATCAGTAAATCTTATCAGTTCCCTACTTTAGGGATCACCTGGTCAAAACTCAAAGCCAATTCACGTTATCAAACTTAGACGTTGTTAGATAATATCATACTCATGCTTTAAAACTTGTATTCTATGCACAATCAATTGGATCTCTTAAATTTAAGAGTTTCCAAATAAGGAAACCATTTTTTTTTTAAAGTAGTATAGATATAGATATAGATAGTATCTATATTTGTGATGTTCTAAAACAATTCATGTATTAAAAATTATCGTGATGTTCTGACACAAATTATGTATTAGAAATTGTTAGTTTTAAAAACCTTAAAAGTAATAAAATATCTCGTCATATATATCATAAATGTATTTTAGTTTAAAAGTATGGTTTTTTGGGTTTAAATTTTCAAATCCACTAAATTAGATAAGAGCATTTTTTTAAATGCAACTAAATTTTATAATGTTATAATGTCAATCTCGTCCTATGTTATTCGAATTTAACCGTAAACCAAAACAAATAAATCGAAAACCGATTAAACCGAATCTTATTCGGTTTGGTTTCAGTTAATATTTTTTGAGTTAAAAAACCGGTTAAATCAAACTGAACAAACCGATAACCGATTAAAGCGGCCGAATAACACCCCTACAATTATCCAATCTAAACGTACTAAATTCCAACAATCAAATCCGAAAAAAGGTTGTTCTAACGAAAACTTCACGTGTATGGTTTCTTTTTTTTTTTTTTTTGGAAACGACAATTTTAACACCTTGAGGGTACTCAGTCTTGCACCCAGGGCGGTTTGCGATTACCTATGGTGCAAAGCCTTTCCCCTCCACCTGTTTATTCGCCGCCCAGGGAAAATCCCCCACATGGGGTTAGTTGGAGTCGAACCCCAGACCTCCCACCACATGGGTATATAACCCGGGTGCATCCACCCAGCTAGGCTAGGCTTCACTTGCACGTGTGTATGGTATCAATAACAAAAATCAAACACCGGAATTTTACAACTATTGACGTGTTAAAGAGTGGGGTACCGATTGACACTATCATTTACTGCTTTAGAGCTTATGTGGTACTTCAAACTATACTTGGTCCAAATTCCACAAAACTCTTTTTCAATAATTGAAAAAATGTCTTATATTTGACACATTTGTCCATTTACTCTTATTTGTATCATCAATTTTCAAAGTTAGATGCTGATTGTCAATAATTTCATTTAGCATTCAATTCATACGTTGATAATTTAATATCTAAACTGCATGTCAAGAATTTTTATTTTTTTTATTCTCAAAATTAGTGGTTATTGATTTGACACTTATATGTAGGGAACAATAGAAACTGCACCTTCAAATGATTTTAGCTCAAGTACAAGCTTTATTACATGAGTTACAGATGATAAATGCATCACATGGCTTTTTGTTGCTCATATAAATATAAGTCTTGTGTAAATGATACATGCACTAACAATAACCATCAAAAGATGGATAGAAAGATATCACGCCATCTTTTCCTCTTGTTTAGATTTATGTTAAAATTACTAAGTTACCCTCAGGGACACCTTTGGAAGAACAAGAGCTTGAAGTATTTGAAATATGAATCCATGGCAGAGAAGCACACAACAGAAGAGCTACTAAATACTACTCTTGTGTTTGAAGTGGAAGGAGGGGTATTAAGGTCATCTTCACTCTTTCCTTACTTCATGCTTGTGGCTTTTGAAGGTGGCGGTGTCCTGAGAGGTTTAGTGTTGTTCCTATTTTACCCTTTGGTTTGTTTGCTTAGCAAAGATATGGGGATAAATATTATGGTCTTTATATGCTTCTTTGGGGTCAAAAAAGACAACTTCATGATCGGAAGGACTGTTCTGCCAAAATTCTTTATGGAAGAGTTAGGGTTTGAAGGTTTTGAGGTGGTGATGAGATGTGGGAGAAAGGTGGGGTTGAGTGAGCTGCCTATGGTTATGGTTGAAGGGTTTTTGAAGGACTACTTGGGTGTTGATTGTGTTCTTGGAAGAGATTTGAAAGTGGTTTGTGGGTATTTTGTGGGGTTGATGGAGGAGGTGCCACCATCAAGATCAAGTTTCTTGATGAATGATGTATTTAGAGAGAGAAAAGGTGATAATAATTTCATTGGTTTTGGTCACTCCAACAAGATCCTTGATCGACATGTTTTCTCTCTTTGCAAGGTACGAAATCTCTCACTCCTTTCTTAGGGTGTGCACCACTCCACCCTATGTTTGACTAATTTTTGTTGGTTATTTTAGTCAACTTATATTTTTAAAGTCGTTAAAAATGAATTCCTACATAACTAATGCGAATTAATTATATTTAGTTTTACTATTTTAGATATGAAAAATCTATTCTTAACTATTACAGCTTTTCGATAGTTTTTATGTTTTATTATTAGTCGATCGTTTATAGCCATTTAATATCATTATATCATATGATTTATCATATTAATAATCAAAACATTATTTATGTAGAAAAATTTAAAGATGGGTTGTTCCTTATATTTTCCTTACATAATGCCATCTCCACATCCCCTCTCATCCAGGTCATTGTCAGACTCTGGATTTTAAAAAAGATAACCTTGTATAACATTATCCCCTTTCCTCATGTCCTTATCTCACATTGTTCAAATACGATCACGTGTCTTACATCTCTTATATTTTTTGATTTTTTCTATATAATTTTGAGGGGTTAGGATTATGATTTTAGCCTTATTAAAAGAAATTAACATTTTTTTTGTTCTCTCTTTTTATTTGAATGGTGAAGTATATTAAAATCTACACCAAAAAACTAGACGAGTTAATTAATTACATTGGAGAAAAATTCAAGGAATAGACAACAAAATTTGTTTGGTTCTCTTACTCTTGATCATCGATGTAACTTTCGATACATGGTTATTCATAATATTGAAACAAAAAAAGATTTGTTTTAATTAATCTCAAGCCAAAAAAAATCTAATTCAGACTTGCAAAGTGTTTTTGAGAAGGTTTTAAGTATTAAGTTGGGTTATGGTTGGCTTATGGAAAACCAAAGTTTAGAATATTAACTATGTTGTTTAATTAGATTACTAGCCATTTTATTATATCACTTTTTAATATCAGCCTCTAAGCAAATATCAAAGCTGGTAGATTTTAATTATATTGTTTAATTAGATTACTATGATTTTTAAACATTTACTTGAAATGTTATTACATTAATAACTTTTTCATTAAAGCCAATCCATTTTTAACCTTTAGCGGGAAATATACCATCGATGACATCCTATAGTCAGTAATCAGATCACCATTAATTGGTAAATATTGTGATTTATAATTTACCTTTTACTTTTTTTAAACTCATTCCATGACCATCTCTAACCGTTAGCACTATCTTTTTTGCATTAAACTTTATGATTGTAAATTTGTAATGAAATGAGAGTAACACTAAAGCTCCTCCATCCTATTACACTATATTTAATACTAAAACGAATATTCTAGTTATATCCTCCTTTATCAAACATTTATAATTTCACAAAAGCAACCAATTTATTATTAGTTTTTTCACAAATTTGACTCATATATTTTTATTACAGTAACTTAATAAATTATATATATATATATATATATATATATATATATATATATATATATATATATATATATATATATATATATATATATATATATATATATATATAGGGTTAAGTTCATATGAGACCATTATATTTCGTGAGACCAGGAGACGCATTCCTAGCCACTCATTTTGGGTGTAAAAAAATTTAAAAATGCAAAACAAATGAAAAAAATTGAAAAAATATATTTATTTATTATTTTCGTCATTTTTTTATTAAAAAAATAAAAAAATTTAGCATTATTTTCATATTCTAGTAAAATATTACATTATTCTGTGTAATATTCTATTAGAATATTCAACATTCCAGTGAATTTTTTTTATTTTTCCAGGTTTTTTTAATTTTTTTTTATTTTTTTGGTAGAATAAATAGCGAAAAGTAGTAGAATTTTTTTTTGAAAATTCTCATTATTTTAGCCTTTTTTTATTATTTTATCTATTTTTTGATCTCCAAAATGAGTGGCTAGGATTGAGTCTACCCGTCTCACAAAATTTGCATTGTCTTATTTGAACTTCTATATATATATATATATATATATATATATATATATATATATATATATATATATATATATATATATATATATATACATCAACTATGTATTTTATTTAAATACATATTGCATTTTAAATTATTAAGTATAATAACACGAGTAATCTTATCAAATAAAGACTATAATTGTACAAAAAATAAACTGAAAATGACTAAGCTCAAAGTTGATGGAAGAATATGTACTGATAAAACTTTAACACTATAATATGTGTTGATGAATTATATAATATTATATTTAGTGTTATATTATTCACCAACGCTATATATTGTGCTAGGTTTAGTGTGGAATTAGAGCAGCTTAGTGTAAAAGTGGAGTTTTAGTGTAAAGTTGAAGATGCTTTAAGACTATGTACATTGACGATTCTCACCAACTCAAGTCCTATAAAATTCTTTGTGAAAAAGGAAAAAACAATAAATAATCAGATTGTGATGCTCTCAACCCCTTCCTCATACACGTGTAGCTTCTTCATTAAATAAAAAATATATATTTTTAACATACTTTTTTTTTTTTTTTTTTTTTGTAAATAATCAGATATTGTCTCATAAAAAAGCAAATAAAATATACCTATATATATATATATATATATATATATATATATATATATATATATATATATATATATATATATATATATATGGGTTATTTCCACCGTAGCCCTATAAACTATTTGTTTTGTTCTCTTTTAGTCCCTCATCTTTTTTTCAAGTATCTTGGATCCCTGAAGTTTTTAAAAATGTGTCAAAAACGTCATTATTGGAGGGGTGACTGGGATCGCCGGTCACACATGTGATGACGAATGCCAGATAGCGTTTTGTCAGCTAAACTTACCCACTTGGCATTCACTTGGTCTCCACATAGACTTTTTCTATTTAATGTATATTTTTAAAATATTTAAATAATCATCACTATTATTATTATTATTATCTACTATTGTACATCAAAGAACAAAAGCTTGGTGTCTTCATTAACAGTTTGCCCTCCATATATTAATTATCAGATTGAAGTTGTAACAAGCTTGGTTTAGTCCTTCGAATCTTCATTACCAGTTTCAAGATTGAAGTTGTAACAGTTTTGGGTTTGAGGTCGTAGAATATTTGGAAACCAAGAATAAAAATTTTGAAAATCTTTTCGTCATCTTCCAGATCTTCATTACTGATTCATCTTCCAGATCTGATGAAAATTTAAAAAAATATATCGAAGCTGGGTTTGAGACTTTGAGGTCGTCATCTTCCATATCTTCATACCACCACCACGGCGTGGTCATCTCATTCTCATCGTCTCTCACTTGTAATCTAACAATTTAGGGCTTGGATTCGTGGGAGATGGACGATGTTGGTGGTGAGAGGTTGACGCCGGTGGTAGTGGGAGGTTGACGACCGATAATGACTTCTTCATTTTCCTGAACTTCATAACTTCATTCATTGAGTTTGGGTTCTCTCAATCCACTACTTTTATATAAAAGAAAAAAAAATTAACATGAAACACAAATTAAAAGGCATGCTTTATAATATACATGGTGGAACATATTTGGCCATCTCACAAGCACGTCAGCATGTCTATAATACATCAACCGGATAATATTAGGTGTATTGGTATTTTAAACAGGTAAATCATGACTTTGGTGACTTAGAAGACACAAAATTAACTTTAGTGACCATTTGAAATCAACTGCCATACTTTATGGCCATTTGGTGTCATTAACCCTATATATATATATATATATATATATATATATATATATATATAATATTTCTCTACAAAATAAGACTAATATTAATATATTTTCTAAATATTTTTTAAAAGATTAGATATTCTATGCCCACTCCAAATGCCATTATTCCCTTCAATCTCCAACCCACTTTATATTTGACTCGAGGAGTTAATGAATAGTAAACTCTAAATATAGAGTTAATTTATTTATACCAAAATAAAGTTGTACGTTAATGAATAGTAAACTTTAAATATAGTGTTACACTATTTATTTGCGTCAAAATAAAATTGTAATTTGAGCTGTTAAAGATAGTTCATCACTTTTAATATTTTATTAGAGCTTATAATTGAAATATATATGATAATACAATATTCTAATAAATGTGATCTTGCTCCGTATGAACTAATAAAAGATAGAGAAGTTGACTTCAATGTACAAAATAGGTTGATCATTTATGAGAAATCTACTCAAATGGCATAACTATGCATTTTTTTTAAATATATGTGTAATATGTTTGTAAATGTATGTGCAATATTTATTTAAAAGTGTATTATACGTATAATTTATATTTATTAATAAATGTTGCTTTAATAAAATCATAATTAATATAAACTAAGCGTGTACCAATAATTTAAGTTGTTATAATTTTTGATAACATAATTTATAAAACTATTGTAATAAAGAAGTTATAATGATATTTTGTTAAAAAACTAAGTAATAAAGGGGGTGTTTATGACAAACTATAGAAGTTTAAAAAATATTTATATTTTTGGTGTAATTATTGTAGTATAAAAAAAGCAAAGTCAAAGTTGAAATACTATTTGCACAAAGTTTTACTTCATGTTGGAGTAAAAAAATGGAGGTGAGTTGAAGAATATCTAATGAGTGTAAAATATGAGTATAGTTGGGTTATTTGTGTGAAACTGAAAGAAATCATTTTTAATATATAATTGGATTTAGTTAGATTGTAATGAAAGAAGGCTCAAACACTGAATTTGTATCTTTTCTTCTAGTTTTCTTCTTATCGATTTTGATATTTATCAATTTAAATATACGTATATCAATAGAAAACTATTAGTTGGTTAACATAATCTACAAACGAGTCAACTATTTTTTTCTTTTGTTTAGGTTTAACTTTTAGAAAATCTCTTAACCATCACCTATAGGTGGTTAACCCATAGATATATGTTGATCAGTTTATGACATAATACAGAACTTTGACATATACGGATATTCACTTATCTATGTTATGTTTGACTTGGGGTGAGCAAAAATACCGATGGTATCGAACCGAACTGGTATTGGTATCAAATTAGTACCGTATCTTATAATTCGATTTGGTACTCGGTACTTCATTTTTGGCTATTTCGGTTTCGGTACTGGTACTTTTCTCACTTCTAAGTTCAAGTTAAACTATTTTCCCGAACCGGTACCGGTATGTATTCTATAATTTGGTTCGGTACTCGGTACCTAATTTTATGTCATTTCGGGATCAATACTTTCAGTATCGTTACATGTTCGGTCCGGTTCCGGTACCATGTTCACCACTATATTTGACATCTTAAATTTTTTGGTAACACTAACTTTATGAATCTGAATAAGTCAAATAATGAAAGAAACACAGTATTTGCTGCGTTTTATCAAATTATCAAAGAGACGTATATGTTGATTGAAATCATTGAGCTATCATATCCTATTTGAAGAGTCTTTATCATGTAGAATAGCTCAAATACTGTCATGTCATCTCAATTAAATTATCTAATGAAACGGGTCCCACATAAATACTATTCATCATGTAAATATTAAGATATTAGTTCATAAAAAGATGCAAATAATATAAAAGTTTTTGTGTATACTTCAATCATTCATCATATTTTAACACCGTGTTTTTTCTTTCTTTAGGAGATATACGTGGTATCCGAAGCCGAAAAGAGAAGATGGAGAACCCTCCCCAGGGACAGGTACCCAAAACCATTGATTTTCCATGATGGAAGGATCGCACCCATGCCAACGTATCTAACAACATTAGCGATCATCATATGGATTCCGTTTGGGTTTTGGCTAAGTATTTTGAGGATCATAACTTTGTTATCCTTTCCATACACCATGTCTATCCCAATCTTGTCATATACTGGGATGAGAGGTAGAACATATATTCATTCATACGATAAAGACAATGTTGACAATGTTGACAAAGTTGATAAAGATCCGACCACGAGCAAGGGAAAAGGCACGTTATACGTGTGCAATCATAGAACATTGCTTGATCCAATTTATATTTCAATGGCCATAATGAAGCCTGTCACGGCAGTCACATATAGCGTGAGCCCATTATCTGAGTTCTTGTCGCCAATAAAGACTTCCCATTTGAGTAGGAACAAAGAAAAAGATTCAAAGATGATGGAGATGGTACTTAGCCATGGCGACCTTGTGGTTTGCCCTGAAGGGACTACTTGTAGGGAACCTTATGTGCTTCGTTTTAGCCCTTTGTTTGCGGAAATCAGCAACAAAATTGTCCCTGTTGCTTTAGATGCTAAAGTCAGTATGTTTTATGGGACAACTGCAAGCGGTTTCAAATTTTTGGACCCTTTGTTCTTTAGTTTGAATCCAATTGCGATTTACCACATCATCATTCTCGAGAAGTTGCCAAGTGCAAATGCATGTGGGATATCGAGGATTGAAATGGCCAATCAGGTCCAAAGACAAATTGCGGAGGCATTGGGGTTTCAGTGTACGAATCTCACAAGAAGAGATAAGTACATGATCTTGGCAGGAAATGAAGGTGTCATATAGAAGAAAATTGATAGGAAAGTCGGGGTTGATACACAAAAAATGAAAATAAAAGCTATTGATGTAAACTGTATAATCCACTCTTGAAGTACGTTTTATACAAAATTGTAACTAGATAATATGAATCAGTGAAAAAAAGAACGATCGTATTATACTAAATGGTCCAGCATTACATAAATTTCGTTTGTAAGTTACGTTTGCATATTAGTTGTATGGGAGTTCGTTATCAAATAGTCCTTGAAATGGTGATAGAGATGTCGGTCATTAATGATAATAAATTTTCATTATCCAAAAAAAAACGGATCGGATTTGAACGTTGGTACTTAATTTTATACTGATAGTTTTTTTGGATGATTGTTAAACCTATGTCATGTGAGGTGTAGCACCTTGATTCAGGTTCGTCTGTTCTTTTATTATAAACTAGTTGTAAGACCCGTGTATTACACGGGATAATCTATACTACTTTAAAAAGAGAAAATGGTTTCTAAAAATGGAAACTCTTAAAATTAAGAGATCCAAAATATAATGCATAAAGTACATGTTCCGAAGCACCACCAATCTTATCATCGGCTTAAAAACAACTGAAATCCTAAATTCTCTGTGAACCCCCACTATTACTCTCTTTTACCCGGAGTATTAACCCTAAATATCCTTCTTTCTTTCTCTCAAGTAGCCGTCTAGGAGGGCAGTCAAGGAGAAATCGGGCACCATCAACAACACCGCTGCGGCGAGCATAAGCTACCACCGTCTTGAGATATTGGAACCAGGAAGCCTTCGTTTTCTATTCCAATTTGAGGCCTCGACTCTTCCCCTCATCACTACTGTTTACCTCCCTTCCTTTACCATGCCACACCACTCACTACACAGTCAGAAACCCTAGAGTGAACTCCCACCACAAATTCTGCTTGATGCAATTACGGTGTTTCTCCTTTGAGTTGTTAAAAACCATCGTGCTGCAACCATCAACCATCACAACGGTCACGCCCATTTACATTGCCGCCCCACCAATGCTATACGCCCATCGTACTTGAACCATCACCACTTCACCTCCGCCTGATGCAATACGAAAGCAGCTCGATGTGTATGATTTTTTATTTGTGATTTGAAAATATGCTTACGGCAAGCAAACAAAACCTTTTCTCTCTTTATATATATACATACATTATTTCATTAACGATTGTGTATGATTCTGTTTGAATACACAATTTCCAGGCTAGGGCATGAAATTAGCCGTTTTTAAAGTTTGATGTTCAGACCCCTCTCAAATGAGTATTCGTCACCAGAGCTAAGGGTTCGGACCCCTCTCAACTCACATTCTTTTAATATTACAAATCTTAAACAAAAATCAAGAAACTTGATTCTTGATTCTTGATTTTAGGTGACATTTACTGCCACGTCACTTACACAAGAGGTTCAAGATGTTTTCTCATCCGGGCTTGTGACGGAGACTCCATATTTGACTCATTCGATTTTCAACACGTAAGATTATTTTTCAAAACTTGGTTTTTTCATTATAAAAAGAGGTTCTTGATTCTTTATTTTATTTTATTTTAGTTATCACACGGAGCATGTGTTAAGATACATTAGCAAGTTGCAGTCAAAGGATCTTTCATTATGCCACAGTATGATTCCCTTGGGATCTTGTACCATGAAGCTTATTGCAACTACAGTGATGATGCCTTATAGCCAGCTTTTGCAGATATGCATCTTTTTGCTCATACCGATTTTTCATATATATGGGCAATTTTGTGTTTTATAACCTGATACAATTTTATTTAGTTTACATTCAGAAACAATTTCTCAGATTTGCTTAAGATCGAGAAAACTCTCACCCACCAACTCAGGTATCGATTTTTTCATATCTATGGGTAAGTTTGTGTTTTGTAACCTGATACAATTTTATTTAGTTTATATTCATAAACAATTTCGTTTGGAATCAGTACTTTGTTCTTTATTTGTTTTAAAAAAACATTTCCCTTCTAATTTCCCATTGATTTTCTTTCTTTTTTCAAATATTGAGGTGGTTTAAATGGCATAAACAATTACCTAGAAAGGTATGGTTCCGATGAGGTTCGGCGAGGGGTTTAACAAAACTTGTTTATAAAGATTTTAGATGTATGATTTCTAGGGTTCCTGTGAGGGGTTTAACCATATTTTGTTTCTTCATTATTTTATTTCAATTTTTTTCTGATATAATTTTGATTTCAAATGTGAGGAGTTTCTATGAAACAATATATTGTTTCGAGTATGTATAAGTAAATTTACTTAGGTTTTGTTGTCAAATGTAATTTGGTGTACCAATATAGCAATTTAATTACATATGTTAACCAATATAGGTAATGCACTTACGTGTCTTGAAGTCCATGTTTGAGAAAAAGAGTACAGGGCATCACCTGATCAGGTTTTAGAAAAAGAGTACAGGACTATAGGGCACTCAATCACCAATCCTTTCAATTCTTGTCACTTTCTATTTCTCCTTTGTATATATGCAATTACATGCAAGCTCAAATTTATTATATTTTCAGATTATTTAATATCCATGTCCACCAGTAGTTGAGGTAATGTTCAAAATTTCCCATTTATTTAATTCTCGGATTATTTAATATCGGGTTCGACGTGGACAAAGGTTAAACCGAGTATGATCAAATGTTCAGATTTTAAATTTCCAAGATTGATAGTTGAAAAGTATATTGACGTCTTTTGAAAAGGTAGGAATGTACTTCTATATATTGACATTAATCCAAGAAATGACAACATACTTTTGTTAAGTTTTGTTTTACTGTATTGTATAATAAAGGCGTCCATATATTAAACTACATCCCTATTTTATGCATTTAGACATTTTGTGTCAAATCTGTTTTGAATCAGGTTCTGGTATATGATCCAAGCAATGTGGCTGTAGACTAACTTGCAGAAAAGATAAGTGGCACTGGTTTAAAGGTAACAGTGTTTTGTTCGTTTGTTATTAAATATATGAATTATAAGGTAAACAAGGTTCTAGGTTGTAAGGCAAAGTACAAAATCAAGGGAACCTGTGAGTTCAACTGTTGAACATTTGACCCTTCACTTTCAGGTTTGTTTTTTTATCTTTTCATAATGTTGTTTAAATTTTATACATTTATGACTTTTACAAGCTTCTTGATTTTTAACATTTTGATTTATATTGGTTTTCATTTAAGGTCTGCCATCTTGATACATCTTGAAATATTTTGAGGGTTGATGACTGGTTTTCATTTAAGGTCCGCCATGTGAAGTTTGGGTCTAGCAGTAAAAATATAACCAAAGGGATCATACGTTTGGATTTTGGAAACTAACTGCAAAAACAAAACTTTGTTCCAAATTGTTTTTCCATGGTTTACTTTTGTAATCAAGGTCCAGTTCGTGGTGATTGGTGTTTCTTTTTTTTTTTGTTAGTCATTAATACATTGTTTCTTTCCTCTTAGATAAACATATAATCGATAGAAACTCACACAACTTGCACATTTCTCCAAACACAATGCTCACACAGGTTGCAATGAATACAGAGCTTTATGAGTTGAAATTGCTAAATATATGATTTGCAATGTAACACATGTCATGATTATATATTTTTTCTGGTTAGAGCTCATGCTAATTAAGGTAGAATTGAATTGCTCATTTGTAAAGTTAATGTGAAGATATTACTAAATTTATTGAAACCAGAAGGGAAAATATAGCTTCACTTCCTTCTGGTGTATGTGGTGATGCCAATGCCACTACAACAGGCGATGGTCATGGTGCACCTTGTGATGGATTGATGATCCAAAGAACGAAGACAAAGAGGAACATGATGATGTAATTTCAATATAGTTCAAATGTTCAATAAAGTGAAATAATTCAATTTCGGGCCCTTTTGAGAAACTATAGTGTCTTTGCTTTAAAAGATGAGATAGAGTTAATTATGGAATTTAAGTTATCTATGAGCCATCCCTGACGAATACACTTATTTCAAAATTTCTAATTAGTTTCACATATGTGCATTGTTTTGTTGTTTTATTATAACAAGAGATATCAAAGATGTCATTAAAAGGTCATATCCATTTTGACTGCTCTTTTTTGTACACAAAATATTGGCATGTAATAATAAATTTTATCAATATCAATAGACAATAATGCATCTTAGAACTGAGTGTGAAATTAAAAAAATATCCATTTTGAAAAATAAAGATTCTCACTCTTATGCATAACCCAAACGAAATGGATTTTACTTTTATGGGAACGGAACCACATTTATTGATAAATAAAAACTAAATTTCAAGTAATACTTATAGAAAACATTGTATTTTTTATCGAAACATTTCCTATTTTTATCCACTCTACAAGAAATTATACATCAAAAACATACTTTTCTTTGGAATAAAAGTTGTTTTGAAATAAAAAAAATTCAATATTGTAGATACAACTAAAATATATGACATACAAAATATAACTTTCAATGATACTGAAAATCTATTTAGGACAATATTTATATCATAATATATACATAAAAATAAAGCTACTACAACAATATATTTTGACATGTAACAACCCATCCACGTTGACATTTGTCGGCCGAGAATTATTTGTCTAAATGAAATCATTTTTCGGCCGTGCAAACGTAATATTCATCTGCCACATAAACCCAACACCTACGTGCCTAAACCCTAAAACTAAAAGAAAATTTATTCATCGATGATGACATGTTCTATTCGATTATCTTTTGTGATGAAGTGTATACATCAAATGTGGTGTATAAAGAAGTGATGTATGATTAATAATGTACAATGGGTCATGCATTATTGAAAATTCCATACGTCTTATATAATTCTATTAATTTCTCCTTAAATTGCATAAGTTACGTCTCACACAATTTATTAAACTCTATGATTTTTTTTATTGTTTTCGCAAAACATCGAACCGAACAGTGTGATGTTCGCCCCTAACAATTTGTGTCCCGCCGCATTGCGCGGGTACACAACTAGTATAAATAAAAGGTTAAATAACATATGCAATTGAAATCCATATGACATTAATCTTATTATTCAATATTATTTTAGTTTTATTGCATAAATCCATACCATATGAAATGAACATCATATTGCGATTATTCTTGTAAACCACATAACTGATTGCAATGAGCGTCATATCCCCACTTACGGAAGCCAGTGTTTTAGGCAAAATACAGTCAAAAGTAAATGCAGTCAACTGGTAGAAAAATCAATAATATAATCTATAACTATTTATATCTTCCAAATTATAGTTTTTTTAATAATGTATGCCAGCCCAATGAGGCCCTCAATTCAGAGCAGGCATAATTTCTTCCAAGCTAGGATTCGCCATTGTTCACCACATCTGAATATAAGATATCTTCTACAAGTCTTGTTGGATTACTACAATAATTTCATAAATCAATAATAATAACTCAAACTTTTAATTTAATGAATAAACAACCTGAAAAATTCAATAAAAGATTACATTAACCGAAAATTACAATACGAGTTACACTAAAATTTAATCTACTACAAGTTGATAAAAGATAATACACATTAATGTTGATTGTTTTTGTGATAACATTCCTGAATATGCTTTCATAAGATCACATCAAAGACCATCTGGAAGAGCATCTAAGACAGTTACTCCACTGACTCCAAGTTCTTCAACAGACTCATCATGTGCAAACTTAATTCCTAAAATAGGTCTTGTAACCTTCCCAAATTGCACCAACTGGTCAACAATTCCACCAACCTAAAAAATGATTTAATAAGATAAAATTAATTACAAGGCTTAACAACCCTACATGAGATTGGTCTTAATTTATCTTTTGGTGCATTGATACGCACTACTGCAACATCCTAATCTTGGTCAAAGTCAACCACTTTTTCATTATATGTGGTCTGATCAGCAAGACTTACCTGAGTATACATAAATCAAGTCATTTTCAGCAAAGAAAAAAATATAAAGATACCATAGGCATTTCTAAGTTCTAACATATACAATTTACAGTTTATTCTTTACCATTAATGACATCCCGAATGCCAAAAAAAGCTTCCTTCAAAGAGTGGTTATCGGTCTGTTAAGAATGACCTGTAAAGATTGAAAGAATATAGATCCATGATCAGATCCAAACAAATACATATAAACACATAAAGTCGACACAAAAATAAAAAACAAAAATCGTTTTCACTGGAGAAGAAAGAAACAAACCAAAGGCCGAGAAAGAGACAGAGATAGAAAGGAGAGATGGTGATGACAGGCGTAGGATTTACCTGCAGTGATGAGTGGTGTTGTTGATGGTGTATGTTTATATTACTGGTAGTCTATGGTGGTGGAAACAATCGTTATTTTGCAGTTGGACTGTGGGTGCGGCCGTGAGGCTATGAAGTGTCACACCCGTTGCCCTGTTGAGGCTACCAAGCATGCCAGATGGTGCATACGTGGAATTTGGCAGTCTTCCTGAACATGATAATGTCCTAAAATCTCCAAGTCCTTCAAGAGAACTCATCCGCTATCGCATATAAGAAGATGCATATTTGCTTCCCCCAAATGCTACCACCATATCAACTTGATGACTGATCCTCTTTAGCTAAAGCCTTTATTTCTGTTAAAAAAAAGATATCTAATTAGCATAATTTGATTGTTTACCCCCTAAATATTTCCTCTTGATAATCCCCTGAATATGTATATTGAAAGATATAACAATCTCCAGATGAGAATTTTGACTGTTCAGTGTCTGGTAAAAGAGTCTCCTCTTTTCCATTCACATGCCACACCTACATGACCATTTTGGGAATACATTAATAAGAAATTTTGCCAAATTGGGGAAAAATAACACTTGTAAAAATAATGAATGTAAAAAAGTAACTGAACTTGCCTGAGTATTTTATTGGTAGGAATCCTAAATGTTTTGCATACAAGTTCAAGGACGAATCAGAAGTAGATTATAGTTATATTTATCATGAAAGTAAGTGATTTGTTGTTGTAAAAAAGTACCTGTACTTCCATGCAAATTTCATTGAAATTGTAGAACCTCTAGCCCGACACGTGTAAGAACTCACCGTACTCCTCATCGGTACCGTTAGGCTTTCGTTTGTCTGAATGAGCTGAAGAACAAGAGGTCGGCGAGTGCAGAACTGCAGATGTCGGATCCCCTGGGCAAGAAGTCATGACCAACGAAGGAGAGACAGGAAGATAGAAAGAAGAGATAGAGATAATGAGATGAGAGATGACGGTGAAGGTGTAGCACGGGATGAACTGGTTGGATATCCTCATTGATTGTAGATTCTTATCTGGATATTAACTTCTAGCTTTAGGGTTTACTGTCTACCACCATGAAATGGGTCTTCATCGGGACCATAAAAGCGGCGGATTTAAGTTCAAACGCTGCCATTACCGGTGATAGTGAGTTCTAGGTAGAGGGAGGCATTTCTGGCGGGCGACAGAGGTGAAGAAAGGTTTGAAGCGAAAGAGAGTAGAGGGTAGAGAAAAGAGAAAGCGAAAGAGAAGGCGAAGAAGAAGGAAACGTTGTTCAAAAATTTAATAATGAATACCAAAATTTAGGGGATTGAAAACATAACTGTCGAATAAAATTTATATTTAAAAAAATCAAAATTCTATTATAATGACATGTGTCAAAAATCAATGTGGTGATGACAAGTGTACAAGAGTTACTTATTTATTATGATAGGATTATAATATAAGAGCATCTACATGTAGAGGTCTGGTTTATGTTATCGGTTTTGAGTTTACCCGATTCAGATCCTTCAAATTTGAAGCGGTTTCGTTGAAAATTGAAATTAGATATGAGGACCGGATTTTTTATCCGGAAAAAATTGGATTTGGATAAAAGCTCTTGGGGAAAGGAAACGCATATAGCACTAGTTGTTTATAGCTGTTTAACCCCCAAAAAAACCAATTTGCATCTTGAAGCTTATGGCATGTTAGATAAAATTAGCTGGTAACCAGAAAGTAAAAGTTGGTAGCTAGAAGTTGAAAGTTGTAATTTTTATTTGTACAGAATACACGGTAAATATATTTGTTAGCTTTCAAATATATAAAATTATATAAAAGCCGGAAGCTAAAAGCTACTTGAAGTAGTTTTTGTATTAGGAGATTTTTGTTTAAAATGACAGTTAAAAACTTCTGTCGTCGAACAAAGCTTTTTTCGATTTTTTTTTCTTAAAACTAAAAGCTAAAAGTTTTGTGTCGATCATGCCGAATCAGAAAACGAAAAAAAGATCTAAAACAAGAAACCAGTTCTCTTTATTATGAAGAACCAGATTTTAGATACAATTACAATGTAAAACTCACTACATAACACTCATCACTCTCCTAGTTCTAGCCTAATCTAACTAAATCTAACATTGATCTAACAAATCTTGAAAAAGAAAGAAAGAAAAGAAAGATCCTGATGAGCTATGTATCAGACGTGAGAGAGAGAATGAGAGGGTTAGAGAGTCGCTTTTTGTGTATGAAAAATCTGTCTAAAACACGCCTTCACAGCCTTATATCTCACCGGGTTATATTTGACCCGGTATGACTCGCGAACTTAAGCCCAGCAGCTCCTATCAACCCGCTATTGATCACAGCCCACTAGTCCAAGAGTCCACCAGCTTTAAGCCTTCTATCAGCCCATCTCAGCCCATATTATCTCAAACCAGCCCAACATCTACAAGGAAACAAATCAAGTTAATTACAAAGATAAATAATATTTCCTTCAGATTGCACAAGAGTATTATAATATTTAAATATTTCAACATGTCGTTAGAATATACAGTTAGTATATACAGGTGTTGGTTCATTTGGTTTCAGCATACAATAAAAAGCTCTATATTCTCAATGTTTTTAACAATCGCATACTCTCGATCATATGGCAAGCTCATAATCTTTTGCTTCCGCCTTCACCGGTAATATCAGAGCAACCTCAACACAAATCTATATGAATGTGGGGATAACCCTAACGAAAAAATGCTCGATGCAAAAAATGAGGTAAGTTTTATAACCCTATCAGCAACATGACCTTAAGAAATCACGCGGGGATGACTTATAAAGTAGTGAAACATGATACTTTCGATCTGACGTAAACGAATATCGGATTGGATAATGATTTGTTCATGTATGCCAATGATGCAATATGAATAGTGTTTGTGAAGTTTGTTATCCAAGAATCGTAAAATCTAATTCTAACTGCCATGCCTTGCTTGGTCTTTTAAACCATTAACACTATCATATATTCTCAATTATTGGTTAGCGACAAAACAATCGTCACAGTTCTCCCCTCCTACAAATGATTCTCTTCTTGGAATCATTCAAACCTGAGTGGGTATCTTAACTCACAGTCTCACCTGGCTTCTCAATTGTGAAGTCACCATCAGACATTCACCAGTCTAACCTTCTCATCTCGAGGTCGTATCCCTTTGAAATAAGAGGATCGTCTCTGGCTACCCTTGGCACCATAACTTTCCATTTGTTTCGGGGTTCGCTAGTTCAAGATGTATGATTCTATGTTTAGACTCATACTAATGTGACAGGACATTAAATAGTAAATATCACATCTAATGAAATATGTGGCCCATTTAGACATTCTTTTACGAAGCCCACCATGAATGACATCCTATATACATAACTAAATATTCAAAATGCTCATAACATTTGGTCATTGAATATAAACTAAATCACAACATATTACATTACAACAATGTTGTAAATGTCGTTAGGCGTTGCCAGGTCGGTGGACTATCGAGTAGTGAGTAATCGGCTAGATAGGGAGTACATGGAGAGTACTGTACATGAGAGTACTATATATATATATATATATATATATATATATATATATATATATATATATATATATATATATATATATATATATATATGTATGTATGTATGTATGTATGTATGTATGTATGTATGTATATATATATATATATATATATATATATATATATATATATATATATATATATATATATATATATATATATATATATATATATATATATATATATATAGTGTGTGTGTGTGTGTGTTGTGTAATCAATTTGTGTGTGTTTAGAAAAGAATACATAGTGTTTGTGTAATGTGTGCGTAATATGTGTGTTGTGTAATGTGTGTCTGTGTGTCATTGTAAAGAAACAAAAGGATAAAGGTTTGGCTTTTGGCTATCCCGGATCGGTGGGTAGAAAGAAATTATAAGGCAAATGTGGTATATAAAAGGAAGCAACTAGGAAGCTTCTAGAGAATAAAAGCGTGGTTCATGAACCAAGCCTTGAACCAGTTGGATCAATTGAACCGACTAGTTTAATGAAACAAACATTTTTTATTTAGTTTAAATTGGTCTATTTGAATGAGTTGGTCCTATTTCGTCTGAGTTTGTCCGAAACCATACGATGCGGTGTTGTTTGTGGGTTTTAATTACAATACCATGATTCAAACCACACTCCTAAGGATGATGTTCATTAGTCAATTTTGGACTCCTAATGCAACAAAAACAAGTGAAGTCAATAGTTCATGAAAGTCCATACATATAGAATAACTTATTTGTAGACAAACACATTGTTAATGGCGTTGCAAGTGGTTACACAAGCAACTCATTCTGTCCGTTAAATAATTTTTAGTATTTAGGTAAATGAACATTAAATATGATGTTTTCTGTACAAATTATTATACATGGTAAGATTGGTTTTATCAATATCGATGTGGTTTGTATTAGCATGATTAATCCATGAGTAGTTGTGAACTGTTCTAAATCTCCATAATCGATCATATTTGTGGGAGTTATTATGAATTAAGACTAATGTGAAAGATTGATGATAACTATAAAGATGAATATATCTTAAAGAAGAGCCGAATTCACATATATTCATTGTTTGCGAATATTAGAAAAACCCACCTCCAGACTCCATAAATCAACATCGTTGAGTAAATCATGAAAATGAGTTAAGTCTCAATATCCTTTAACTTAAGATATATGTTGGCTTTTGAGCGAGCATAACACTATGCATTAATGTATGCTACACTTATTCTGAACACGACAATTGTAAAGGCTACTATCAGATGTAGCATGAAACTTGGAGATGAACATGTATAATCAAGATGTGGATTATGAGATTTCGTGCCTCCAATTGTTGGAGTGTGATGAACAGGTGTGCGTGCGTTCGTACGTGTGTGACGTGCTAGGGGAGAGAGAGAGAGCAAAAGACATTCCAAACATCATTTTCCCATATATCTTCCAACTAATAACCTATGTAACCTTGCAAACTATACAATTCACCACATACATTTTTTCCACATCTATTTTAACAGTTGGAGGGCAATGGTGATTTCCTCGATCCATAGCGAACAACAAAGGCTTCTCATGGACGGGTGATTTTTGAGCTTTTAGAAGAAGACCCAAATCCCATGTCAAGATTTTCCATTATCGTGGCTAGACTAGCGGTTGCAAATAGTTTCTGGAAAATAAGGTTTTGGAGAGTCGATTGAAACAATTGTAGGTGGGATTAGCTCAAAGGCCTTGACTCCTTCGACATATGTTCCTATACACATTGTGTCCCCTCGACCATGCCAAGTTCCGTCTTGAACATTGTTCATTTCCAATGTCCTCGACTCCTGCTCAAGATAAATGCAAATACAAAACAAAGTAATTTAGTATGTTTCGTTTGGGTTAAACGCACATTTGTCATATTTCTTCCAATTTATGCAAGAAGGTAGTTTTTTATACAAACTATGTAAGCATGCTTCATTCTAGTACCAAAATATGCAACCAAGTTTCTTTCCATAAATGAACAAACGTTTCACTTAGTCCGTTACCAATTGATGCCACAATGTTTCACCTCTTCTACCAATTTATGCAACAATGGTTCACTTTTTTTTATCAAATTGTGCAAGTGAAATGATTTTCCAACCAAGTCACATTCCATAAATGCTTACTTTTGCAACACTATCGTTACATCTTTTTACTTCGTCTTTTTACCAATTTATCCCACAATGTATTATTTACCAATCTATACAACCACCACGAATTTTGCAATAATTTTTAGTCATAAAGTAAAATGTCGCTGCATATTTTGTATACAAGAAAACTTTGTTGCATAATCACACATTTTACCCTTTTCATTTTGTACGTATATTGACAACAAAAGATATGATTGTGTGTCGAGTTTAGATGAAACAGACAAAAGTGGGACCCACAAAAAAGAAGAAAACAAACCTGAGCCAAGGTGCAACAAGGGCAAACGAGATGGGATACACAATCATCTAAAGAACCATCACTACCCTGAAAGAAAGAAAACCGACGTATGAATCAGGAACACTCAAGTATACACTTTGACTTTTAGAGTCAAACTTTGAACATTTGACTCATAAAGTCAAAGTCAATTGAAAGGACAAAACTTTACCTTGATGTTGAATTTGTTTCTCATTTTGGAGCGGTGAAATCCCAAATATGTTCCGAGAGAGAGTGCAAAAAAGACCCCGAGATACAAGAAACAATGCTTTTTCATCACCACAAATGCTACGATGTTGCAAAGAACAATTGCAGCTAGAATAATGTAAATAAATCCCTGTGGGACCCATTCCAAGAAAAGAAATTAGAAATTCAGCATATGGAAAAGAAATTGAGAAAATAACAGGGAAATGGGAAAAGTAAATGAGGACAAATTTGTCAATAAGACTCAATTGGGAAAGCCTCTTTTCGTTGGCTTTCTTAAAAAGTCGCTCTTTTTTTTGCGTAAAGCGATAAAAAATTAAAAACCAACACCGATTATGTGGACCGAAGCTAATTTTTAGGATAAAATCAATATTCATGAACCGGTTTTTGTGGTGAAAAACAAGTTTAATTATAATGGAATGTGAATCATCAATTATCAATGTGTACCTGAAGAAAGCAAGAACCGAAACCAGCTAGTCGCATGTTCTCTCCAAATCGATACCATGGGCAACTGCATAAATCAAACATTAATTCGATCTTTCTTTCTACCATTTTAGTTCCACGTTAAAGAGTCAATTCGTATGGATAATTTTGCTCTAAAGCCCTAAATTTTACCATGATCATCATTTTAAACCAATATAATCATAATATCGTTTGTCACTAACGTTGTCCTTGTTTCGACTTTATAACACTCAAATGGGATGTTCTTACTTAAATATTTTCAAAAGGGTTTATTGCAAAAGTAACAATGCAAATTTCCCTTGAAATTAGTGGTCAAATATTCGGTTTTAAAGGTATTTGCAACAAAACTAATTATGAAATTTGACTTTAGAAAGTCAAATTAACTAATTATAGATATCATCAAACACAAGTATTTATATCTTTTTCAAAAGGGTTTATCGCAAAATTTAAAATACAAAACCTCTTCAAGATTTAGTGGCTAAATAATCAGTGTAAAAGGTATTTGCAACAATAAAAATCGACCTGGAAAGTTAAATGGGATGTTCTTACAAAGACATTAAAGCTACCATCAAACACAAGTATTTTTTTATTTTGCAAATGGGTTTCTTGAAAAAGAGAGAAACTTACAATGATGATTGAAGAACCAATCTACGATCATCAAAACAATCAAGAAGTTCACCTTCCCACATTCTGAAAACACCGCCTCCAAATTCTCCACCATCTTCTTCGTAGTTTTCTTCTAATTTACTCCATTTCCCTTGATTTGTCTTCATCGCCACCGTCGAACATAACAAATCAAAATCCAACACAGGCACCCGCTCAATTAATCGCTCTTTCTCCTCCTCCTCCTCAACCACCAACGCCACCGCCGCACCAACCTGCTTCTCGGAATCCGCCATCAATCTCTGTGTGTGTGTGTGTCTACTCTGTATATACAGACCTTCAAGACTTTCTCTAATTCGAAAAGCCCTAAATACACACTTGTATATACAATTTGCAAAGACAGAGAGAGATTGAGTGGATAATTGATTCCTTTATTTCTTTATGAAAATAATTTGTGTTTCGCGATGATTTGTGGAAGAGGGCTTGTGGGGGCCGGGGATAATGATTGGAAACAGCTGGTGACACGTAAGAACAATGGTTATCCGAGTCCAAATCAATTTGAAAATGGCTTTACTCACCTTCCATTTATAGGTTAAATTTTGGAATTTAGGGTTCTTGGACCGCTGTCAATGGCTAAAGTGTTCGTTGACCCGAAAAACATCCCCTTTCTTGATTTTGACCCTATTTTAAATTACCCAAAACAAAGTTAGAACCAAAGAACGTTTGGCAAGAACATAGTCACAATTTATTCATGAATAGTTTAATTAAACTGAAATTATGTTTTTTAGATTAACTGAATGTTTGGGCTTGCTTTTTTATTGACTATAATCTTGATTAAAAAAATTCATTAATCAGTTTTTGTTTGGTTAATCATTAATTATTAAATGCATCTTAAACATGAACTTTGAAAGTCTCATAATATGAAATGTTTGATAAAATAATAAACCAAACACATATATTGCTGATATTTTATATAATTCCTTATAATATATTTAATAGAAGTAAAAAACTGAAAACAAGATGTGCATCTCTGACTTCATCTTATCGTTATATTATCAAACATAAAAGAGATGGCATAATTTCCCTACATAGAATAATAAGTAAAAACTATATACTACAACATGTAATGATGCATCCAATTTTAAGATTTTGTGGATGATATAATAACAAATAGCAAAAGCCACCCAGGTTGAGATGGAAATAGGCATATTATTAGTTTATTAAACCATTCCAATCAAACCACAAAGAATATTGCAAATGATTATAGACTGCATTGATTAGATATTAATATATTAATAAATCTGTTTTCTAGTTATTGTATTTGTAGTTGTTGTAAATTAAACAAAGGTAGGTGATATATGATTATCCAAGTTGAACCATCCTAAGGCTCTTAAATTGCAGATCACTAATGATATTTTAGAAGTATGATATCGGAATTTTGAATATTGTTTATGGAATTCAACAACGATTAGACTGTTGGACTAATTAATGAAAACATACCATTTGTAAATTAACAAGTCAAAATAAATAAGATAGCAAAATGTTATAGACATGTCTTTCTCAAAACAAAGAAAATGGTAATGATAGAAGTCGATATATAGTAAGTTTTTAAGAATAATATGATGAAGTGGATAACTTTAAATGATTGTTAATGGTTGGTTTTGTGAGAAAACAACAAATATAATGATTATGAACACTTAATTTGACACATTCACTGATTCACTTGTCTTGGGTTTAATTGATATAATATACAGCTATAATGATGTATGGAACTTATTGATTATTAATAAATAAATTTATGAATTGCGGTTGAAATCGAAAGAAAAGATGCCCACTCTAATATTTGGCCCAAATGTAAAGAACAAACAAGTGGTACACACCTTGTTTGTTAAGAAAACAATTATTAAACCATGGAAGTTTATGTAGTAAACTGAATGGATAATATAATATATTTATTTGATAAATAACCACTATTAGTGATGCATGTATCTTCAAGGCATTATAATATTTGTAAAAAGATTAGTAAATTACATGAATCGTTCTTTTAGTTTAGCAACATGTGTTTTGAATTCATGTGTCTAATTTCGTTTTAAATGTATAAATAATTGTTTCATATGATCATATATATATATATATATATATATATATATATATATATATATATATATATATATATATATATATATATATATATATATATATATATATATATATATATATATTATTGTCTTATATGAAAATAATCATAAAATTATTTCATATGTCAAACAAAAACCATTGCCATAATCTTCGGTCGTGACTAGTATATGTCACATTTTAATTTATGGCGAAAGGTTGGGATTTATTTTGGAATAGTCACGATAATAGATGTAAAATGTAGTTAACACTAGAATTTTATTAGTGACCCTTAACCATTGAAATAATCGAAAGTGTAGTTGGAAATAAGTCATTTTTGTACTAACGTCATATTATTAGATCTAGTGATATCCCACAATGTTCACCTTTGACGACAAACTCATCATATCCGGCAGCCACCATCGACACCAAATCAATTAAAATCAAAATTAAAAACAAACATGTAACCAAAACCAAGTCAAAATCAAACGATTAAACCCAAACTTGATGAAATTCAAAACCAAAACTAAATCAAATTCAAAACCCGGTTCATGGGCTTCCTGAAACGATAACACGGGGTCTTATATTTGTTTGAAGATATGTGATTTTGCATATTGAATTTGCGAAAATCTTGTTTTTGCTTAAAGGTTCGAGATTTTTGTAAATGACATTCGTGAAAATCTTAGATTTGCTTAAAGTTAGAGAGTCTAAGAAAGAGAAAGAGAGTCGGATAGAGAGAGAGAGAGAGAGGGGGGGGGGGGGAAGGGGGAGGGTATGGTGGGGGGAGGGGTGGGCTAATTCTTTTATTATTATTATCATTTACAAATTAAAAATGTATTAAAATAAATATAAATAATGCAAAAAAGACATTAAAAAGACAAAACAGTTTTTTTAACTTTTCAAAAGACCAAAACCATTAAAACTTTCTAATTTTGGACTAGTAATGCAAGTTGAAAAGATTTTGGACTTTATCCGCAGTTTTTTGCAAACCACATGGACCAAAATTGTAGTTTACTTAATACTTTATATAGTAAGGCTAAACGGAGTAATGGTGGCCAAGGGGGTTGCCAAGCCCCTTGGCGAGCCAAACTCAATCGCCATCTCCACTCCCTCCTCGCTCGCCATGCTCCTCGCCAAAGAAAATCGCCAAGCTGTTGGCGAGATGCCAACAGCCAAAAAACCAGCATTTTTCCTTTGTCTTATTATCTTATTGGCCATTGGGCACCACTTCTACAAAATGGCCAACGCCTGCCAACCATAGTCTGGCCCACAAAAACCCTTTGGTCATCCGTTGGCCATTGCCCACCACCCCGTGTAGCCTAATAGAATAAGGTGGTAGACCAAAATTAAATAAAAGATAGGTGGAAACTAAATATAATGTTGGTAGAAATTAAATATTACGCAATAAATGTAATTGTATCGAAAAAAACATGTCAAAATACCGACTATTTCACATATGATGTCATCATTTCATCTGCGAAATGGTCTACATATGGTCGAATCACAATTTCGCAGTTGACATGATGAATTTCATAGATATCATATGTAAAACTCGTTGGTATTTTGGTTATTGAGTCAATTTGTTTATTATTTTAAAAAAAATTATAAATGAAATAACATTTTTTTTCTAGGAGACTAAAACTGATATTTACTATCTATACAATTACTAAGCTATTGATCTTTTTTTTTTCCCTAAAATTATCGTTTGAAGTTTTTTGTTACTAAAATACCATTTTCATGATAAGAAAACAATATACTTTACAACAGCTTAGCTATTTTGGTAGAAAAAGAATACAAATAGAAATGGCATTTGCACTAAGTTTAAATCACAAATTTGAATATCAACAGTAAAATATTATGGATATCTAATGACTATGTAACAAAATTTAAGGAAAAGACAAAGAAAAGACAAAAATATATGTCATACGAAATACCTTCATATATATGCTAATTAGTAACAGAGGACATAATGATTTATATTTTATTATTAAATTATTAAATTACATAGGATAACATTATAAACCAAGTAGTTATAACCCATGACAACATCATCCACAAATAGAGGTAAAGTAGGAGTACTAATGTTTCATTCCTCTTGCTTTTGTTTCTTTATGTTTCCGACCACACAAGATTCTTGTGGTCAAATTCATCAACCAAGATCACCGATTCACCGAATTGTAAGTTGGGCAATAGGACTAATCACACAAGTATCAAGCCGGTATTGCTCATTATCAAATATAACTATTGTCCATTATCAAATATAATTCTTTGAGTAAATTACACTTTTGGTCCCTGTGGTTGGCAAAAAATACCACATAGGTCCTAACTATCTAAATCCAACGTTTTAGGTCACTAAGGTTTCCGAAAACTAACAAATACGTCCCTGGGTCAAGTAAAGTGACTAAAATGCCCTTTTTATTTCTTTTTCATTTTTCTTTTATACATATTATATAATTAATTAATTAAAAAAAACCTAATCCACCCACCCCACCCACCTCTCTCTCTCTCTCTCTCTCTCTCTCTCTCTCTCTCTCTCTCTCTCTCTCTTCCCCATCGTTTAAATCCGATTAACTCATGATGTTCAAGTAAAACATCAGCTTCATCTTCTTCTT
Source organism: Cichorium intybus (assembly GCA_023525715.1). Classification (NCBI taxonomy): domain Eukaryota; kingdom Viridiplantae; phylum Streptophyta; class Magnoliopsida; order Asterales; family Asteraceae; genus Cichorium; species Cichorium intybus. The sequence continues at coordinate 94,239,441 of CM042015.1, forward strand.
CCAAATCTAATTCCCATGATTTCGTGACTTCGACTTGTGATTCCGTCTTTTCGATACATGAATCTTATTCGTATTTGCAATTGGAATCGAGATTCTGTTGTTCGTTTTCGTATTCATTGAGAATCGGTTCGAATTCAATGTAGTCATCGTCGATTTCTTTGAGAATCGGTTCGAATTCAACAGCTTTAGGGTTAATCGAGAAAAAACCATGGCTGGAATCGTCTGGTTCCAGATGGGAATCAAGAGAATCGGATTCGTGTATCTGCAACGAACTCTTTTTCCTTCACAGTAAAATCAGATTTGTAATCCTCTGTTGAAATCTCTATTCATCCATCTTTAAAGTCGACTCGTCAAAGCTTGACTACTCTCGCTGATATGAAGTCACGTGTTCAATTCACGAAAATTGGAATTACTTATTTGTGTCTGGAATTGCTAAATCATTAGTATTTTGACGAACCATGGGATTACTAAATTAAGTTTAAGAATTTCTCTCCTTGCGTCTCCAATTGATAGCATCAGAATTCGAGGAAGCAGATGGACGATGAGACGTTACAAAAGGTTTCTTCAGGAATTTAGAACGAAGAAGAGCCATGGCAATGGCGAGCTTCAACGATTCCTCTGAACGGGTGGTTGTTTCAGACGCCATTCCCCCTCTTCATTCCAATTAGTCGATTTGCAGGTTGTTCTCGACCTAACGGAACACATAATTTTGTGAACTATGAACACGATGCTAAGCACTTCAATGGTGTTCTCGACCTAACGGAAATAAGTTTGAGAAAGGGTAATCGAGTTGGTGTTCACGTATTTGCCGGAAAACAATATGCAGCAAGATCAAACAATATGCGGGAAGAGAGAGAGAGAGAGAGAGAGAGAGAGAGAGAGAGAGAGAGTGTGTGTGTGTGTGTGGGGGGGGGTGGGGTGGGGTATTTTTTTAATAATAGAATAATTAAGTAATTCAAAGAAAACTGAAAAAGAAATAAAAAAGGGCATTTAGTCACTTTACTTGACCCAGAGACGTATTCGTTAGTTTTCGGAAACCTTAGTGACCTAAAATGTTAGATTTAGATAGTTAGGACCTATGTGATATTTTTTGCCAACCACAGGGACCAAAAGTGTAATTTACTCTAATTCTTTTGTCATGCATATTTAGAAAGCATGGTTGTCAAGATCGGGATTTTATATAGGATCGTTTTCCACTTTGCAAAATCGTGATCGTAAGGTCGAATCAGATCGTAAGATCCTACTAAAAACACTAAAAATACATTTTCATACATCAATTAACCACTCGGGTAATAATAAATAGTTAAAAACATAGACAATACATTTACAGTACATCATTTATCAATAAACAATTCAAAAGAGGTTTTCTAGTGATCATATTTATATTCATTTAGCTAGTATAAGACAAAAATATTAAAAACTTTTAAAAAATAATTAGTAGCGATCCTACGATCTTACGATCGATTATACGATTTTACGATCCGATCCTACGATCCTACCCCGATCTTACCCAAAAACGACTCAAGTAGGATCGGGATCGATTTAACTAGGTGGGATCGTAGGATCGTACGATCCTACGATCAGGATCGCGATTTTAACAACCTTGTTAGAAAGTATGTATTTTATTTTTTTTCTTTAAAATCACAAATTAATCCTTATGTTTAAGAAATTTATAAAAATAGTTTCTATAAAATTATTAAATAGTCTTTATGTTTGAAAAAACTATAAAAATAGTCCTTATATTTGAGAAAATTATAGAAATGGACCTTGTAAAATATGCAATGATCCCTATTTTTGAACAAATTATAGAAATTGTCCTTGTAAAATTTTTTAGTGGTCCATATTGTTGGAAAATAACCCATCAAGTGTGGCCTTAGGACTATTTTGTAACGATTACATGTTAGGTACATTTATATAGTGTACCATAATGTTGCCATAATGACATATCAGGTCCCTAGAATTTAAATATTTGTAGTATGATGGATATGACAATTGTCTATAACTTGAGGGACTTTACTTGTGTGGTTCTAAATTCTTTCCCATAAGGTGTAACTTGTGAAATTATTGCCAAGGAAGTGAAACATTCACTTTGGATACTCAAGAGTCTTCATTAACGTTTAGAGACTCTATATATAACACCATTATTATGAGTGACAAAGGCAACAAATCTCTCCATCAGAATTAACACCATCTAGACACCATTACGGGAAGAACAGGAATCAGAAATATGGCATCATCTTCTTCAAAGCTTTCCATTCCAAGTAAGTATCACTGATTTCTGTGTAAAATCGATCTTGATCATGCCTGTGATAATCCAATATATGGTATCAGAGCATGGTTCAAATGACAATTTATGTTTTATTTTCTGTTTAGTACAATAGAATTAAGATAGTTGAACTCGTAGTCATCATTTATTTTGGTTTGACTTCTGATTTTAATGGTAGCTACAAATCAACAATACAATTTCTTATTTTCAAAATTTGTTTGTTGACGTTTACCTGCTTTGTGATTTTAGTTCTGTTTTCGAATTGACAAGAAAATTTTCATTTGTTTTCCTCATAAAAATGGTTTGCGTACCTTGGTAGAAAATGATGCTTAAACAAAGACATTCTTCACTGCTTTAAAAAAGGTTGATTTTGCCGTTATTGAGAACTCTTCGTCCTCGCCTTGTAGCTGCGATTAAAACAAAAAATGAAACACAATAAAATGCTTATCAACAGCCGTCATGATAGGTTTTGAGTTGAGCAAAACTGGACATTTTAATGGGCCTAGCGTTTTTTTTTCTTCTTATGGTGTGTAAGTTGTAATAAGAAACTTTATATGAGTTTTGGTGGGCCTAACTTCAGTTGTATATCAAATTTCTGTTTGCCTCCAGTAAATTATATATAAAATTTGAATGTGATAGGACAATTGCTAATAAATAAATATATAAAGAAGTAATATTATTCACTGATAAAAAAATGAGAGTGTCTTGGTTTTGACGGGCTAGCATTTTGTTATACAGCATATTTTTACTTAGATGTCCATGTGGATAACTTTTGACTAAATTGTTTCAGAAAAGTTTCATTTCTTAATTTTCGCATACTTCTATCTTAGCATATAAAATTTTATTTTGTTTCATTACAGAAACTAAATATAGGTATCCACTATGCAAATAACTGGATCATTGTAGAGATGAAAATCTACACCATAATAGGAAGCTTTTCTATGCTGATTTCTTGAGTTTAATTCTAGCGCATATAAACGAGTTGTGTTTTCAAATGGCAGTGGAGGGGTTGCACCCTTCAAACGGCAAAAACTTACAATTGAACGAAGTTTTAATAGATTATGAAATTATTGTCTATTAAGTTATATTGCAATTAAAAATATTGAAAATTGAATTTTGTTAATTTAGTGGCTTGAAAACCTGTGCAAAACTTAAATTCTCCTATGTTTAAGTTAAGACATAGCTAATTGGAAGTTATATATGAGTACTATGAATGTATTTTCTTTTAAGCAGGCACTAATTAACAATTGCAATTTGTAATTCTAGGGCAGTTTACTTATCTACGATTAATTTGCTAAATATTAAATTTAGTTTGTTTTATTTGGCCTCTGATTCCTATTTATCAAATTGCTGATAATTAATGAACTTGATAAAGTTTTATTTATCAATACTAAATGATGAGTGGTAACTTTGATGTTATTCTTAAGTGACAGGACCAAAGAAAGATTGCTCAAGTTTGATATCGAAGTTAACTGAATACCACATTAAACAATTGTTTGAATTATTTTTTCAATGAACCCAAAGGCTAACTGGATAATGATTCATACAATGAATTTTAAGCATAATATGCATAAGTATTGTATTTCTGCCCAAAGGTGATTGCAATATTTGTGTAGCGTAGTATAACTTATAGGATGCCATAACATTCAATTGTTGGTCTAGCCAAAGCGAAACTGATAATTGAATAAGGTGTCCACATGACCTATTATTTTGGTGTTAATAATAGGTATACTGATATTCTTTAATCATTGGTAGCCTGTTAAATCGCATTAATGACTTCTTTGCATATATTTAAATTACATGGATCTCATCAAGAGGAATACTCATGTTGGTCTGGGGGAAGTTTTGAGTAAGGTCCAAAAGTCAAGTGAAAGTACATGTAAGCCTGGCAATGATCTCCTATCGAAATTTGTCATAAGAAGCGATATAGTCAACGAAACTGTCTCATTTTATAAAATGGCTTACGGAAAAATGTAACAAAATATTTTTATGATTTATGTGTCCCTAAGTGTAATTTTCCTACTTATGAAAGAATAATTTCGGTTCCATGATACAAATGGCTAAATCATTATACGGATTCGGTACAACCTAAAGAGTGGATTGAATCAAAGAACAATTTAAGTTGGGAATAATGAAGACTTAAACAAAAAAGAAATTAGACCAGCTTCATTATTTTAGAAAATGGTCATACTTTGTGTCTTGATGATATGCTTTATGTATTGAGTATAAAGTGAAACTTATTATTTGTATCTAATTGGTGAATGTTGATTATGCCTTTACGTTTGGATACAATGATGTAACTATTAGTTTCAAGTCCCATATTGTTTGTGATGTTCGTTTGGAGGGATATCTCTATAAACTACAACTCCAAACCACTTTATAGAATCCATATTATCTTATCATGATTATAGAAAGTTTAAACGGGAATTGAGAAGTGAAGACTTCATCTGTATTGTGGCATTAACACTTAGGCCACATATCACATAATAAAGTGATACATGTTGACAATGAAGTTTAACTTGAATTCTTGAAATTTATTATATTCATTAAGTGTATATAGGGAATAAGAGAATATCCACAAGAAGCCAAAGATTACTAAAGTTGATCCTCACCGGCATTTGTGGATCTTTTCTAGCGGACATAACTGGTCATAAATCATATATAACCTTTATGGTTGATTAATCTTGTTACACGTATACGTACTTGTTAAATGAAAGGTCTGAATCTCTCCTGAATTACTTAAAACCTTTAGGGTCAAAGTTGAAAATCCACTTGACCGGAAAATAAGAATAGTGAGATCGGACAGGGAAGTTAATATTATGGTAGGCATATAAACGTGGCTAAGCACCCGAATCCTTCTTTGAATTTTGTAAAGATCATCATGGGATAATTAACCACTATATTATGACTAATACTACTTAATAAGTCAACGTTCCTAAAAGGAGGAAAAACTGTAATGAACATGGTGCAAAATATGCTTATACACCCTAACTTGCCCAAAATTCTTATGGACCAAGGCATTACAAATGGTGATCCACATCTTGGATAGAGTTCCTTCAATGTATGTTCCTAAAACTCCTTTTGAGTTTTGAATAGACAGGAACCAAGCTTAACGTATTAAAAGGTGTGCGGTTGTCCAACCGAAACAAAACTCTACAATCCTCAATCATGAAAACCGTAAGTTGTTTTTTTTTCATCTCGGTATCCTTATAGGACTAAATGTTTTCGATTTTATGCTTCGTCATATAGTACCCTGATTATAGAAATGAAGCATGTTGAATTTCTTGAAGATATCAAAATCAGTGGGAGTGGTTCATTAAGCGATTTTGATCTCCAAATGAAGAGGCATATAAAATCAAGTGCCCGTTACGATCAATACTTTATTAGGAGATTCAAGTTAGCAAAATGCCACAAAATGAACCCACTCAAGATATTGACAATGAGACCCAAGACATTCAGCAGCCCATAAGAAGATTTTAACAATCTAGGTGGCCCAAAAACATTTATGATGATAACATCATTTACTTAAATAAGGCCGGTCTTGACATAGGGAATGACCCTATCACATATAGTGATGCCATAACTAATGACCAATCAAATAAATAAAATGTAGCTATGATGGACGAGGTTATTTCTATAAAAATGATGTTTGGGAACTTGCTGAAATTCTAAAGGGTTACAAGCCCGTCGGATTCAAGTGGGTCTTCAAGACAAAATTGGACCCCGAAAGGACACATCGAACAATATAAAGCTCGATTGGTCGCTAAAGGGTATACACAAAAGGAGGGTCACTAAGAAACGTTATCCCTGTTTCTCGAAAAGATTCCCTTATTATTATAATGTCCATTGTAGCCCATTTTGATTTAGAGCCACGTCAAATGGACGTCAAAATACCTCCTTTTAATGGAGATTTACATGAAGATGTATATATGACCTAACCAGAAGATTTCTTCCTGAGGGTCTAGAACATCTAGTATGCAAACTCAAAATATCAATATATGGGCTGAAACAAGCTTCGTGCCAATGGTACTTAAAGTTCGATGAAGTTATGTAGAAAACGACTTCATTAAGAACCAAGTAGATCAAAGTTTATACCTCAAGATGAGTGGGAGAAACTTTATGATACTCGTCATTTACGTCGATGACATTTTATTGGCGAGTAGTATTATAATTTTGTTGCACAAATCAAAACGATTATTGTCGCATCATTTCAATATGAAAGATCTTGGTGAGGCCTCTTATTCATAGGCATAGAAGTTCACCGAGTTATAACCCAAGGGACTTTAGGATTGTCTCACAATGCATATACCTAATGTGTACTTAATCGATATAGCATGCAACAATGCTTCCCCTCAGTTGCTCCCATATTTAAGGGTGATGTTTTGGTTTATTTAAATGCCTTAGAACAGAGGTTGAACAATATCAAGTTGATCTACATGTTTCGGTAGTTGGATGCTTAGATATGAACAAGTTTGTACTTGTCCCGATATCGCTTATGCTACTAACATCTTGGGTCATTACCAATAAAATCACGATCTAGACCATTAGAAAGTTGCTAATAAAGTTTTTGCGACATGTACAAGGGACTAATAGTTGCAATCTTGTTAATTGGTGATAACATAGCACTAACATGATTTTGGATTATGACTTTGCAAAATGAAAAAGTCATTTTTGGGATACATCTTTGTGTTATCAGTCGGCCAATACCATGGAAGAGTCATAAGTAAAAGTTGACGACTACATCAACTATGATGGTGAAATATGTTGCCATATATAATGCAACTTATCATTGAATGTTGTTGAGAAATTTAATCACTGGACCCGTGATCTTAAATTCCATTTCAAGGCCATTTAAAGAAAATGTATTGCTATAATTTGTCTCTATAAGATTTTCCACTAGCAATACTCAAAGTGGAATGAGGCTTTACCTCGATACAAAATAATTGTTCGTGTGAGAGTAATGGAGGATAATATTTTTGTATCGAGCATATCAGCACCAGTAATATGCTAACGGATCTGATGACGAAAGATCTAGCACCCAAAATATTTTAAATGTGACGTCAAAATGGGTTTATGGCTAGACTAAATATAATGTAATTCTAGCATAGTGCTTTACTGGAACTTTAACTTTTAATTATTCAAGTACTTGATTATTATTTCCTCCATAATATGCAATTTGTCTATATTACTAATTTGTGCACACTAACTTTCTATATAGACAAATATATTGTGTTACCACTTAACTATAAAGTCATTTGGCTTAAAAATAATCGTAAGTTCCATACGAAGCACCAAAGTATGATCAGTGGGGGTCCCGTGTCTAAAAATGACTTGTTAGGCTGTACTCTTCTACTTTTGGTGTTACTATGAAACAAGATGAATGTAACTTGGCCAATATAATAAAACATGTGTATACAAATAGTCACTCGGCCAAGTGGGAGAATGTTGGAAAATAACCCATCAAGTGTGGCCTTAGGACTATTTTGTAACGATTACATGTTAGGTATATTTATATAGTATACCATAATGTTGCCATAATGACATATCAGGTCCCTCGAATTTAAATATTTGTAGTATGATGGATATGACAATTGTCTATAACTTGAGGGACTTTACTTGTATGGTTCTAAATTCTTTCCCATAAGGTGTAACTGGTGAAATTATTGCCAAGGAAGTGAAACATTCACTTTGGATACTCAAGAGTCTTCATTAACGTATAGAGACTCTATATATAACACCATTATTATGAGTGACAAAGGCAACAAATCTCTCCATCAGAACTAACACCATCTAGACACCATTACGGGAAGAAAAGGAATCAGAAATATGGCATCATCGTCTTCAAATCTTTCCATTCCAAGTAAGTATCACTGATTTCTGTGTAAAATCGATCTTGATCATGCCTGTGATAATCCAATACATATGTTTGAGAATATTACAAATGGTTCATCCCAAATTATCCAATAGTCCCTATATGAGATATTTTTGAACAAATTATATAGATGATCCCTATGTTTGAGAAAATTTCAAAATCAGTTCAAGCAAAATTATCTAAAGGTCCTTATATTTGAGAACAATACATAAATAGTGCTTGTCTAATAGCGAAATTAGAGAAATAGTATGTATGTAATATAAAATTATAGTAACAGTTCCTCCGCAAAATAAAGTTATAGAAATGATCATTGAGTAATAGCCTAATTTGAGAAATAATTCATATGTAATACCAACATCATAGAAATAGTTCATGTATACAACAAAACTATCGTATTGCTCCCGGTATGTAACACCCCTTTCTCAAACCATAATTTAATACAGTTTATAATACAAATATCTTACAAAGCGTGACTATGAAAAAGTCACTTAACTTTTTTTTTTTACAAACTTATTCTCAAGGGGTATTACAAACTCAATACAGAAAACCATAATTTAAACTTACTGTATTTCATACTGGTCCCACTCCAGCTCCTGCTCATCTCACCTAAGTACATAGCATTTTAAAAAAATGATACGTGAGACATAAAGTCTCGTGAGTAATATGGGTTTTAGACCCAAAACTTTTCTGCTTTAAAACTTGAATTATAAACAAGTAAACTACTAGAACTTATTTCTTAATAAATCTCAAATCTCTTTTCTTTTCTATCTTCAGAACTCAAAAATTACTTTCTCTTTCAAAAACTACTTTCTTTTATCAAAACTGTATTCTTTCTCAAAAACTACTTTCTTTTATCAAAACTGTATTCTTTCTCAAAACTGATTTCTTTCTTTAAAAACTACTTTCCTTCTTATAACTGCTTTCTTTCTCATTTACTTGTGACCAACTAAAACTCATGAATTAATTTAGTTTAATTCATTCTACTAGCTCCCCTCGCGGGACAGAACAGATCCGCCCGCTAGGTTATGCTCATTCTGTCTCCCCTTTCTGACTTGGAACGGATTCAAGCACAAGGGTATACTAAGCTAGACAACTACTTCTCGACGGGAGGTACCATCCCAGTAGTGTCTTCTGATCCCCCGATTATGTGGGTGATCCTAGTCCGGACAACTGGCTCTTACTTCTTTCTTTCTTTAATTCTTATCTCAAATTGGTCAAAATGGGACACAATTTATAAACAACTCATACTCATACACTTTATAACTCTTTACTGAAAATACTTTCAAAACTGATTTTGACATCTTAGTTCACATAAGGAACTTCTTTCAAAATACTTTGCAAACTATACTTTTTAAAAATCTGCTTGAAACACTTAGCCCTTGTATAGAGCTACTTTAAAAACTATTTTCCAACTTTAGCATTCAAAAGTATTTGGAAAACTCTTTTTCTGAAAATATCATTTTGCTATGTACAAAAAGTCCACACATACTCACCTTGGTGTATGTAACGCCAAGACATGTTTTATTATATAATTATAATAAAATGGCAAATTGGTCATTTTACTTTAGAAAGGTAAATTGGTCTTTTGGATAGAAAAGGATTTACTTTGTAATAATATTTTGAGTCGTGGACTTAAAATGTTATAAAAACTGATTTTTGGTCATTTTACCACAAAAGGGTAATTTGGTCATTTGACCATGCGAGGGACCAAAAATGAAAAATATTGTTGGTTGTGGCAAAAATGTAAGAAATGAAATTTTTATTGTAATAAAACTTGATTTTGTGGTCAAAATTCAAGAAAATGAACTTTAGGACTAAAAATGTAAAAATTGAATGTATAAATAAGAGAGTTGACTCTCTTCTTTGACTAGCCAATTGTGCAGCAACGGGAGGAGCTTTGAAGGAGCAAAATTCTGCAGAAATCATGGAATTGAAGCAAGGAAGTGGAATCATAGCTTGAATTGGTGATTCCTTTGTTAATCAAGGTACGGGATAAATGGTTGTGGTGCACGCAAAAGGCAAGAAACAACCGGGATTTAAATGCAGCTAGTATCCAGGTGAGTAATCTCACTTATATCACATATGATATGTGTTGATTGGACTGTTACAGGTTGAAACAGATTTGGGGGACGAAACTTGATAGTTTACCGATGCATTGAAAAGGCAATACCGGATAAGCCGTGAGTCAATAAAATGACAAGAACGGAGCCGTGAGCCATAAACGATTTCAACATGAAATGTTATTAAATGGTGCGGCCACTTGTGGCTATGATTTTGGACGTTAAATCCAATTGGTGCGGCCTATATGGCTATGATTTTGGATGTTAAATCCAACTGGTGCGGCCTATATGGCTATGATTTTGGATGTTAAATCCAACTGGTGCGGCCTATATGGCTATGATATTCTGGTGCGGCCTTCGGGATATGATATTCCGGTGCGGCCTTCGGGCTATGATATTCTGGTGCGGCCTTCGGGCTATGATATTTTGGTGCGGCCTTTTATGGCTATGATATCTGGTGCAGTCAGGTGTGACTATGAAACGTGGGACAGAAACGGTAACTGGGAATTTATATGTTTATTTTCTCTTATATACGTATGGTTTATGTGACTAACAGATTTGAGTTAGTTAATGTGCAAATATCAGGTTGGATATGATAATTATCTTTGAAATTAAATGGTGCGGTCTTAGGACCATGATTTTGGGTTGTTGAACCTAAACTGGTGCGACCTTCGGGCTATGATTTAAAGGTTAAGAATGTTCTGGTGCAGTTTATATAGCTATGACATATGGTGTGGCTTATATAGCCATGATATATGATGCAGTCCATTGTGACTAAGAAACATGGGACAGAAATGGTTAGACATGATTATATGTGCAAATAACTGACGTGGCTTGATGATTTCAGGTTATGGTGATTCAGCCTGTAAGGCTACAGATAAGGATGTGAAATCCTAGGAGTTATGTAGTCAGCCAGTAAGGCTAGGAGTTTGGATTCGATATCCAGACATATATATGATTGTATTTTATACATGTTATTTGCAGATACGATTACTCACTGAGCTTTGTAGCTCATACTGTTTGTTAAATGTCCCTGCAGGTTAGCATAACCCTGGTAAGGGTAAGGATAAAGTCCGTGACTCGAGAAGTGGACTTGTAGATGTTGTCAGTAGCAGCCCGGCTTTAAAGGAGACTATGGTATTTTATACTCTCCTTGATACACTTATACCCGATTTTATTAAAAATATACCCCTTTGTACTGATTTTAAGTACTGAAACCTTTAATTTAAATGAAAAATTTTCAGGGGTGTTTTTGTTTTAAAAGCCGGGTGTTACAAGTTGGTATCAGAGTCGTGGTTTAAGTGAACTAGGTGTCTATAGAGTAGATTCCTGGACTTAAACCCTGAGATAGTAGACATGATGCATAGTTAGGTGTATATAGTTGTTATATTACATATATAACCTAACTGTTGCTAACTTCTGACGTATAGGCAGTATGAACTGTGAATCTTCCTGGAAGACATTTAGGGCGTGAAGCTCTAAGAAATGGACTAGCCCTTTCTCAAGACTCCGTTGTATGAGGAGCAAAAAGGGGACGAATAACAGAAAATCCACATGATGAGCAATGTTAGCTGATGTGGTCAGATAAAGAAATTGGGTGCTCACCTTGGTTGATATTCAAGGTGAAAGAACAGTAGCCGAGACTACAAGAAAAGCAGAAAATAATAGTGGATTTCTCAGAAGAAGTTAAAACGAATTAGGTCTAACCTTAAAGGGAAGGGACCAGAACGAAAAGGATTATGTGGTGTAAGAAGTGCAGGAAAAGCACTCAGAACATTTTAGAGTTGAGACTCTATCGTTGACATGCTGAATTTTCCATGTGGTTTCATACCATTTTAAGCTTATGGTATGAATTATAGGTCAAACGGATATGTTTAGAAGCAAGTTCAAATCTCAAAATTGGACAGAAATGCTGCCCAGCAAGAGCACGACTCGTGCTCTTTTTGCTCTTTAGGGTGCACGACTCGTGCACATTGTAGAATGCTATTTCTTGGCTCTACAGTGGAGCACGACTCGTGCTTAGCCAAGGCAAAATAGGCACGACTCGTGCCTGTGCTGCAGGTCCAGTTCTTAGTCCGATTTTTAAGCTACAGACCTCTATTTTCACCTATTAAGCACTTAATACTTAACTTAATCTTTCTACTATCATTCCATGACTAAAACCCTTAGTTTACATCAGGTTTTAACCCATGGAATCACTGATTTCCACTTCAATTTCTTGAAAACCCGTTTTTTATGATTTTCACTAAAAATCCAAATTTTTGAAATTAACCACTTAGGAGTGTCTTAATACATCCTAAGTGATCATTTGGACTCAACAAAACCATAAAAACTAGCTTTGATCTTACAAACCCGTGATTTAGGGTTCTTGAGCAAAATCACCATTTCTTGGTTTTTAACATATTCAAGGGTTAGAACATGTTAGATGGATGATTTTGAGCAAGATGATTTCATTAAACTCATGATTTCTAGAAAATCAGAAATCAAGTTCATAATTCCCGTTCAAGAAGTTGGGTAGAACAAGCTTGAAAACATGAAATTCTTACCTTTAGAGGCTTGGAATCACCAATTCCATGTGTTATCTTCAATTCCAACTTCAATTCTTTGCAAGATTTCTAAGCTCCTTGTTCTTCCCGTGCCTTCTTGCCCTCTCTCGATTCTTCTACTGATTTCTGGAAAAGAGAGTGATAACTCTCTCTTTTATGCTTAATTTTTATTAAGTATTTACACTTTTAGTCCCTAGTTTCTTTCTTTTGTTCAAAAGTGGTCCAAAAGCTCACATCTTTACAAACCAAGTTCCATTAACTACTAACTTAACATTTTCTTGACATTTTGGTCATTTTCATGTCAAATAACCATTTTGCCATTTTTAGTCAAATTTCACTATTCACGCGGTGAAACTCCAAATTTCGCATAAACTCTTATTTCTTATGTTATTATTTCACGAATACATATTATTTTACATAATGGTCTTATAATGTGTCAAAAGACCGTTTTACCCTTTTACAACTTTTGCGGGTTCTTACACGGTATATTAGTGAAACTATAGAAATGGCTCCTGTGTAAAAGAACATACAAAAATAATGTCGAAAATATGAGCTTAATAAAGCCGCTGCAATGTGCGGACATTCCCAATAGTTTTAATTATTTATTAGGCGGTATAAGTATCACACCACCATCACTACAAATAAATTTACATTTAGTGGCACAAGTTTTTAGTGGCATATCCAAAAAGTGCCACTATATTAGCTTTTTAATGGCACATATTTTTTTGTGCCACTATAAACCCAGGTTCAATATGCATACGGGTTTAAAAGATAAAATAGATGATTTAACTTTGGCTTGCCTCTCTTTATTTTAGTTCCCGTTCGTTTTTTTTTCTCTCAAATTTCCCTCCATACTTCCCGCTCGGATAGAAAATAGACTGTTGGAAAAATATACGGGAATCATTTTACTAATTTGAAAACCCTAACTCACGTTACTCACCTAGCCGCTCCATCCCAAACAGCTCTCTTCCCCCACATCGATCGTCTTCTTCATCCTTCAGTCGTCGCCACCTCCATCGTCCTATCTCCTCACTTCTGCCCGAAATCAGACCCTTATCCACCTTGTTCTCAATGAATCGCCGTCACCGTCAATCCCTCCGAATAGCAGTGAAACGACAGCGAACAGCGTAAATTGTTTCGACGAGCAAACATGACGAAATCGAATGGCAAAAACGACGACAAATAACAGCAAAAACGACGACATCGAACAGCGTACATTCTGATTATTTGAGTTCTGATTTTTATAAGGTTTGTATTTTGTTTCAGCGAGCAAACTAACCTCCAATTTCGAGTTCTGAGTTTCAGCGAGCAGTCCGATTATTGTGTTCTGATTTTTTGAGGTTTGTATTCTACTCTTTCTTTCCGATTTCTAGTAGTCTACGACTATACTCTGTTTTTTTGCTTTCTAATTTCTACCAGTTGATTTCTGAGTTCGTATGCTATTGTGTATATGGTATTGTCAATTGTGTAACAGTTACACTGTGACTATCTATGTTTCCTGATTTCTACTAGTCGATTCAAGGTAGCCAGAAAACGGCCGAGATTCAAGGTAGCCAGAAAAACAACTATTTCCGAGTTGAAGGGCAGAACATGGCAACTTCCTTACGATAATTATTTGATATGTTATTCCACACTTTATCACAATTATTGTTGATCTTTTGTAGTTTCGTATCAATTTTGTATGTTTTTCAAGCTTTGAGTTACCGAGGAAAGATGTGAAGAAGTAGAAGTGAGGGCTAGACAGCTTGAGAAACAGGTAATTAAAACCTTTGTTTGTTTATATTAAAATTTATACTTGGTTCTCATAGGTAAATTAAATTTCTTTTGAATGAACTTCATTATTCAAATTCTTATTTTGTTTGAGTTGTGAATTGTGGTATTTTTTGTTTCATTGTAATCAGTTATTTTGGTATGTATGTAAATTAGATTTCATTTGAATGAACTTTATTAGTCAACTCCTTATTTTGTTTGAGTTGTGAAATGTGGTATTTCCTTTGAATGAACTTTATCATGTTCATTTTGAAATAATACAAGCAATCACAATATAGTTTATCTAGTTCATTATCATTAGCCTTTCTATTATTTGTTGATTAGAAACCATGACTTGCCAATCGAAACTCAAGAGGGAATTCAGCAACAACCTAACTTTCCAGATGCAATAGCTTGTCAATTTTCTACCTCACAAAAGCTCGGTAAGCATCATATACTAGCAATAAAGATTTGATATCCCCTTTTGGTTATTTATAATGTTTAGCCCTCTTATTTTCTAATTGAGCAATATTTATTTGTCATTATGTTTTTTAAGTAAATGATCAATAATCATGGTACGCCTTCTATCTTGCAGTGGTGGTTTATAGAGACCACAATATCTATATCTGGAACATTCATGGAAAAGAAAACACGAAGTGATTGCTCAATCTTTTACAGACTCTATATAAGTGCTGTTGGAGATGTTGGATTATCAAGGCATTATAGGCGTTTAGAATTGTGAAACGTTTTTGAATACATTTGTATTGTTAATATTGACATAATTGATGTTAGAAAACTTAATTTTTATTTCAAGTAATGATAGTGTCTTATTATTCTTTTATGTTTTATTTGTTTTTTTAAAAGTACATTATTTTATATTAAAATCTTTTTTGTGTAAAAAGTGTCATTAAAAATATGAAAATAATATTTATTTTTGTAGTTAATTAGTGACATAAAAATAGTGCCACTAAAAGCTATAAGTGCTATAGTGACATAATAAAATAGTGCCACTAAAACTCCATAAGACTGCAGCGGCACAATCAAAAAGTGCCACTAAAAGTCTTTAGTGGCAGCGCTTTTAGTGACACTTTTTTTTTGTGCCGCTGATTGCCTAGGAGGCCTTTAGTGGCACTTTTTTCGGTTTTTAGTGGCATTTTTTCTGTGCCACTAAATGTCATTTTATTTGTAGTGCATATAAAAAATGTATCATGTCAATGTTACATCAGCATCACATCTCCACTACACCTTTAGGATTACTCACAACTCCATATCACCATATCCCTTTTATTTTTTAATTAATTAATAAAAATAATATATATTTTAAATTTTAATCATTAAATACCCGTGAGAGAAAATGGAGAGAGAGAGAGAGAGGATACAAGAAAGACATTGCAAGTCGTGGCCCCAGCCACACTAAAAGTTTCCATGCCCCAAAATTACATACATTTCAGTCAAGGTTCCTTGAGCAAACCCCATATTTGGCCACTCCAACCCTTATTCTACCACTACAACACCTTCCTCCATCACTCCTATGCCTTCCTCCTCTAGCACTGCCACTCTAGCACCTTCCCCCTTTCAAGTGTGGCCTCCTCTATCATGCTACAACCCATCACACTACATCTCACTTGAATCAGTAAGTTCTATTCTCCGAAATCAATTTTCTTGTAAAGTTTGGTTTCCTTGATGTATACATTTTGGCTAATTTGGTTGTCATAGAAATTCTTCAGGAAAGTTGAGTACTGTCATGTGAAAGAGCATCACATACAAAAGTCATAACATGGTATAATTGTAATTCAACCATATTTTCATTCGTATTTTGACTAAATACAACTTTCATATCCTGATAACGTATCCCCGCCCCTATAGCTCTTTTTTATCCTTGTGGAGGCATTTTATACTTTCTATTAAAGAGTTTGGTTGATTGGTTATGTAAACCAAAATTGTAACTTTTACATGTAAATCTCACAAAGCTTGTATCCGGAATGAAGAAGATCCAAGATGAAATGTCATTCTAGGTTAGCTAACATAACTAATATAGTTCATTACCATTGAGATTCCTTTTGCTTTATTGTGTTTTATAGGAACAATAATGCTTCAATGATCACAAATTTGTATTATTTTTGTTATAAACAGGTGACCGTGGTTGCTATGTGTTGTTGGTTAATGTGGTTTTGTTTTGAAGTAAGTACTGCATATGAAGAAGCATAGTTCAAAATTGGGAATTTTCAAATGGAAATCAGCTTTCAAATATGATGGGAAATGGTATGTCTGGTTTCATTATATTAGTTGTTTTTAATGGTGGCAGTTTCTCGAACAATTTTGATTAAGATGAGGCTTTTGGAGAAGGGACATAAGATGATTATTTAATGGAAGCAGAAGATGATTTTTTGATGGAAATAGAATATGTGGCTTTAATGATTGCTAATCTTTTGCTAAATGCATGTGCTATATGTTGTTTCTTAGAAGGGTTTAATGCAAGATATTGCAGCTTACTTTGGTTGGTTTATTTATTATAGTAACATGCTTTTGTTTTTTATTTTTAAATCAGTCTGCTTAATTTGAAAATGTCAATTCATGTATTGTATGATGTTCTTGTATATTTTATAATTATTTAGCAAATTAGTTCAGATATTTTATCAATCAAAAACATTCTATACAACCGAAGATACTTCAGAAGGTTAAAATGATCATTTTTCTCATTTAGCACAACCATTTAGATTCCCAACAACATGTTTTTATTAAGAGAAAGATTCATTCAGAGTCTCTGAATCACTTAAACCTGAATCTTAAGAGGTTATCAAACAACCCCTTAATCAAATCGTGTTTGTTAGGAAATAGACCTAAATCTATAACCTATTGCCCAGGAATAATAACGAGAATATAAATGCGGAAATATAAACACAGAGTATCGACACATAGATTTACGTGGTTCGGTCCAAGATGACCTACATCCACGGGCAGGAGAGAGTATTCTTTATTCCAGAGCTAAATACAGGTGTTACAGAGCGTACCTAGATTCCTAGTAAATCGGCCTCCTCTGACTAATGACTTCTGACTTTTACATCGACAGCACTAAACCCTAATGACCAGCCTTTATATTTATAGGCTTTACAAGAAACCCTAGCTGTTCACGGCCCACGCGACGCGGACACTTAATGGGCCGCGGCGCGCGTGTTTACAATTCATACGGGTTTTAATTCCCAATTCACTATTTAACAATCTCCACCTTGAATTGCGAATTCAGCATAGCTCCACCTCGCTCTAGAAACCAAAAAACTTCCTCTCGTCTCCTGCCAGCTTGCCCCGTAGGGACTTACCTCCTGCGAACATCAACCAAGTTCAAGCATAGCTCGAACTTCTCCTTGGGTAACGACTTCGTCAACATATCTGCCGGATTCACCTTGGTATCGATCTTCAACATTGAGAACTTGTCTTCTTCAACTATGTCACGAATGAAATTTAACTGGATATCAACATGCTTTGTCTTTTCATGGTAAACCGGATTCCTCGCTAGACACAAAGCGCTTTCACTATCACAGTTCAAGACAGGCTTCTCCACCTTCAACCCCAGACTCTCCACCAAACCATGTAGCCAGATACACTCCTTTATACCTTCAGTCATTGACATGTATTCTGCTTCAGTTGAAGACAAGGCAACAGTGGGCTGTAAAGTTGACTTCCAACTTACTGCACATCCAAACAAAGTGAAAATATAACACGTGAGCGATCTCCTTTTCACCAAGTCACCACCATAGTCTGAGTCTGCATATCCCACCAAGTTACTATGAGTATTACCACCATAAACCAAACAAACATCCTTAGTCCCCTTCAAGTATCGCAGGATCCACTTGACCGCTTCCCATTGAGCTTTCCCAGGATTACTCATAAACCTACTAACCACACTAACTGCATGTGCTAAATCAGATATAGTACAGACCATAGCATACATAAGGCTTCCAACTGTGCTTGAGTACGGAACTCTACTCATATAGTATTTTTCCTCATCCGTAGTTGGTATAGTACTTCTGTTTAATTTAAAATGCGCTGCCAAAGGAGTTCCAACTGGTTTTGACTGATCCATACCGAAAGACTGCAAGACTTTCTCAATATATTTCTGCTGAGAAACATATAACAACCCTGCTTTCCTGTCTCTCTGAATCTCCATCCCCAATATCTTCTTTGCTGCACCTAAATCCTTCATTTCAAACTCACTTGCCAAAAGCTTCTTCAAGTTATTAATTTCAGCCATCTCCTTGGCTGCAATAAGCATATCATCAACATATAGCAACAGATAAACAAAGGACCCATTGGAAAACTGCTTCAAGTAGACACAATTATCAAACTGATTCCGTATGTAGCCATGCGAAGTCATAAATGAATCAAATCTCTTGTACCACTGTCTAGGAGACTGCTTCAAACCATAAAGAGACTTCTTCAACAGACACACATGATCCTTATTAGAACCCGGAAAACCCTCAGGCTGTGACATATATATCTTCTCCTCCAAGCTTCCATGAAGAAATACAGTTTTGACATCGAGCTGCTCAAGCTCCAGATTAAACGCACTCACCATAGCTAAAAGAACCCGAATTGACTTGTGCTTCACGACCGGTGAGAAAACCTCGTGATAGTCGATTCCTTCCTTTTGAGAGAAACCCTTCGCCACTAACCGTGCCTTGAACCTTGCGGGTTCAACCCCTGGAATTCCTTCTTTCTTCTTAAAGACCCATTTGCATCCAACCGGTTTAACTCCTTTTGGTAATGGAACAAGATCCCACGTTTCATTCTTCTCAAGAGATTGCATCTCTTCATTCATCGCCATCAACCACCTTGATCCTTCTTTACTTGCCACCGCCTCTTTGTAGGACCGAGGCTCATCAGTACCAATGTTTTCACCAACAGCTAGTGCATATGCAACAGAACCAATATCACCATTAGTGACACATGTAGCATATCTAGCTGGAGTCTTCGTGTTCCTTTTCTCTCTTCTCCTTGCTATAGATTCATCCTCATTGTTCTCTTCATCAGCATTGGCATCACCAGACTGATCCTCATTGGGCTGTTCATGAGTTTCATCACGTCTATGCTGATCATCACCGACATGCTGTTCTTCATTTATCACCATTTTGTCTGGAATTTGTGTGACAAACTCCACCTTCTGGTTGGCACCCTGATCTTTTCCTACACGACTTGTATCACCTCCTATTTGGTTCACCATAGCAGATTCATTAAAGGTCACATCTCTGCTATTAATAAATTTTGGAGTTCTCCCTTATTCTGTACACCACAGACGATAACCTTTCACTCCATGTGCATACCCTAGAAATATGCACTTCATTGCCCTCGCCTCAAGTTTACCATCATTAACATGAGCATAAGCCGGACAACCAAATATACGTAAACCAGAATAATCAGAGGGTTTTCCAGACCATACCTCTTGAGGAGTCTTAAAGTCGATTGCAGTTGATGGTGATCTGTTCACCAGATAGCAAGCAGTATTAACCGCTTCCGCCCAGAATTTCTTCGATAAATCAGCATATAACCGCATGCTTCTAGCACGCGCTAATAGTGTTTGGTTCATCCGTTCCGCCACTTCGTTCTGCTGTGGTGTGTGCCGTATAGTGTGGTGCCTCACTATACCTTCCGCCTTGCAGAAGTTGTCAAACGGGGCATTGCAGAACTCCAACCCATTGTCAGTTCTGAGTGTCTTGACAGATTTTCCGGTCCGTTTTTCAATCATCGTCTTCCACTCCTTGAACTTCCCAAACACTTCGTCTTTAGTCTTCAGAAAATATATCCAAACCTTCCTTGAGTAGTCATCAATGAAAGTCACAAAGTATCGATGACCTTTATGAGACTCGACCGGAGAGGGACCCCACAAATCTGAATGAATGTACTCCAGGATTTCCTTGCTTGTATGTTTACCCAAACTAAACTTCACCCTGCGTTGCTTTCCTTTGACACAAGCTTCACAAAACTTGAGTTTTCCCGTTAGCTCACCACCAAACAACCCCTGTTTACTCATAATTGACATACCCTTCTCACTCATATGTCCCAACCTTCTATGCCACAACTCTGTCTTATCATTACTAATCTCTAAGGATTGAGAAATCGCCACTGTTCCCCTAACCGAATTTCCTTCTAAGACAGGAACCCCACTCTTCTGTACCTTTCCTTTCATAACTACTAGAGATCCCTTGGTGACCTTCACCCAGTCATCCTCACCAAAGTATTTCAACCCATTCTTTGCTAAAGTAGTAAGAGAAATTAAGTTCTTACGAAGATCCGGAACATACCAGCAATCAAGCTTTCTGACCATACCATCGTGCATCATAATCTGTACCGTACCGCTTCCTTTGACCTGAGAAACCCAATCATCACCCAACTTCACCGTTCCTTTCAAGTCTCTAAAAGATTCGAACCAGTCACGATGGAAAGTCATATGATAAGATGCCCCAGTATCCAAGACCCAAGCATCAACAGAACTAGATGTACAAACAATCAACACATCGCCTATGTCTTCTTCTTCAGAACCATCCTGAACAATAGCCGCACTGCCATTGTTGCTATTTTCTCCCTTCCCCCTTTTCAGCAATGGACAATTTCTCTTGAAGTGACCCTTCTCCTTACAGTTATAACACTTGATTTTTGCAGAAACATTCGATTTTGAACGTGACTTACTCCGATTTCCACCATCTTTCTTATCCGATGTCCTTCCTCTGCCAACGAACAGACCTGAACCGGATGTCTCCTCATTCCCAGAAACTCTATGTTTGAGTTCCTTGGACAGCAGAGAATCCTTCACATCATTCACAGTAATTGTTGTTCTTCCATACAACATAATATCAACAAAGTTCTCATGTGAATTCGGCAGTGAACATAACAAAATAAGGGCTTGATCCTCATCATCAATCTTTACTCCTACTCCTTGAAGATCTAGAATAATACGATTGAAAGAATCAAGATGGTCTTTTACTCGGGTATCTTCTGCCATTCAGAAAGTGTACAACCGTTGCTTCTGATACAGCCTATTTGTCAAAGAACTGTTCTGATACGTATCACAGAGCTTCTTCTAAATACCGGCAACAGTGGGTTGATCAACAACTTCCCTCAACACCTCATCCGTCAAGCTCAAAAGAATAGCATTATGTGCTTTCCCCTCGATCTCCTTCTTCACAGCATCTGTCGTGTCCTTTGCATATTCTCCTTCCACTGCAACTGCGCATCCTTGTTGAACTAGAAGAGCCTTAATCTTAACTTTCCACAAAGGGAAATCATTCGAGCCATTGAACTTCTCCAAATCGAACTTGTGAGATGACATCTTCAATCAACCGATCCTTGTAGTCTTTGATGAACTAGTAAATCCGAAACTGCTTACTGCTCGTCGTCGCCGCGGTGCGGACTTCAACAGGGCGCGACGCGGGCTTGAACAGACGTGGTCCAACAGACGCGATACTTCAACAGGCGCGACGCGGTCTTTCAACAGACGCGACGCGGCGAAGCCGTAAACCCTAGATCTACTACCGATTTCAATCAACCAGAACTACAACCAGATCTAAAACACGCAGACCTAAAATCGCAAATAACCACAGATATGAAACCGCGGCTCTGATACCACTTGTTAGGAAATAGACCTAAATCTATAGCCTATTGCCCAGGAATAATAACGAGAATATAAATGCGGAAATATAAACACAGAGTATCGACACAGAGTGACAGAGATTTACGTGGTTCGGTCCAAGATGACCTACGTCCACGGGCATGAGAGAGTATTCTTTATTCCAGAGCTAAATACAGGTGTTACAGAGCGTACCTAGATTGCTAGTAAATCGGCATCCTCTGACTAATGACTTCTGACTTTTACATCGACAGCACTAACCCTAATGATCAGCCTTTATATTTATAGGCTTTACAAGAAACCCTAGCCGTACCCTAGCTGTTCACGGCCCACGTGACGCAAACACTTAATGGGCCGCGACGCGCGTGTTTACAATTCATACGGGTTTTAATTCCCAATTCACTATTTAACAGTGTTGTTACAAGACACATGTCGAAGTGGTGTAGGACATGGTCTAATGTATAACGATGACAACATTAATCCACCAAAAGACGACGAATTTATTGTTGTCCCCCTTAATAGCCTAATTTGTGAAATGTTACGACAGAAATGTCACATCAACGATATTGAAAAGAACCAGAAGTTGCAAAACATATCATTTTATAGATAAGAACGCATCACTTAAGGGTGTGTATATATGTGTGTGCAAACTTTGGCTTACATCTTAAAATCATGATTTAAAATATGCACTTAGTTTAAAATATGATTTTGGCCCAAGATAGAAAGCACGTTAGATTCATTACGACAAGTGATGGAAAAACATAGTGCGAAGAAAAGTTTCTTATATTATTCAACTACTTTTTGAGGACAATCATGAAATTCTTATGGAGATGTTGCCTATAATGACCGGTTAAGAATTTTTCAAAATAATTTTTTTATTAACACGTAGAGATTAACCAACTAAATCAGCTTATGCATGAAAGAAATATTGGAAATCGCACAATTTGATTACAATAAAAGTTGGGTATGAAAACAAACCAAAATAACATAGATGTTTTACCACAAACAAACTTTTTTTTCTTTATTAAAATAAAATATATATATAAAAAAATACTACTTTAGATGTTACATCTCCATATAGGCCACATATGGAAAAGGACATAACATAACTATGCAAATTTAATTGTCCTTTTGTAATTTAATTTGCAAAAAGAATTTCTGAATAGTACGAAATCTTATTATATCTGGGTAAGTTACAGATAACCGGTAACTTATAATTTTTTTTTTTTATAGAAAAAACAATCATAGATTCTTTAGATGATATAAAAATATGATAATCTCATCGGTTTTAATTTTTTATAACATTATATATAATACTTTATGTACTTCTATACAATTTAAACCATTTATGAAATATTTATTTCTATCAATAAATACTTTTAAATTTCATAGATTTGATCATATTATAAATAAAAACATATTAAAAATCAATAAACAGATCACAATTACTGAATTACCTTATTTGAATGTGATTAAATGATAATTATTCCTTTTTTAAGTATTTGACGAAAAATGAAAATACTCAAAATAGTAAGCCAATTGGATCCTCACGCCCACCGTAACCTTATCAAGCACCGTCCCCAGGTAATCATCCCTCACTTTTCTTCTTCAAGCTTCTAAATTCTCAAGATAATCTCCATAGCAGCTCCGGCGACTCAACGTACGGCAAAAAACTTACACTCTGATTCCTTCAAATATCACCAAAGTACATTAATCATTCCTATCGAATCTTCAACTTTATAATCGGCCATGTCGTCGCCTGAAAAGCCGCTGCCGGCAATCATCGTCCAACCGGTATCCCCACGGTTTCCAAAAGCCGGCACTTTAACTGCTGGAACTCAGAGGAAAGTTGCGATAGCAGTCGATCTGAGCGACGAGAGTGCGTACGCTGTGAACTGGGCAGTTCAGAATTACCTCCGTCCTGGAGATTCCGTCATACTCCTCCACGTCCGTCCTACATCCGTCCTGTACGGCGCAGATTGGGGCGTCGTAGAGGATCCCGATACCGCCACCGATGAAGAATCGCAGCAAAAGCTCGAAGATGATTTCGATGCGTTTACAACAACCAAAGCCAACGATCTCGCGAAGCCGTTAGTCGATGCTCATATCAACTTCAAGATCCACATCGTGAAAGATCATGACATGAAGGAGCGATTGTGTTTGGAAGTTGAAAGGCTAGGGTTAAGTGCTGTGATTATGGGGTCCCGAGGGTTTGGTGCTTCGAGAAGGACATCGAAAGGACAGAGGCTTGGGAGTGTGAGTGATTACTGTGTGCATCACTGTGTGTGTCCAGTGGTGGTTGTGAGGTATCCAGATGATAAGGACGGCGGTACTGCTGTCGGATCGCCTCTCAGAGTAAGCGATAAGAATGGCGGCAGCGAGGGTTTACTGCTTCCGTTGCCAGAGGAGGAACCGGAGTTCCATGATGCATCAGATAAACAATCAGGTTAGGGTTTTTTCTTTTCTTAATCTAGGGTTTACTGAACTTATCAAATCCCTTGATCTTTTTGTGCATCATTGAATCCCTTTGTGGCCATTGATGATGAACCTAATTGACATGTTCTTTAGTTACGTTTCGATTTTCTATCAATTTACTCGTTGCTTATACCAAATTGGTTGTGCATAAATCCGTAAGAAATCCATTTTGTTGCATAAATTGATCAAAAAGTGTAAATTTCGTTGCTTGAATAATGTATTCATGTAATTTCTTACTGATTTGAAATGCAGATCTGGAAAAGCCCTCTTAAACAAGGGTTTTGTGTTGGGTGTTTTGTTCGTGTTTGTTATGGTTTGGAGTTGTAATCTGCTTTCATGTTTAAGGGTTGAATGTTCAAAAAAGATCGTCAAATGAAGTTCTTGTTGAGGTGGTTTGTTTCTATCGATATGGTCACTATGAGATGGAATGAAATTTAAAATTTAAATCATATTTGTTGTTTAACGTTTTTGTTATGTGGTTGAAGGGAGAGAAATAAAAGATATGTTTGTTGATGGAAGTGTTTTCATAGTTTTATGACCATATTCAATATTCATAAACTATATTAAAAGATATAAAGAAAACGTTTGTTTGTTGGTCTAACACAGAATGACT
The DNA here is from genome assembly GCA_023525715.1 of Cichorium intybus. Lineage (NCBI taxonomy): Eukaryota > Viridiplantae > Streptophyta > Magnoliopsida > Asterales > Asteraceae > Cichorium > Cichorium intybus. Next base: position 94,264,640 of record CM042015.1, read on the forward strand.
ATTTTGATTAGTATTAAATCATTTTGATTAATCTATTTCGACCAATTATGCAATCTTTTTATAGTCACCCAAGTTACAATTGATAAAGGGAGGAAACAAGTTACATTTTGATTCAAATCTAGTTCTCATTGGAACCCGTTTTGTATATTACAGATGCCTCAGTCATTATGTATTCAGCTCTTTCAATTCAAATTTGGGTCATATTATTCGATTGTGTTTATATGTTTTTTAAGTTGCATCGTATGGGTCCAGTTTTACATTAACTGGTAACATATTATCTAACAATCTTAAAGTAGATTCTGAATTTTCAATGACAACTATTTTAAATACATTTTGAGTTTTTACTGACAACAATATATCAAATTTGGGTCAATATTATTCGATTATGGAAAACGAGCTATTTATTATTTAGAACTTGAATTTTGACCCATAATGGTTATGTATCTTAAGAAAATACAAAATATTAAAAATCTATATCTATGTGTTATCTTTCCTCAATAATTCGAATCAATGTTACATCATATGAATTTATTATATAATTTTTTTATAAAACGGTGACGCAAACGCGAATTCTGGATAAGAAATTTCGGGTATACACTGAATTGTCGGGGAAGCCATATTAGTTACTAATTATTTTTGAATAAGATACATCAAAAGAAAAGGAAAAAAAAAAAAAAAAAAAAAAAATCCTTAAAGCCCCCTTGAAGAGTAGTGGAGTCCTATCAGAGTCCAAGTCCAATTCATGAGCTATGCAAATCATTGCAATACGTATGACCTTCATGCATTAGATATGAAAAAAAAAAAAAATGAAACAAATGACGCCTTATTATTTGAACTAGTGGGTCCCCGTGCTCCGCACGGGTTCGGAATTGCTGGAGCACGGGTCCGGATAAATGCTAAAGACATAAGCGTACTCTGTCGTGTGTTAGCAACTGTTGATGTGAAAATAAGCTCACCCTTGTCTTTTTTCCTTAATGTCAAAATCGGGGGCTCCTTGTTTAACCTGTAATTATATATATAAATCGAAACTAAGGTTAAAACAGCATGCAAGAAGATGTCACATTTATTTTTTTTTTTAAATCAGAAAAGACAATTATCACAAAAGTACGTTGCTATTTCTTGCATTCAACCCTAAAGAAAACAAATAAACCTACACACCTTAACACCAAGTTTTTGACAAAAACTTTCTACAAGAAGAAGAGAATACGCAGACTGCTTATCCGCCCCCGATGGATCTACAATAACCAATAAAGTTAGTCTAAAGGAAAGTGTTAAATGGAAGCAATGGAAACGTACTTTAATTCGTTTGTTTATTATAGCATCTTATAATGGAAAATATGAACGATATGATGTCGTAACATAAAGAAAAGAAGGTAAGATGCTTTAATATACAAATAGAGAAAAGTACGTTGCCATTTCTTGAGATAACAGTAAGTATATCCTATGTATATGTTTCTTACCTCTCAAACAACTACAAAATAGTGCCAACATAAGGAATGTAAAAGCTATATTCTCACACTTTATGATGGCACCAGCTCGAAGGATTAGGAAAAAAACATACAACTGCTAAAGTAATGAGAAGGTCAAACTCGCAATCAAACTCCCAGACTCTGAACGTGGTGCTAGGGGTTGTACTATCAACTATGTGAGTATTGGTTCATATTTTTGATGGTCTTTTTATAATTAGTTTCATTCATAAGAAATTAAGACAGCTATCCATATTTCAAATCACCAAAAAAGGTCCAATTATCACTTTAAAAAAAGAAAATATCAAATTAAATGCCTTGAAAACCTCTCTTTTTAGGAGCACAACCAGGTTTTCTGTTACACGTAATTGTGTTATTACTGCAAAAAGAGTGCAATTTACAACCCACAAAATCGAAAATGTTAACAGGAAAAAACGATTTTAACCTAAATGTTCCAAAAAAGAGAGGTTTTCAAGGCCATGGCCGTATATGCCAATACTGTCAACTTAACATAAAGTTCTAACATTCCTAGAAATTCGATCTTTATTAAATGTTATTTCAAACATCTACCAAATTGACAAATACATTTATTATATGCAACTTTTATTAATGGTAAAAAAATAAATGCATGGTCAAATCATTAGTCAAAATAATAACATTACCGTGGGTAAGTGTTTTTTTCGGAGATTGGCTACATTAGCTGCATATGATTGTAGTTCCAAATTCCCGGGGTCAACAGCTAATGCAAACTTTGAATTACTCTGTCAATAAGACGGTCAATGTTAAATTTACAAGTTTAATAATAGACCACATGGTTTGAAAAAAGGGTAAATGCAAGAAATAACAATGTACTTTTATTTATTTGTTTATTATAGCATCCAACTTTCATTTCTTCCTATTATAGCATTATACATTGAACAAACCTACCCAATTAGGATGATATAATAGATAAATAAATGAAAGTAGGTTGTTAATTCTTGCATTTAGAGATTTAAAAAAACGTGACTTACCAATGTATATTCATGCCCAAAGTATATATTTGTATCTTCTGGCAACAATGTTAGCTTCTCAAGAGACGAATGCATCTGAAACACAAAACACAACCATGATTTTCTCAATTAACCCCTGACTTTTATAAATTTTGCATCATTTGTTTTTTTCCTTACATTTCCTAAAGTATGCGATGATTTTATCAACTATTATTTATCCAGACATCACTTAATGGAATTAAAAAAGAAATAGGGTTCACACGTTTAGTTTAAGTCATATATATGAATTTTGTAGCCCTGAACATTAAAATTTGTATGTTAGTCTCCCTTTAGTTCAATAAAAATACATTTTTACCTTTGAAAATTACTTGCAAATTGCATATGTAAGCATATTAGCAATATACTTAAAATGGGTTGATTAACAATTAACTTAAGATGGTGCCAATCATATATGTATATACCTAGGATATATGATTACTTAAATTAGTCAATTTCAAAATTTAAGGATTTTTTTACATGAACAAAAGGCTATGAAAAGGAAGCTAGATCAATCATAATTATGGTCTCTAAATCACAACATAGAATCCTAAAACTTATATACAATATATTTATAAAAAAGCTTACCGAAAGTTTGCCACATGATAAAGTAAATAAAGTGTCTCCAGTGAAAATTACCCGAGACGCTGGAAAATAGAAGCTTATATGGCCTGCAGGAAAATAAACCAAACGAAAAATTAAAATTTCTTACATCAATTATCTTTTTTTTTTATAAAAAAAAACTGTTACCTCTTCCAATAATTATAAGTTTAACCCTTTTCTATAATATAAAGTAGAATTATGAACTCATGGTTGTTTTCCATTCATCACGAATCAAACATGCACAATCACTTATTTCTCAAGTAAAAAAAAACCTTTAATAATATTTCGTAATTTCGCAATTAAATTGAGTAGTAAATTAATGAAAACCTTTGGTGTGGCCAGGGGTTGCAATCACATGCACGTCATGCCCAGCAAACATCCATGTGTCCCCATCATTCAAGCTAATATCAATGCCATGAATTCTATCCCTATCTATATTTGATCCAATTACCTGAAAGATTTTAATCACATTAATAAGTAAACTACATTTACAATTTCCAAAAGTTTAATCACCTGAGAATTACAAATTTAAAAAAATTACATATCACACATTTGCACCGTACCTCGCTTTCAAATCCATATTCCCACCAGTGTGATCGAAATGATGGTCAGTATTTAAAATGTAGGTTAAATTTCGATTGTTCTTGCTTAAAGCATCTATTATTGGTATAGATTCTGAAGGATCCACAACTCCAACTGTCCCAGTATCTAAATCATGCAAAAGATATGCATAATTGTCCTTCAGACATGGTACCTAAGTTGATTCAGTTTATGCATCTTCACTTTTAAACAAAAAAGAAGAATAAAGAAAAGATTTTATAAACTGCATAAATCCATGAAGTAAAAACTCACCAATTAGATAGTTCATACCGTATTTTTGTACTCTCATGCTAGCTGCATGGTTCCATAAATAGCTTTGGTAACTGTGAACATACCTAAAAGAAAGCACAAATAAAACTGTAAATTGAAATTTTTTTGCTTAATTACTTTAACAAAATTTCCAATTTCTTTAAAATGGTATCAAAAAAGGCATTGATAAAATAAAGCTCTTCATGTTTAAGCAGTTATAGAAGGGTAAAATAGGGAAAAATTATAGCAATATACTTTCATTAAATATATTTAATGTAGCATTCTACTTTATTTTGATAAAAATAAGGTAATACTCACATCATTCTAAGGGTCCTAGGAACAGCCTTCAGAGCTTGCAAATAATTCCCTGGACATTTTTTCAAACACTGCAGCTGATAATATTTAAAAAAAATACATATTAGTAAATAAAAATAAATAAATATAAAAATAAAAAAGTATTTAACTTACAATGGCCTTTTCAGCTACCAAAAAGCGAGATAACTGTCTCAAAGTCCCTTCAATGTATTTACTTTCTTTATAATATTCCCGTATACTCCTTATGTCATCTCTTTGTATCAAAAAATTTATATTAAAGAAAACAAATAATAATAATAATAATAATAATAATAATAATAATAATAATAACCATCCCTTGGATCAATAATCATGCTCACTACTTCTTTCCATTCTCCTTTAATGATCTCTGTTTCAGTTTTTATTTATTAATTAAACATTTCTTTTTTAAATTTATATACAATAAAGTAATTTTTAAAAAGCTTTATTCAGTGGGACATTTCTTGCATACCAAAGTAATTTATAAATCCATGTTTCCCTAAAGCATCTGCTGTTGCTTTTACAGTATCCTCAGAATCTGCAACCTCCCCTCTACAAAGATGCAAAAACATGTAAATGCCCCTTCACCCACATCACTAGAATTAGCTATAAAAAATTTATGGGGTTAGGGTCAAGGTCAAACGTTAGCGTAATTGTGAATCGATTTCCATGGAGTTGACCAAGAAGAAGACCTTCATTGACATAACTATATACAAATACAACATTCAATATTATTGATTAAAGATTATGAAGAGTTATAAATTAGGTGCATTTACCTAAAGCTGCCAACTTTAATTCCGATCAATCTTTTATTTAAATTTGCCACTTTATTTGCACGCTGCTTGAATACAGTGACCTGAGATATGAATTATAACAAAGTGTTTGTTAAAAATTATGAAATGTGTTTTTTTAGATTTATAGTTGGAATAGTTACCCTTTGAATTGTGTCTTCATGGGTTGTACTGTGCGCATATCAGAAAAAATGTTCCAACAAAATCCCTAGGTGTTTTTGAATCTATAACATGACATATATCAGAAATAAAGTTCCAAACTCATCATGCATTGACAAATCTCAATTTCCATGACCAGGGTTCTAAAAGTCAAGAACATACCTTTAAGTTCATGACCAAAAAGTTGAAATCAGAAGTCGTTCCTGACTAATTTAGTGGAATTTGGACCAAGGGCTGCAGTGTTCGACCACCACAATCAACCGCCGCCACCCCCAGCTACATTCGCCGTCGGAAACCACAACGTCGCCAGAAAAACGCCCCACAGCAGCGATATCGCTGCGTCGTCTCTCTCACTGCTCGATTTGTCTCTTTCTCTCCCGTCGATCTGCTCTCTGTCTCCTATCTTGTTCGGTTAACCCACACAAGGCTTGGACTCGATTTCTCTTTCTGTCGATCCCAGGCGGCAAAAACACGCACGCACATACACCGGAGGAGTGTAGCATTCGAGGAAAGTGACATCAAATAGCGACAGCAGGTAGACTCCTACGGAATCAATCGAGTATACGGGAAGCAGACGCAAAATTGACAGAGGTGGAGAGTAAATCGTAGGTGAGGGGTTAACGGTGGGAAAGACGGATGTAGGGGAAAGCACCCCAAATCCACCACGGCCGAGTTCGTTCTCGTGGGAGAAGTTTTTGGTTACGTTTTTTAGAACTTGAATGGAGATAATTAGGTTTCCGGATTCAAGGGGAAGCGATTCAAGCGGTGGAGACGAAGGAAAAAAGAGGAACCAGTACAGATACGAAGACCGAAAGAAGTAACCAAATGAAGCGGTGTAGAAGGATCTGGAAAGGAAGGAATACAACCGGATCCATAAGAATCCGACCCGTAACCCGCGCAACTGGAAAAAAAAACGTTCACCATATCACGAAATGCACGCAATTTAAATAATAGAGTAATATGCATTTTCATGAAAAATCCAATGAAGTTGGATTAAGCTCTTAAAACATCCTTTAAAGGACAATGTATGATAAGTTGAAGAAGAGCCTTATGATTATTTGGTCGAAACTTCAAGATGTGTATGCTTCAAGTTTAGCTCAAGTGTTAGGGATACGTTAACAATATAGACATACATAGCGGAAGCGAAAATAAAACCGTATCACAAGAACATGTGAGTTGCAACTGTAAACTAAAGTGGAGTTCAAGAATTGTCACTGTAGCAGATCTAGATCTGATGATGATATTTAGGATGATCAGGGCCCAAACAAGAACCCCTGTAATGTAGTCGCATCCAAACCCTGATACAGAGACTTGAATCTCTTCGGGAGTCTTGTACCTCTAGATTCTTTTTATTCATCTACTCTGGCTTATCTCTATGAAGTATTCATGTCCATCTCTATAGATTCTAATGCTTCATATGCATTTAGTCTCTCCCTTGTCATCTACAACATATCAATTATCAACAATTTTATATTTCTCGGGGTAGGGACGTTGTTTTCATGAAAACTTTGCTATATGTGTACAACATTGGGTAGACTTGAGTGCTCCCACTAGCTCTAACATGTCTATGACTCAATTTTGTTTTTCAAACAACCAAACATTTGACTTTTCATCGAACCAAAGATTCCATTTGCAAGACGCTTGTTCAAGTCTATCAATAGACTTTTCAAGCTAACGCACTCTATATTGGATATTTGTAGGGGTGAGCAACGGACGGTTTTGCGGTTTCACGGGTTAGGCGGTTCGTGTTAGGCGGTTTGGGGATGAAGGCCAAACCGACCGTAAACCGGACCGCTTAAAAGCGGTTTGGGCGGTTTGCGGTTTAGGCGGTTCGGTTTGGTTTAACCCATTTAAACAATGCATATCTAATAGTGATTCTAGTCCGTTTATATGCTACCGATTTATACATAAACTACCAATTTATACACATGTTAACTAAAGGGTTCATGTTACTGTCATAAGTTTTTAAACTAATAAATTATAGATTTTGATTTATTTATCACTAATCTTTATTTTTATGTCATAAGTTTCTAAACTAATAGATGGCTACTTAAAACAATTAATTATATTCTAAACTTATTATTGCTGGACCTAATTTTCAATGCATGGAAAACCTGTCAAACGAATATTGTCGTTGAGGTGCATAATCTGTCAAACGAATATTGTCGTTGAAGTCAAAACTGATACGTTGAATTAAAACATCATATGCAAAAGGAAAGATGTACATTATTTGTTCAACAAACCTTAGTCCATCAATAGATGGTGAAATCAAGTCCCTTTTTTACATTTTTGTGTTAAAACAATGGTATTCTTTTGTAAGTATATATTTTGGTCATTTATGTCTATGGCATTCGAGCTTATTATTACACACCCAAATCGAGCAAACATAAAAGGTAAGTTAGGTAATTTAATATATAATATATTTTATAAATATTATTATTAATATATTTAAACGGTTTATGGGCGGGCACCGTTTTATTTTTATCAAACCGTAAACCGCTTAACCAAACCAATTAACCCGATAACCGAACCGTTAACCGTTTAACCCGAACCCGTAAACCGTATAAGGTTCGGTTTGGGCGGTTTCGCGGTTTAATTCGATTAACGCTCACCCCTAGATATTTGGACTGTTCAAAACCTTCTGGTTGTGTCATATACACATCCTCTTAATGTTTTTCGTTAAGGAAATAGTTTTTTACATTCATTTGCCATATTTTATAATCATCGACTGCTGCTGTGACGTACAATGTCGGAATAGATTTGATTATCGCCATTGATGAAAATGTTTCCTCATAATCAAGCTTTGAGTATGAGTATAACTCTTCTTCACCACTTTGTCTCTCATGTGTGTAATTTTCATCCATGTCTGTCTTCTTCTTGAAGACCCATTTACACCTGATTGTTTTAAGATCACGAGTGTGATCAACCAAGTTTCAAACTTGGTTATCCTTCATGGATTTCATCTTCCTCTCCATAACCTCATTCCTTAAGGCATCCAAAAGGCCTACCACAACTTTCGATAGCTGGTAGGGTCATAATGATCCATCATATATTCATAACCCTCATTAACATGTAATCCATAAAACTCAGGTGCATGATGTACTCCATCGGCTTCTCAGACAGATGATGGAGTTATGTTTAGATTCCTCAGTAAACTCTCACCGAGTCTCGACAGGTTTCTGTACCTCTGGTTGGTACTAGTGCCAACATCAGGTTCTTTGATCCTTTGAGTCTCATCAAGATCAATTTGGCTCCCATTGATTTCTTTGAATACCAGCTCCTATCATAGAAGACTGCCATTTGAGCAACATAAGACTGTTGTCAAAATGTTTATTATATCCAAGTAATCCAGTCTAATAACACTTCTTTTAATCAAAGTTCTTTGAGCTTCACGTTAAACATAAGTCTCAAAAATCCCTAATTTCTAAATATGCTAATGAAGAAGCATCTGCACTCCATATTTTTAAGACAATGTTAGAGAACCTTTTGTGTTGGTGCAAGGGTTAAGGACCTTTCAGTTGTCTCTAAGATCTAACCTCAGACACTAATTGAAAGCATAATACAATTCAACATAAGTCAAATCTTCATGTACGATTTCCATTAGACTAAATATGTGATATTGTGGTGTATAAAATGGAATTGACTTCTGAAACACTTTTCACAATTCATTTGATGATTGTAAGATTATTGACTAAGAAACTCACCATCCACTATTGGATTTTGAGAATTTATCCTCTGCTCACTTGATTCTATACTCTGTCCTTAAAGTACTGAACACCATTTAGGTTTCAAACTCAACTAAGTATTTTTGACGGTTTAGTAGATAAACTAAACGGTCTAAATATATTAGATGTACGAGGTCCAACCGATTCTCAGCCTCTCTCCACAATAACTTGTGAGCAGTGCATATGTATTTCTTTTTATAAATAAGACTAGCAATTATCATAAGACTTTTAGTCAAATGATTTCCAAAATCCTGTTAGCCTGGAGTTCTGATAGCTATTTTCAAGTTTGTAAAAGCAGACAATCTCACTCATACCTTTTATCCAAACATTTGGATCCCTTTGAATCAGTTTTGAACAACTATTTTGTACTAGTCTCATAGATATAATGACAATAACTTTGTTCCAAAATAAGTTTTATTTAAAACAACTTTTATTTAAACCTAGTAAAAAAGATCTATTGAATAACGTTTACATCAACAATCTTCAATCACAAAATCATAGACTTAAACACTAGAGAGAAGTTGGTTCCTAATCCTATGGATGAAAGCAAGCTTCTTATAGTCCATTATTTGATCCATTATCCATGCATTGGTTCTCTGCTTTCTTCCAGTCCCTGCACATTAAAAATTTCAATACTAATTATAAGCAAAGTACTTATGGAATTACAAATATATCTGAAGGGTCATACTCTTTGACTTGTAACTGCTTCCGCTGCATAATATATCTTGAACATTTATGTCTTCCATGTCCCATTTCCTTACAGTGGAAACAATATAGTTCCTCAAGATTTAAGGATTGAGGTTTCTCAAAGAAAATCATTCTCATAGTAAGGTCTGTCCTTTTCCTTTAGACACCTCCTTTAGAAAACGTGTCTTGAATATTATCATGCATGAAAATACTTTAAAATTCATCGAAAAAACGTAATAAATAAATATTGGAATAAGGATAAATGTCTATATGTAACACCCCTTTTCTCAAACCATATTTAAAATGCAATTTTTACTAAAAAATCGTTTTGTTGGATTTTTAATCTTGAAACTGATTTCTTGCATTACTTATAGCATGTTTGACTTATCAAGACCTGAAAAGACATTATTGGTGGCCTGGAATGAAGAAAAGAATAGCTAAGTACATCTCCAAGTGTGTCATTTGTGCACAAGTGAAGGCGGAACATCAGGTCCCACATGGGGATGCTCAGTCATTGCACATTCCAGCCGGGAAGTGGGAAGATGTAACCATGGACTTGATTGTCGGGTTACCAAAAACAAGAAGAGGTCATGATAGTATATGGGTCATAGTGGACCGGTTGACCAAGAGTGCACTGTTTCTAGCCATAAAAGAAACTACTCCATTGGAGCAGTTAGCCCAGTTGTATATAGATGAGGTATTTAGAAGATATGGTGCACCGTTGTCTATTGTGTCAGACAGAGACCCCAGATTTACCTCTAACTTCTGGAGAGCTTTACAAGATAAAATGGAGACAAGAATTCAGCTAAGTACAGCGTATCATCCACAAACAGATGGTCAGAGTGAACGAACGATCCAAACATTAGAAGATATGCTACGATCATGCGTAATGGATTTTGGAGGAAGTTGGGATGAACATCTACCATTAGTGGAGTTTGCATACAACAATAGCTACCATTCTAGCATTAAAATGCCACCTGTTGAGGCATTGTATGGTAGAAAGTGTAGAATCCCTTTATGCTGGTCTGAGGCGGGTGAGACGAAGCTTACAGGGCCAGAGATTGTTAGAGTGACAAATGAGAAAATTGGAGTAATTCAAGCCAACATGAAAGCTGCACAAGATCGACAGAGAAGTTACTCAAATCTGAAGAAGAGACCGTATGACTTACAAGAAGGAGACTTGGTGATGATTAAAGTGTCGCCATGGAAAGGAGTGGTCAGATTTGGCAAGAGAGGAAAGCTGAGTCCAAGGTACATTGGACCTTTTAAAATCCTGAAGAGAGTTGGGTTACAGGCATTCCAGCTGGAGTCACCACCAGAACTTAGTGGAATACATGATACTTTTCATGTATGCTACTTGAAGAAATATTTTGGTAAAGAAGAGCTAGTAATACCGTATACGGATTTGAGAGTAGAGACGCCCAGCAAAATGATTGAAGAACCTGAAGCAATTCTAGAGATGCAGACAAAGAAGCTAAGGAATAAAGAGATTGACCTTGTACTAGTCAAATGGAAGCATCCCTTAGGGTCAAACTTGACTTGGGAAACGTTGGCAGAAATGAAAAGAAGATATCCGAATTTCACGGATTACGAAAAGATTCCGAGGACGGAATCCGCTTAAGGAGGGATGACTGTAAGAACCCGCGAAAAGTCAAAAAGGGTAAAACCGTCTTTTGTCCCGTTGTACGACTATTATGTGTAATAATATGTATTTGTAAAATAATATAATAAGAAATAAAAGTTTATGTGAAAATTGAAGTTTTATTGCGTGAATAGTGAAATTTGGCCAAAAAAGGGCAAATTGGTCATTTGACATGAAAATGACCAAAAATGTTAAGAAAATGTCAAGTTGGAAGTTAATGGAATATTGTTGCAAGATTTTTAGTCTTAGGACTATTTTTGTAAAGAAAGTGGAAGATTAGGGGGCTAAAGTGAAATTATTTAATAAAACTAAATATATATATAAAATATGAGGGTTATTCTCTCATTATCTGAGAACCCAGTAGAAGGATCGAGAGAGAGAGCTGGAGAGAACGAAAGAGAGAGCCAGAGGAGGAAATACGTGAAGAATCAAAGAAGAGTTCCAAAACCAAGCCCTAGATTGAAGATTTTGAGCAAGTGAGGTGGTGCTTCAAACGTGGTTGAGCACGGAAAAGGGAAAGGAATACGAGAAGCCTAGAAACTTGTAGCAACGTCAAGGTGAGTTTTATGAGGATTTCTATAGTACATAGCAAAATGTTATTTTCAGAAAAGTATGATTTCCAAGGTTTATAAATACTAAGGTTTGGAAAATGGTTTTGAATGAAGCTCTATACAAGGGCTTAGTGTTTTAACTAGATTTTTAAAGTATGATTTGCAAAGTATTTTGAAAGAAGTTCCTTATAGGAACTAAGTTGTCAAAAGCAGTTTTGAAAGTATTTTTAGTAAAGAGTTATAAAATGTTTGAGTAAGAGTTGTTTACAAATTGTGTCCCATTTTGACCAATTTGAGATGAAATGAAATAAGAATTAAAGAAGTATGAGCCAGTTGTCCGGACTAGGATCACCCACATAATTGGGAGATCAGAAGACACTACTGGGATGGTACCTCCCGTCGCGAAGTAGTTGTCTAGCTTAGTATACCCTTGTGCTTGAATTTGTTCCAAGTCACAAAGGGGAGACAGAATGAGCAAACCGAGTGGGCAGATCTGTTCTGTCCCGCGTGGGGAGCTAGTTGAATGAATTAATTAACTTAATTCATAAGTTTCAGTTGGTCACGAGAAATGAGAAAGAAAAGCAGTTTTAAGAAAGAAAGTCTTTTTTTTTAAAGTTTGAAAGTAAAGAAGAAAAAAATTACTTTGAGATTTATGAAATAAATCAGTTTTTAGCAATGTACTTTTAATATTTCAAGTTTTGAATAGAAAAGTGTTGGGTCTAAACCCATATTACTCACGAGACTTTATGTCTCACGTATACTATGTTTTTAAAATGCTATGTACTTAGGTGAAAGGAGCGAAGGTTGCAGTCGGGACCGGTTATTGTACTGTAAGTTTAAATTATGGTTATCTGTATTGAGTCTGTAATACCCCTCGAGTTTAAGTTTGTAAAATAAAACAAAAATTTAAGTGGCTATTTTATAGTCACGAGTTGTAAATTATGTTTTGAAAACTGTATTTAAATTTTAAATATGGTTTGAGAAAAGGGGTGTTACACTATAAATATAAAAGAATAACAAAGATATTCTAATAACCAATAAATGAAAAATAATTTTTTATGGTATTTAAATGGAACGATCCCTAGCAATTTACATATTAATCCATCTAAATGTGTTGATACTTGATATGTTGTAGTTATCAGATTAATGAATTTTTTTTACATTAATTGCTATGTAATCGCTATCGATTAAAGCACCTTCCAGGTTGATTCATATTTGGATGAATGAGGATATTTCTTTCACCACGTCCATCGGTGTATGATATGCCTTATACTTCCTAGAACTGTAATCCAAATGCAAAACAATTTTCACTACTACAGTTTGCTAGAAGTTTGAAAGCATAGTCTCCTAATAAGAAATAAAATGAAAGTATAATGCTATAATTGGAAAAATATCATGATAAAGCTTCGTCAAGTTATAGGCCGAGTACTGTTAAGAGAATGACCAGAGCTTCATTTACTCTAAACGCTTATTTTCTCATCTACCTACGCGGCCAACGGATGCTAGTTTGATAGAATATTTGAAAGAGATTGATTCATATGTAGGTAATTGTGTAATGTGTTTAGTTTCACTTTTTTGTAAAGAATTTTTGGATATATATGATGAATTTGGTCACATAAAAGTATACAAAATAAAGGATGTTAGTTTGACATTAAACCATTTAAGCATACCCAGCCACCTGACATGTAATCACTAGTTATATATTATTCATAAGTCATAACCCTAACAGTCTTAGAGCGTAGAAATAAAAGGAAAAAGCTTGTAATACAAGAGATACAAATTCACAATTACAAACCTTTGATGAAGTTATCAGTTTTTGGGGCCACTTTATGGTTGGATCATGAGATTTATTATCTCAGTTACATAGAAGAACTATTCTATCGAATTAAGACCTTCCATGTCTATCACACGAAGATAAACTGTATACTCTTTCGACTTCCAAAGTATGCTCCCCTACTTGTTATCTCCCTTCCATCATGGACATAGTAGCTGCATTTATAGAACACATGTTTTTAAATTTCTCCCCAATGTTGGTATCAGACAGCCTTTGTAAGGTAAATAATGGTACTTTTGGCTCTGGAAGAACAGTTTCACTACATAACATAGAAACAACTTCTGTCATCGTTGGCCTATCCTCTGCCAGGTCTTGAACACAAAGAAGTCCCACATGTATGCATCTCAAACAATCTGTTAGACAAGTTGACTCTACCAATGATTCATCCATCAATTCTATTCCCCGGCCTTCATTCCATGATTTCCATGCCTGAAATATATATTCATTTGTATTACACCATTAAAAGCATTAATTGTGATGGTTTTGTGAGTGGGAATTTATACTTACGTGTCCAAGTGGATAAATTTGTTCATGTCGTATAAATTCAGTGTTCCTTTTACCACTAATAATCTCCAATAACATTACTCCATAACTAAAGACATCAGATTTCTCTGAAATTACTCCTCTCATGGCATATTCAGGAGACATATAGCCACTGCATTTTAACCATAAAAAAGCCTATAGTTAGAATATTCTCAAGAACCACAATTCTACAGGGGAAAATAGACAATTCTTACTATGTTCCAACAATTCGACGAGTATTTGCCAACTCTTGTGTTAATTGAAAAGTTCGTGCTAATCCAAAGTCAGATATTTTGGGATTCATTTTCTCATCTAGTAAAATATTGCTACACTTCAAATCCCTGTGTATGATCCTTAAACTTGAATCACGATGGAGATAAATAAGTCCACGGCCAATGCCCCGAATAATGTTGAAACGAGTTGTCCAATCAAGTTGCCTACGTTTCTTTGGATCTGGGCATTGAAGAACAAATCGTGAGCAATAGACTAAACATTTTCTAGTAGAGGATGTATTTCAGAACGTAATACAAGTTACTTCTGAATATGATAAATTTGCAGATAAAATAGAAACTATTCAAGTCAAACTAACCAAAGAGAAAGGTGTCCAAGCTTTTGTTTTTCATGTACTCATAAATCAACAACCTCTCTTTCCCTTCGAAGCAGCAACCTAAAAGTTTAACGAGATTCCTGTGTTGGAGCTTCGAAATCAATAAGATTTCATTCTTAAACTCTTCAATTCCTTGCCCAGAGTGACCTGACAACCTTTTCACCGCGATTTGCTGTCCAGGATCCAACATTCCCTATTTTAAATATTAACGTTAACGGCTTAGAAAATATGTAACCAAAAGAAGTTTGTGAAAACTAGATTATTACTTTATAAACTGCGCCAAATCCACCTTCACCTAGTTTGTTTCTGTAGCTGAAGTTATCGGTGGCGACTATTATTTGTTCGAACTTATATATAGGCAATTCGAAAGTCTCCTTGGTAAGATCATCTTCTTGTAGCATGTCCCCTGAAAGAATTTGATCCTCCGAATTGATGTGATTTAACTTCGTATTCTTTCCTACAAGGAAACATTTTTCACGCATATGTATCACTTCTCTATGTTAAGATTAGATATTCTAAAGTTAGCTCATCTAAAGAGAAATGGGTTTATTGACAATGAACTTTCCTTTGGTGTTTCCTTTTTACTTAATATATAAAGATAGGCTTAGGGTTTGTTTTTTTTAATTCCATTAAGTCATCTATACATAAGTTGTGCCAATGTTGTCAGAATAGACAAGTGTGGCTCTTCTGACGCATCAATGTAACTCGAGTAGAAGATTTGTTTTGTACAATAAAAAGTTGCACTCGATCAAGTTCGATCAATATGCAGACTTCGGCCAAAGGCCTCCCTCGTCCACTTTTTGAAAAATTTCAACCTACTCTTTGCATTCGACATCTACATGCTTTCCCGGGAAAGGGAGGGGGGGGGGGTTGATTGAAATCTTGTTGTATAAGATTACAATTTGCATCAATCCTCTTTTATCGGTATACTGTACATATGAGCCATCAAAATGAATTGTTGTTTTTGAGGGGCCTATACGAAAAATGTTTGCCCCTAGATATAATATTTTTATAGATAAAACAATTCAATAATACTACTAAGTAAAAAAAGATCCTTAAATTTTTAGCGACGGAATTTGCGAGGGATTAGCACCGTGATTTTGCAAGGTGTTAGTGATGGAGTTTTGCGTGAGATTAGAACGGATAAAACATTTGACATTGAAAATTTCCGGTCACTGATCCATCGCTAATATACTAAACATAAATTGTTTTGGGTCCCTAGATGATATGGGTCATGTGGAGTTGCGCATCTCGCACCCCTTTAGGGCCGTCCCTAATGGGCCATAATGGGTTTTGTTTGATGAATAGATCAACGAGAATTATACACTTTCAAACCGTTAAAAAAAATATATTTATTTCATATCTTTAACTATCATAAAATATTTCTTCTTACCTTTCTTATATGTTTTCCACCTGTATAAACAGAACATGAAGCCACCCAGGACAAGTACACCGCCGATGGCCGTGAGACTGATGGCAACTGCTTGTCCTTTTTTGTCGTCACCTATAAACTCGAGTAAGCCTTATGAAGAATCGTCTAAGTGAAATTAAATTAATTATGACCTAAACAAGAATCTGCATTTACCTGATTCCTCATAGGCAAGGCGCAAGAAAAGATTCTCCCCGCCAAACGAGAACTGCTGGATATCAATGAGGTCTTGTGTCCAAACCATACAGTGAATGCCTTCCACAAAGGCATACGCCTTACACGAGCAGTTACCCAAGCACCAGCTCCGACAGTCATCTGTATCCATGTATGGATAGTATTCATAATGATCCGGGAGCTTGATCCCTCTTACCACTTGGAACACATCAGGTTGAGTCTTTACAGAAGCTAAACTACTATCATTCTTGGCACATAAAATTTCAGTTCGCCTCACACAACCCCTTGTCCAGTTACCTTTGCTCCATTCATCATCCGACTGTGGTACAAACCCTCTTAAGCAGTCACAAATAGGAGACCTGGTGTTGGTACAAATGCCAAAAGCACCACAAACTTTATACACATCACAAGGATTCGCTGGTGCTTCCCAACTATAATCCCATACGTTATGATCACCATCCATGTAATTCAACTGTAACACTCCATCAGGTCGTAAATAAAGCCATCGGATATCAGATGAGCTATAGAGACCAATGGTGAGGTAAGCTCCTCCTAGTGAGTTCTGGGGCATGAGAGTCATTTGATTCGAGTACCCGCCCTCCTGCTCTGGTATACCTATGAACTTCCCTCCATCCCAGGGCCCACCTCTCCAATACGCCTTTGAACCACGCCATGTGAAAGCTTGTGGTGGTTGATCTCCCGAAAGCCCAACTGCAAAATCTCCACGTGTTGGATCATCGTCACTTTTCCATGATGTTATTAGATCTTTGCCAGTTGTCCCAAGTCGCATGCCTGGTAAAAGACTGTTACCAGGATAGTCAAAACTCTCCCACAAAGTCAACCTTGAGATGGTATCGTTAAGAGCAAAATTTCCTGCGTCTGTAAGCTTTGCAATTGTTTCGTTGAACTGGACCTTTATGCTTGTTGACCACACGGTCTTTTGGTCAGCATCTAAGATTCTCAGGTTCCCATCGTTGCCAATTGTTAGACTAGCATTGGTGTCAGCTGAGAGTGGATTTTGTCTGTTTGCGACCCATATAAATTTCCTTGGAGGAAAATTTTTGAACCATATTCCAAGATATCGGTTACTCGAATTACCTGGACCGAAGAAGCCTAGCTCAAAGATTTGATTGGAAGAGACAAGAGTCTGATCTAATGAGATCGGACTATCTTTAGTCAATATATCAGTTGCCTGGCACCTTTGTAATGAAATAATCAAGATATACAAGCATGTCATGCATAAATGGTTTACAAAAGTAGCTTTGCTAATAGCCATACCCTTTTGCAAATTAAGTGTTTTAGAGTTTGGAAAATTAAGAATCTATCAATTTAGCATGATAATCAGATTCAAGTCTAAAGCCAAGTCTTTCCTCTGTAGGTCGGTTCTCTTTTCATATTGTGATAAACACTTGACTTTCGTGATCAAAATCTGATTTTTCACGATATGACATCGTATCTTCTTTAAAGAACTCAAGAATACTATCCTGATAGCTATAGTTTATCTACTTTGATGTCAACCACAATATAAAAAAAGTGATATTGTACTGAGGGTTAAGTAGCTAGTACAATTAAGCATAGATCCAGTCAAACCCACATAAAGTCAACATGATGAAAGTAAAAGTATATGAGGTTTCCTGCAATGTTTTCATTGATAAAAAATTGCATAAACCCCGTGAAGGTTCTAGTTAGGAGCCGGTTAATCGAGGTTTTGACTAAATAGTAGTTTCTCACAGGATAAAACAAATATATCCGAGTGGCTTGTAATTTTTGTCTAAACTTCTAAATTCTGTGTTCAATAGTTGACACTTAGACTAAAGGGTGTCATCAGTTACCACGTGGTTTTAGTGCTATGCAGCGTCATTTTAATAAACGTCAATTTTAAAATTTTTGGAAATGGTATATTCATACTACCACTCACTTTTTTTAATAAAATAAATAAAAAATTAAACTAAACTAATATATATATATATATATATATATATATATATATATATATATATATATATATATATATATATATATATATATATATATATATATATATATATATATATATATAGAGAGAGAGAGATACGTTCTTTTGATATCCGATATATTCATGAGATCTTGAGAACTCTTAGACTGTAATTTTTTTCTTTCAAAATTGTAAGTTAATGCATTAAATCGCTTATATATATATATATATATATATATATATATATATATATATATATATATATATATACTAGCTGCGTACCCGCGCAATGCGGCGGTAGCATATTTTTTCGTTTCAGTAATTACGAGTTAGGTTTTGGGTTTCAGATTTGCCATACAGGGGTGGGGGGTAGAAGTCAACTACTTTGTTTCGATGAATTGTTTCCGATGACGATTAATCTTATTTAATTGATTATTTTGGGAAATAAGAGAAATAATTGTGTTATGCGGCAGACCTCAATTAGTTTCTTTCATCAAATAGTTTGGTTGGCAAGCAGACGATGGATAATTTATTTAGTATGTGGGTTTCCTTGGCAAATGGCGGGCAAAGAATGAAGGTGTCTGTGGAATTTTCTGTTTTGATGATTAATTTCCTTTTGACGGGTTGCCAAGAGTTTACTTTCTGAATTTTTTATTTTTTTTGTGATTATACTCGAAATTTGTCCGATAGATCTTAATTGTGCTTACAAATTTAAGGGGTTTTTTATTAGGAGAAATTTCAAAAAAAAATAGTTTTTTTTTAAATCCAAATGCAAAACAATTTTATATAATAAACTAAATTGTATCGAAAAATAGATTTCCTGAAATCCAAAAGCCAAATCATTGGTTTTCCAAAACGTGTTGGATTTTGCGGTTTCAAAATTTTAGTTTTTTTACACATTCTTATTAACCACTAAATTCATATGTTACCGAAAAGATGGATTTTGTAGTTGATAAGGATGTGCAAAAAATCAAAATCGTAAACCCCCCCCCCCCCCCAGTTGAAAATTTGAAGACGAAAACCAAAATTTTTTGAAAAACAAAGATTTGGTTTTTGTATTTTAGAAAAAAAAATTGGTTCAGTTTTGTTTCTTATATGTAATTAAAGTAATAAATATGTCTTGGCATTGTAGTATTTCCAAAGGTAAAAACAAAAATTTTCAGTTTGAGTTTAATTTTAGTAGAAAAATCGAATTATTATTACCCTTAGTTGTTAAATTGAAAAAGAATACAATGTCGTATCACAGTAAAAAGAAATGATAATTGTAATTTTTATTTGAAGCAACTCAAACTCGTTGCATAACACAAATTATAAAATTTAGTAGAAACAATTAAACAAACAATCATCAACACATGTATGCGTTGATGCATAAACGGTGGAACATCAAGTTGATAATTTTTTTCACTAAGTGGAGGAAATGGGTCAGTGAGGCCTTAGATGGAAATAATGAATGACGCAAACAAATGTAGACCACTGGCACGAAACACATACGTATCACGTATAGATATGATTTTGGAAGGGCCATATATGTAATTTCAGTTGCAATTATACATCCATATATTAACCTAACCCTAAGAAAAATGACGCCTCCTCCTACCCATTTATCCTCTACGCTTCCCTCCCATGTACCCTCCTAGTCTCTCCCTCTGCATCTCTCGATCTCAATCTCTCTATCGAACCCTTTCTCCTTCTGCATCTATCTCTCCCTCTATCGAACTCACCCTTCTCTTATCCTCCCTTCCGGATCCGTTTCTACCATTGATGTCGGATCCTTGCTACTACCGCCTCCTTGTCCTCCGACCTGCATAGATCAACAGTTCAACACCATGAGGGAAGCATCCATCTCCCACCGCTATTGTCAGATCCTTGCTACATCTTACCGATCAACATCATACTGATCCCGTGAAGACCAACGGCCTCGCTTCCTGCAGAACACGCCTCCGACACGAAGCATGAATCCGACAAAACCAGAAAATCGCCACCACCAATCCGACCCTGAGCTCCCGATCTACTGCAGTCGGTGTTCAGAATCTTTTAATCGCCGCCGATCCCGATCAAGTCGTTCCTTTGGTCCTTTGCTCCAATCCTTTGCTCCCGATCCCGATCAAGTCGTTCCGCCTCGTTGTCATCCCACCGGCGACTACCAACCCACGAGGAACCAGCCACCAGTGAATCAGTGATTACGAATTCACCGCCGACCCACCAGTGATTCTTTCGAGTTCCGATTTTCCATTTCAGTGACATCGGTGCTTCTAGTTTCATCCTTTTGCTTTCCCGGTTTCTACTTTCTAGGTATCGAATTCTGATTTATTTGAGGTTCAGAGTGTTTAATTTGTATATTAATAAGCCTACACACATTTTAATAATAAGGCGATTCTTTACAAATTCCGATTTATTTGGTATAATCGTCCTTCCGTTTTTAGACTTGATGATGGTATGACATCTCTTGTATATTTGGTGCTTCTGCCATCTCTCTTTGTGGATCGGGTTTTTCTAAAAGTAATGAACTCCTTCAATTCTAACGGTAACAGAAAAGAAACAAAGGAGGATATCAGTATAAAGAATGGATTGAAAAGATGGTATCTTTAAACAGATAACACAAAAATCACAGAAATCATATGATTGTGATATTCTGAAATTGTATTTCTTTTGAAATTTTAGTGATTTAATATAATTTTGTTTTCCTTTTGATATTTGATTTATGTTGTGTGTTTATTTGTAGATGGAAGCGAGTCACGGAACCGAAGCTGAAAGTAGGACTAAACAGAACCCACGGGTTCAAACCCGCAAAACCGCGAACCCACATAACCCACGGGAGTTGATATTCTTTCTTTTCAAATATCTTTCCATTTCTATGTTATATTCTTTCTTTTCAAATATCTTTCCATTTCAATCTTATATAATCAAAGAAACTATTATTATTTGTTTAACATATGAAAAAAAAAAGTTCTGTTGACTGCTACTTATTATTACTCATGTAAAAAAAAGAGACATCCGACAATTTCAAATGGATTATAAGTAGGTGTCTTATCAAGCTCTAAAGAGGACCATTTTATATAAAAAAGTAACTTTTACATATAAACATACCATCGAGTGGGTCCTGCAACCCACTACTTAGCATTGGATCCGACACAAGCTCAAACCCTTTACAGCTTTACAGTTTTATCACATTCCCACTACAAATAAAGCCTACTCAATTACTCATAAGTCATATCTCTTCACATGCAGCTGTTTGAGAAATTGTTTATTATTAAAAATTGAGATGGAATATGTCGACATTCTCCATTCAATTTAGCCTGCCGACGCTTTCCACCTCCCACAATTACACTGCTTTGTTCAATTCATTTTTATAATTTATTGGATCTGATTTTGTAGGACTTGACAATACTTACGTTCCTATTTATTTGAGTAATTTTGTTGGATCTGATTTTGTATGACTTGATTTTCTTCTAATAATTACAACATTCACTGATTTAGAAAAGAACTTCTGTTATTGATGGTAGTTTGCAGCTTCTTCTTTTTCTTTAAAGAACCTGTTTGAAATTCTTGTACAAAAAAAGAATGTTTATATAAGTTAAATATTACCTTGCACATTTACTGTTTCTTGACAATCAAACTTTTCTTTACAGGTATTGAAGCAGATGAACATGAAAAGAAGATTGCAAATTACAGATATACAACACAAAAAAGGATCTAAAACACTAACATAAGACTATACATATGTATGATCTCACAATATAACTTTCTGTAAAACAAAAGCATAACAAATTTGGCATGATTGCCAATTTCTTATGTATATGCAGGTTTTTGGAGAGCAAAAAAATGGAGTAAAGAAGAATGTATGTCACTTCCTGATTTATAACTTATATTTGTCATTCCGTACATTGATTCATACCTGCAAACAACAAAAACTACAAAGTTTAGTATCTCCATACCAGCAACATCAAATATCTGTTTGTAAAAAGACAATTATCCTAATGTTTGTCTGTGTGCAGAAATTAAATTCCCATTATTCAAAATCATGGCTTGAAGAAAAATATAAAACAGAAACAGACATATATGAGCAATTTTTAGAGCAGAAAAAAATTGGTGTAAAGATTTGCTTGGAGAGTGTGTTGATTTATAGTGTGATTTTTAGAGATTTGAAATTTGAAATTTGAAATGAAGTATTTCTATTGGTTTAAAATTGTTTGTGTGGATCATCAAATTTCAAAGGTTCAGATTGATTTAACAATCATCAATGGCTACAATCATATCTGATATATTAATGCTTAAATAAGTTGTACATTTTTAAGACATTAAGACAATTGTGCATTAGGGGTTGTAATTTATATATGGTTTATAGTATAGTATAGATATATATATATATATATATATATATATATATATATATATATATATATATATATATATATATATATATATATATATATATATATATATATATATATATATATATATAACATTTCATCAAAAACAATAATTAAAAAAGTTGATTTTTAAGATGCACATTTGCACAAAAATGCACATATGCACATTTCGTATATGCAATTTTTTTTGAAAAAAGATCATACATATAAACGACTTAATGTATTAAGTCATTTTATTTGAAAAATAAAAATTAGTTTAAGAGATCTCAAGATCTCACGAATATTTGAGATCTCACAAGATCCTGACTATATATATATATATATATACATACATATGTATGTATGTATGTATGTATGTATGTATGTATATATATATATATACATACATATATACATATATATATATATATATATATATATATATATATATATATATATATATATATATATATATATATATATATATATATATATATATATATATATATATATATATATAGGGCTATGTTATAATAAGAATGACAATTATTGTGTTACCTTGTAACCAAATCCTGGCCATCAGATTTTATTCTCGTAAGAATGAAAAAACTGAAAATTTTTCATTCTTAAAAGAATGAACTAAATTTTGTACATCAAAACAACAAGAATGTAATGAATTGTTTCAATTATGACAAAATTACTGGAAAATTTACATCACAACAATAAGAATCTACAAAAATTGTAACAATTCTTGAAAAAATGAAAATATTTTACATAAAACAACAATATTTTAAATAAATAGATAAGTCATTCTTAAAAGAATGTGTTTTAAATGAGTGGTCCATATTAAGTTTTAAGGTTACACAATATTTGTCAGGATATATTTAATCATGGCCCTATATATATATATATATATATATATATATATATATATATATATATATATATATATATATATATATATATATATATATATATATATATATATATATATATTTGAACGGCAAATCTATCCTACTCCTACTCCTAAACTACTCCTTGTTATGTTAGTGCCAGGGTTTGAACCCATGACCTCCTTGTTAGTAATCATCTTGTTAGCCAAGTGGGCTAGCCCCACCTTATATATATATATATATATATATATATATATATATATATATATATATATATATATATATATATATATATATATATATATATATATATATATATATATATATATATATATATATGGATGAGAATTGGTCCGGACCCGGACCGAGAACCGAAGAACCGAGAACCAATTTTATAGGAAACGAAGAACCGAGAACCGAACCGAATACCCCGGTAACCTTAAATATATATATATATATATATATATATATATATATATATATATATATATATATATATATATATATATATATATATATATATATATATATATATATATATATATATATATATATATATATATATATAGGGTTAGGTTATATTAAGGACCACAATTATTGTGTGGTCGTAAGACAAAATCTGGACCGTAGGATTCGAAATATTAATGGTCTAGATTAGAATGACATAATTGTAATTATCCATTATGTTATTAAATGGTTTTTTAAAAAACGGTTACAAAAGGGTAAAATAGACATTTTATTTTGAGGAAAAAAAGGAAAGTAACTGATTTTTAGGATCAAATCAATTTAATAATAAAATTATTAACGAAATTATTAGTTTTATCTTCAAATTTTCGGATATTCTAACAGAATCATCATGTTATTATTCCAAAAATTTGTTATTCTTGACTGAATCATATTTTTCTTCAAAAAATCATTTTACAGAATTTCATATAGAAAAAACATCTTATGAACTATAATACATCAAAATGATAACATTCTTGCACTAAAATACATTAAAAGAATAACATTCTTTGAACTAAAATACATCAAACAAATAGAATTCTAACAGAATAATATTACGAAATATCCATTCTGGCAGAATGACATCAAAAAATTATTATTCTTGGCAGAATGTCATAAATAAACATTTTATGAACTATTTCTCTGAACTAAAATACATCAAAATAACAACATTCTTTGAACTAATATGCATAAAAAAAGTTATTGCCGTGATACATTCTGAATAATCCATTCTGAAATATTCATTTCGGTAGAATGACATCCATAAACATTCTTTTTTAAAATGTATGCTGATCAAATCTTTTGTATTGTGTATTCTATAAACAGAAAGAAGAAAATCATAACATTGAAATTTGAATTTCAAGTTTGATCAAGATGTATATCACTACTACTTCCCGTATACTCCTTTTTCTCTATCTTCGAAATGGTTGCTTGAAGATGATACGTGTCACTACATTCCGGTATACTCCACTTTCCCGTATACAACTTTCTACCCATCACATCCAGAAATACTGATTTATGGACAGCTAGACTTGAAAAAAAACAAATTCTGGCAGAATGTTATAGTCTTATGCCAATTATTCTGCAAGAATACATAAAAAAAAATTCTGGCAGAATGAATATCTTTCCTGCAACAAAGGTAAAGTAACTTGTTTGACATGGAGTGAATATCTTTCCTGCAACAAAGGTAAAACTAATTGTTAAGTGAAATGATAACATCAAATTGTTGTTTTGAGGCATTCCTCAAATAGAAAATAATCAGAGAATCTTGATTAATCATAAATCCTAAACCTAAATCACTACATTGTTAAATTGATAAGATAGTTGACCTACCTACCACATCAAGACCGTTAGCCAACAGACTCCAAGATAGAACCCCAACGACCACTTCCAATCACATTGCTCATCATCTCCACTGGTTGAACCAATTTGTCGCCTCACATCCCTATGATAATTAAATAAATGCAACCATTACCATCAATAACATGAAAAAATTAAATTTCCATGGCAACTACATTAATTTCACCAGAAAAGTCAAAATTAGAATCGAACCTTGAACAACATCATAACATATGTTATGGTACCTAAAACAACAAAATTTCTAGTCGAAGATTTTCATCAAACGGTTGGTGTTCGTCTTTTTTAAGCCAAGATACCAAACCAAAAATTGTCTCCTACGGCTACCACCACCACAGGTGAATCAAATAACATAAAAACCCCATTGGAGTCAACAGCTTTTTACCAATTCATTTTTAAATTTCTGTTTTGTAGCCATCAATTACACGCCACCAAACAAAGCCAACAAGTAATTTAGTGAATTAGATAGCAGAGTGCAAAATCGAAATTAAAGAAAACCCCAGACACAAATCACATTATTATAAAATTTGAAAAATATAATAAGAAACTTTACTATAAGAACAAGCTCATGGTTTTGCTCTTCATCGCCTTGCTCCCCTACACCAGAAACAGAAAGATAGGTTTCTAGAAATCGATTATCAAGTATATTGTTAAAACCATAAAGATGTAACCTTTTCCCCCATCGAATTGTTGGTATCCGAAATATGTTGTTGTGTGGAGATGGTGCTCGATAATGGTGCTGATGTGGAGAACTTGATCGATGATGGTGCTGGTCACTTACGTGATTGTGATCATACGTAGGGTTCTGGAATGTGGAAGATGACGATTTTGATGATTAATAGGGAATGTAACTGATTTTCCCTAATTATAGGTTACATCCTTAATTATAGGAATTTAATTTTGGATATTATTTAATGTTAATGACAAATTACTACACCACCCTTGGTTGCTTCTAGCCTGTGATTGGGTCTTACGTCCACACAATAACTATAGTTTTTAATATATCCTAACTCTCTCTCTCTCTCTATATATATATATATATATATATATATATATATATATATATATATATATATATATATATATATATATATATATATATATATATATATATATATATATATATATAGGGATGAGAATTGGTCCGGACCCGGACCGAGAACCGAAGAACCGAGAACCAATTTTATAGGAAACGAAGAACCGGGAACCGAATCGAATACCCCGGTTCAAGTTCCTACCGGTTCGGTTTCGGTCCGGTTTCGGTTCCTGTTCGGTTATACAAGTAGTGTGCTATTAAGAAATGTGTTCGGTTCCGGACCTGACCCGAACCAGACCGAGAACCGAATAACTGAGAACCGATTTTGTGGGAAATGGAGAACCGAGAACCGAACCGAATACACTGTTCCGGTTCCGGTTCGGTTCCCGGTCTGGTCCGGTTCTCCGGGTTAAAAGCTCATACATACATACATACATACATACATACATACATACATACATACATACATACATACATACATACATACATACATACATACATACATACATATATATATATATATATATATATATATATATATATATATATATATATATATATATATATATATATATATATATATATATATATAGTTGAGATATTTTGAGAACCAATATGCTCCGAGAAGCCGAGAACTCCCAAATGGTCAAAATTTTCGAAAAACAAAAAATATAGGGGACTAAAACGTACATATTTAAGCATTATCGAGTTTTTGACCAAAATAGTGTTTTTGAAAAAAATATTTACCAAACATGTGTTGTTTTTTTACCAATTTTTTGGGTTGAATTAAAAAGAATCGGAGTTAAAATTTATACAGAATTACATTATGATGGACTATTAAACAAATATTTTTGGAGTCGCATGGCCTAAACGATTATTTGTTCATATGTACAGTAATTTGTAAAAATAAAATGCAAACCAACAATGGAATTCGATTCATAGCGCTGAACTAAAAAAAAAATGTTTCCACACTAACAGTACAAATCGGAGTGTGCACAATTGTATATCAAGTTAATTTCAAGAATAACAATTATAGGCAAAATCCATGTCACTTTTAATTGTAACTGTTCGATATTTTTAATAGATTAATTTTGTTAATTTTTTTAAATAAAAAAAAAAGAGATAAAGAAAACAACAAATAAACACTTTCTAAAAAGATGATCATCGTTTGACTTTTCAACAAATAGCTTTTTTTTTTGGAAACGGCCAATGTATTAGAAAAAAGCGAACTACCACGTCTAACAAGAAACTAGACATGTAGGAAAACAAATAGTTTTACAGACAAGAGAAAGGAGAAATACACCAGTTGGACCAATTACAATTTCCCCATTTGCCCCTATGTTTCACCCACAAAAACACCGTGGAGATAATATCATCCATAATCCAAGAAGCCGAGACAATACGGTTATTAAAAACTCTATCATTTCTGGCCCTCCATAAGCTCCAAACTCAACACAAAATCAAAATTTTATGGGCAAAAAATATTATTTTAATATGTTAAAGAATATAAACAACTAATATAAATATATTTATATGCCTTGCCATGTACTCATATAAATATATAAACTACGTACCCATATAAATATATAAACTAATGATTCGAGACCGTTAGATGAAAATTTAGATAAAAATTTATATAAATCAAAATTCCTTATTGATAATATTTTGAATATCAAATATATTAAAAAACACCAAAATAGTATAATTAGAAAAATATAATTATTACCAAAAACACTCTTTTGGTAAAAAAAAAACAACACCTATTTGATAAATATTTTGAAAACAACACCTATTTGATAAATATTTTTTTTTTCAAAAACACCATTTTGGTCAAAAACTCATGAAAATCACATCTACTTAAACTTAAATGTCTCTTGGCACATGTTGAGGTTCGAACATTAGATATGATAGCTAGTTTCCTTCGGGTTTTGTTGATAACTTACTGTACAATACATAAATACAAAACTATTACCTACACATGTTTGGTAGATAGACTTGGAGGATTGTGTATTTTGTGACAAAAGAAGTTTTATAACTTCGGATATATAAAACCGAAACCGTATGGTTTTTCAACTCCAAAATCCAAATAATCAAATTTGCGGTTTGGTTTGGGCCGCCAAGTGTGTGCCAAAAGTCCTACCGCAAAGGATTTTTTAGCTAATTTTTCTTGTAAACCTTTTACTTTTATATAAATTGTGTTTTATTAGTCAAGAAAAAATAAGTTAGTTGCTTTAACAGTGGTGCATCTCTTGTTCTCAATCCACATATGTTCCACTATCACTACAAGGAAACAGGGATAATAGCTACCAAAAATAGTGACCAACCAAATTCCGTCAGTAATTAGCTATGGCTTTCTGACGAAAAAATGACGAAATTTCCAACCCTAATTCACCTACGAAATACCGACGGTTTAGTGACGAAAATAAACGTGGTAGGTAATCCGTCACAGCTAAACAACCGATAACCAACCGAATAGTGACCATAACGTTATCTGGTAGGTATTCTGTAGGAGTTGCCTACGGAATAGTGACCGACTTTTTTATTTTTTTAATTTTTCAAGGCCTAAACTTTGTTTTTTATGCTTCATTTTTTTTAACATTTTTATTATACATCAATTACTTCTTTTTCTCCAAATTGTACACAATATTTATATATGTACAAACGTACACGTTCAAAGTTAATTACTCGTTTATTCCGTTAATATTATAATTTGTATAACTACACATTATTTTTAATAGAGCGACACACATAGGCACATATACACATGTACATACACACACGTACCATCGGGATGTTTATTCCTTAGAAGAAAACCCAAAACCAACTCGTTCATTAGTTTATTGTTCTTATTCTACTATCCTTTCTTCCCATCGAGTCGTGCAAATGTTTGTTTCTTTATAGATATTATGTATAATTAGGGAAAAATGAAGTATCTAATATATAATATAGATGTTGAAAAAAATGAAGCTAAAACAACGCCAATTACTTCTCGAAAACTAAAAAATAAAAAAGTTTGGTAGGTAATCCGTCAAACGAGAACAACCGATTACCAACCGTGTAGTGACCGATAGCGTTAATTGGTAGGTATTCTGTCGGAGTTGCCTACGGAATAGTGACCGACTATTTTATTTTTTAATTTTTCTCCAAATTGTACATAATATTTATATTCGTACAAATGAGTAAATCTTAAATGGATATAATATGTGCAAATGAGTAGATCTTATATATGTACATTTTCATTATACATTAATCTTTATATAATATTAATAAATATAATAAGTATATAATTATTCAAAAAATGAGTAGATCTTAAATAGATTTAAAAAAAAAATAAATTGAATAACCTAATGGTTGCATGCGTTTATATTTCTTGAAAACGCATAATACATGATTTAATTTTTTTAAGGTTACTACCAAATACCTACCAGGGTTTTATTTCCTACCGGATACCCACTATACCAATAAAAATAAGGGTTTAGAAAATAAGGGTTTCCGCCTAATTAAACCTCAGGAGACGTAAAAAAAACCCCAATATCAAAATTTTTTAAAACCTCGATTGAAAATTTGTGACTGTGCGCTTCAAGTTCACAAAATTTTGGAAGAATCCCGCTTCAAGTTCAAAACATTTGGCAGAGTCCCGCTTGAAAATTTGTGACTGTGCGCTTCGCTCAAAACAGGTCACCTCTCCCATATGTACAGAGCTCCTGATATTCTCTCCCCCTTCTTACAAAACATATCGAAGACACCATACGTGGCCGCCGCTGTTCCAATGGTCATCGTCGTGACATCGCCTTCTCCCATCCGTTTCTGGTCGTCGACGCATCGATCGCCGACAATGCCATCATCGTCGCCTCCTCTGCTAGCCAATGATTCAGGTTCAGACATGTTTGACTTAGTTTAAGCTTTCATATCCAATTGGTTCAAGCTTCATCTTTGATTTGATCATCTTTGATTTGTTCATGTCCGATTGCTTCATTTTCGTTTTGCTACAGGTCCGATAGCTTAAGGTCGGACAGGTCTGAGTTGCTACATGTCCGATTGGTCTGAATGAAAGGTCGAAATGTGCTATCCATGTTTCATACCCTCATATACATGTCCGATTGGTCTGAATGAAAGGTCGAAATGTGCTAGCCAATGCTTCAGGTTCAGACATGTTTGACTTAGTTTAAGCTTTCATATCCAATTGGTTCAAGCTTCATCTTTGATTTGTTCATGTCCGATTGCTTCATTTTCGTTTTTCTACAGGTCCGATAGCTTAAGGTCGGACAGGTCTGAGTTGCTACATGTCCGATTGGTCTGAATGAAAGGTCGAAATGTGCTATCCATGTTTCATACCCTCATATGCCTACCAACTGTTTGTTGAAACGTCTGAATGAACTTGCTACAGATGATGACTGGTTCTTTGATTTTTTTCTTACAAATTGGGAGGTTACAAGTACCACCGGTACAACAAGCAGTTTTAGGTATCAGTATTTTCCCTTTTATCTCTAATAATCATATTAAGCCTTCTAAATGAATATTTTTTTCTCAAAATGGTGTGTACTCAAAAGCACATAGTTAGAAGTGACAAATTACATATATTACCATCCAGTTTCTCATTAGTTCCTTCCGTATGGTTCTCTTCAGCATCATTACAAGTGAAAAATTACATACATACTTTATAAAATATAACCCTTGAACATCTTTTTTAGCAACAAGAAAGATTCCTTAAGCATCAATCTTTCAATTCGATTACAGCAACCATTAAACACTACTCCTAACATATTCAATCTACTAAAATGCAACTGTGTTCTAAATACAATCCAATCTTTCAGGACGTCTGCACTCAAGAACATTACTCTTTCCTTGTCAAGGTGAGCTTATTTTCTGTTTCTTTTTTCTTAAAACATGTTCTTTAACATCCAGGCATTTAGATAGACTAAATGAAACTTCTTTCAGTGTTTTGCAAGGTAAACCTATAATACTGAAGCTACTTCCAGCAATTGGTATTGTTGTTTTTGCTGTATCGGGTATTGGGCCAATAATGAGACAAAGCATAAACATCTTTCTTAATGTTTGTGTCTTTACACTTTTCTTGTCTCCATTTCATTATTTCTTTTATTTGTCAATTTTCTTTTCCTTTTCTTGACATTTTTTTCACATTTTTTTCCAGAAAAATGATGGGAGTTGGGGAAAGAGTAGCATATATGGTTGAAAATGAATGGATGGTAAGGTAAACTACATTGTTATTATGATTAAAAATGAAAGTATGTTGCATATATGGTTGAAAATGAAAGTATGTTGTTATTAAGAAAATAGTAAAAGTAAGGATTTAAATTAAAGTATATTCCTTAACTCTATATGTACGTCTTACCAATTTTAGGTACAAATGTTGCGTGAAAAACTACAAACCATGGAAGAGCATATGGAGGCAAGAGAAGCAAAAATGAGGGAAGAATTTGAAGAAAGACAAGCGGAAATGGAAAGAAAACAAAAAGAAATGCAAGATATGATGGCGGCTTTTATGCAAAGTTGTCCAAATTCTTTTCGACCACTCGGTAACACATCAAGTGATCCAAATCCTTAGTTTGATATTGTGAAGCAATTGTGATTTTTGTGTATGAAACTAGCGTCGTGAAACGTGATGCTTAATTAGCTTTTGTGAAGCAATTGTAATTTTTGTGTATGAAACAATTAGCGTCTTGAAGCACGATGTTTGAATAGCTTTTGTATCCGAATGATATTGTTTGGATGAGTTATTAGGTTTTGTATCGAATATATATGTTATTGTTTGTTTCATGTATTCTCTTTTTTGCTACATTTACACTATTAAAAGCTGAAAATTATTTATTTATTTTTTGATTGTTTTAAATTAAAAAAGTAGAAGTGACGGATTAGTGACTGAACTTCTGTCACAAAAAAAAAAATAACAGATTTGTTAGGTATTTGGTAGTTAAAGCTATCCGTCGGTATTCCGTCACAAAATTGAAAAGGTGGATTTGGTAGCTAGTCGGTAGGTAAAGCTTCCGTCGTAATTCGGTCACTAACTTGAAAAACATGAATCGGTAGATATTCGGTAGGTAATACTTCTCGTCGGTATTCGGTAGCTAAAGTCGACAAAACAAATCCCGTCGGCATTTCGTCGAAGCTTACCGACGCTGTTATCCCGTCGCTGGTTTGTCACAGAGTCGTCGAAAATCGGTAAGGTAAAAATTTCCCACCAGGGATTTTCCTTCTTTCCAATTCCGTCAGAAACCCGTCGGTAAACTGAGATAGCTACCGAATAGCTACCAAAATCGTCGTCAGTATTACCCTAATATTCTAGTAGTGTATTGCCCATTGCAATATAATTTTCTTTAGGTTTTTCTATTATATAGCATCCCATGAGTTTTCTTATTGTTTTTGCACAGGACCTATAAGGCTAGGTGGTTCGGGGCAGGAACTCGGGATGCGTCCCCGACACATTAATGTCTAGGACGCATGAACACCACACCCCCTCCCTCCGGTGTGTCCTGCGTGCTGCGTCCCATCGCGTGTCAAACGGAATGTTGTTGAATGGTCCTTGTGACCGTTAGATGTCCATTGCAACAAGTAAAATAAAATAAATTAATTACCAAAATTACAATTTTACTCATCTATAAATACTACACTTATTTAGACATATTTCACACTTCATTCTACACTTTTATCACATTTTCAATATCTCTAAGGAAAAAAATCATCCTAAATATTTAGATTAGTCTTTTATTTATTTTATGTGATGTTTTTTTAATGTTTTTTATTGTAATGTTTTTAATTAATATAATGTTTAATTTTAATTAAATATATAAAAATAAAATGGTGATTTGGAAATTAAAAGGATCCGTGAAGTGGTTGAACATTTTGTTGGGTAAGTCATTGATATGTGACGATGACGTGACGTTAATGACAGTATTTTTGATGTCTTGGAAAGTCCTGGTACCTTATAACATAATGTCCTAGGAAAATATATTAAACTTTATACTTCAACCAATTCGCATGTATATTCATTTGTATTTTTGGTCTTTCTTTGCCCAGTTAGACCATTTCAAAGTCTGTCCATGATTAACGTGATTATAACCCACTAGTTTAGTTACAGTTGCTTAATATACAGTATTTATCTTAGGGGATGTTTGCTCATTTGCTTTTTTTTTAATTGATATTAGCTTTTTCGACGTTAAAATTTTCTATTACTACAAAATAACACTAACTGCAGCTGCTCTCGTGGAAAATTAAACTCGGGTTTATGTAAATGTTCTTGTATCACGTACCATGATATTTTTTATGGCATTCCTTTTCTAACAATGTATTTGGCTTGCTCATATCTTGTACATATGTCCATGTGTCCCGATAAAGTCAATATAATACTCCTATATACAAAAACATGATTGATTAATATTGTCATATATAGGTAATGATTTCCATTACGTCTTTCCAATAAGCATTCATAGTTTTCAAGAAAAGCCAACTCGTCAAAGTATGCGACAGTTGAAAAGTATCACACAATGCATATTAACAACCGGAGACTTCTAAGTTGTTAAGTTCACCACTGCCACAAATTCTTTAAAGATGAGAACCAACATAAAATTTCCAATACCCCAAATTAATTAACAGAAAACAATATTCTTTACGTGTTTCTAACTTTCGAAGAATGAATACCCTCCATAGCCATGGCAGCACCTTCATCTTCATCTTCTCTCTCTTCTACCCTTTTCTCTCTCTAGCCATTGACACCATCACATCCACACAACCACTCACCATCAATCAAACTCTAGTCTCTAGTGGTGAAGTTTTCGAGTTGGGTTTCTTCAATACAAGCAACGGTAATTTGTATATAGGAATTTGGTATAAACAAATTCAGCAGAAAACGTATGTTTGGGTAGCTAATAGAGACACCCCTATCACTTCATCGTCCGGAAAACTAACCATCGTCGAGAATGGCAACGCGGTGCTCGTAGATAAAGCAGAAACCGCAGTCTGGTCGTCGAATCAATCTACAGTGGTGGCGAACACGGTGGCGCAGCTTTTGGATAACGGTAACTTTGTGCTTCGTCCGGAAAATGATGAGAATCCGGAGAATTACATTTGGCAAAGCTTTGATTATCCGACTGATACTCTATTACCGGAGATGAAACTGGGGTGGGACAGGAAATCTGGACTTAATCGGTTTTTGCGGTCGTGGAAGACGAACGACAATCCGGCGAGTGGTGATTATTCTTTTAAACTGAATATCAGTGGGTACCCGGAAATTTTGGCATTGATGAACAACGAAAAGATAACTTGGCGGACTGGGCCGTGGAATGGAAGAAGATTTAGCGGTATGCCGGAGATGAAAGGGGTGGATATAATGCAGTTTGAATTTGAGGAGAATCCCGACGAGATTACTTATTCGTTTGGAATGTTGAATGGTTCTGTTTATTCGCGAGTAGTTATAAATTCATTTGGTCTTAGTCAAAGATTTGTTTGGGCCGAAGGAACAAAAGCTTGGAACGAATTCTGGTCTTTCCCCGGTGATCCATGCGATCAATTTGGTAAATGTGGTCCGTTCGGCGTTTGTGATGCAAACACTATCTGCAGTTGCATGACCGGATTCAGGCCGAAAAACAATCAAGCATGGGACCTACGAGATGGGACTGACGGGTGTGTTCGGAGCTCCGAACTAAATTGTGGATCGGATAGATTTCTGCCATTGAAGAACGTGAAACTGCCGGAGAGTTCGAAAGCGTTTGTAGATAGGACTATGAATTTGAGCGAGTGTGGTGAGATTTGCAAAAGGAAGTGTTCTTGTGCTGCATATGCTAATATGGATATCACTGACGGCGGGTCGGGTTGCGTGATTTGGGAAGTGGATCTCATCGATATGAGGCAGTATGCTGATTCTGAAGATGGTGGACAAGATCTTTACGTTAGAGGTGCAGCCTCTGACTTGGGTATGTTTTCTAACTTAGAATGTCGAAGGTGATGGTTCATGCATTATTAACTTGTACAGTACAAGTCACAATGCACATAATGTCCCATTTCCATTACGATTTTCAAAATACGTTAAATGATACTTTGAGGTGTTTGGTTCGTCGGATTCTTGGGGAATTCGAAGGAAAATCCAATTTCTTGGAATTCCGATGTTTAATTCAAATTTTGTTTGGATGAATTGGAATTTAATTCCATTGAAATTGAGGAAATGAATTTTTTTGATGGTTGGACAAATTAATTAATTTTGAAAAGGAAATATGCAAAATTACTATCATACTTATTTTATATCTTTCAAAATTTTTTTTAACAGCAGCAATTGAGTTATATTATATAAAAGAAAAACAAGGGGAGCAAGGAGCTCGATCCCAACAAAAGTCCAAAGTACAACAGTTACATTATTTTATAGAATTACAAAATTCAATCACTGGATTTCCATTCCACCTGTTCCAATCAAGCTTACTTCCTTTCTTCTTTCTAGCATTGATCCACAAGAATGCTAGACTCCGAATCTCAGCTGCTAGTTCCATTTGCGTTTTAAGTTCATTTTTGAAGATGCCTCTGTTACGAAAGCTCCAGATCACCCATAGAAAACATAAACAAACAGCCTCATTAACCTCGGCTAACCATAAAGGCCCCACAAATTGAGACCCTCTACCACCATCCAATGCCATCCACCACACACCACCATCATTACCATGACCCACCGCCATCACCCATCATCACTGCTACCACCCACCGCCACCACCCACAACTGTCACCGCCACCAACCACCACCACCACCGCTACCACCGTCACTATACGATCCAATATAGGATCCCGATCTTGACAATGTTGGTATTAATGATCACATTAAAGTTTTTAACAAAAATTAAATAAACAACAAATAAATATGATGCACGTGGAGGAGAGGTTTTGACAATCAAAAAGTCTTTGGGAGTGTGTATGTAGTTGGTAGTTGCAAGCTAGCTTTTATTTGTGTTTTACCCGTTTTTAAGTATGTAAAACAAAAGTTAAAAGTTCGTAGCGAATCAATTTTTTTCTTTAATTCGATTTTTTTTAAAGTTAATAAGGAAAAAGCTTTCAAATTTAGAGTACAAACAATCCACGAATGGGTGGTTGCTTTTTCCTCTCTTTTTTCCAATTATGTGATGATCGTTAACAATTTGAACTTAGCTTGACAAATTGGAATTTTCCTGAAACGATTGGACAAATTGTTCTAAAAGCGAAAAACAAACATCAACATCACCGATTTACCAAAAAAAACTATTAATTAAACAATAAAAATAACCGATCGAAAGAATTAGGACGCCATTGCATCTTCATGGTCAATGTGTGAAAAAAAAAAAAAAATCAAACCTCTATAGTGGATGAAACCAGATTGACCTCAAACCTTTTAGGGCTATTTTTTACTTGAGGATGATTGGAGCATTGAGAGATGAAAGTGAATATGTCTTGTTTTGGGTGGAATAGAAATATACGTATCAAATCAGCGTAACGTATTTTGTTTTGTATCAGTATAACAAATGAATTTTAAGGCTTTGAGTTAAAAGATTCTTATTACAAATTGTAGTTTACTTTCTTGCACATTACCGATATTACTTCTAAATATACAAGTAGCTATCTATTGGTCCATAAGTTCCTCTAATTTGTCATATTGATTATATAATGGATAGTCAAACATTTAATTAAAGTCATATCTGTTACCCAACAATAGATTTGGTTATTCTGGAAGACATACAAAAGTATGTTTTGGCGACTTATATCATATGTATTAAGAAGTTGTCGATTTACTCTAGATTTTACAGTTTTAGATGTTAATAAGTATGACTATGCATTGCAGACGAATCACCGATAACTAAAAGTTCCAAAAACAGCTCCGGCAACAGCAACAAAGTTGTCAAACTTGTCGCCATTACCATCAGTGTTTCTGTGGTGCTAATACTTCTGATTATACTCTTTTACTTGAGGAGGAAGAAAATACGATGGTCGAAACAATTAGAGGCAGATAGAAATGGTAATTTTTAATTTTAAAGAGTCTTAACAGATTTCTAATGTCTACATAGATTGTGGTCATGATTCATATATGATTTATGCATTTTTCTTATGATTCAAATCAGTTCCACGAAAAAGAGCCAAAGATTTCTTATTAAAAGATGGGGTGGCTATGCCAAATAGAAGAGACTATTATGGCGAACCAAACTCAGATGAACTTGAATTACCTTTGTTCGATTTTACAACACTAGCTATGGCCACAAACAACTTCTCGAACTCAAGTAAACTTGGAGAAGGCGGGTTCGGGTGTGTCTATAAGGTAAAGTATTTGCACGTATTAACATTTAGAACACGCCAAAATACAAAAAATAGCAACCTGCTTAATTTTTCCATCAAGATAAACAGTATACTTACATTTCTTTAGTCATAATATCAATGTACTTTCGTTTATCTATTGTTGAAAGTTACAAAAAACTTACAAGTGTTAGACTGCATATTACTTTTATCGACAAAAAAAAAAAAAAATTAAGTGCATTAATATCATTAGTAAATAAATGTACTTATATTGCTACTATGTTATGTGTAAGAAACGTGTGTAAATTGTCATAATGGGTAAGAAATGATGTATATGTTATAAGTTTGTTATCAATAAATAAATTTATGTTGCTAATATCATGGATATAATATAAAAATCATAACTACATTAATGTTGTCGGTCTCATTCTGTATATCAATATCAATATCAAGAGTAAAGTATGTTACTAATTCTTGTAATTTGCCTTTTTAAAACATTGTATCCTGTAACCATCAGAGTATCAAGAACATTTTTGTTTTTGTGATATAGGGTACATTAAAGGAAGGTGAAGTTGTAGCTGTAAAAAGGCTCTCAAGGATTTCCGATCAAGGGATTGAAGAACTTAAAAACGAGGTTCGATTAATCGCGAAACTCCAGCACCGAAACCTTGTTCGGCTATTAGGTTGTTGCATTGAGGCCGAAGAGAAGTTATTGGTTTATGAGTTCATGGAAAATAAAAGTCTCGATACTTTCCTTTTTGGTAATTTTTCCATAGGCTTTGTTGTTTTCATTTTAAACAAAGTTTATCATTCAAATCTAACGTGTCCTTTGAGATCATTATAGAGAAAGAGGAAAACATAACACTCAACTGGAAAATCCGACATGATATCATACGTGGAATTGCTCGAGGGCTTCTTTATCTTCATCAAGATTCAAGATTTAAGATTATTCATCGAGATCTGAAAGCTAGTAATGTTTTGCTCGACAAAGAAATGAACCCCAAGATATCTGATTTTGGTATGGCGCGGATTTTTGGGAGTGATCAAATTGAAGCGAAAACAAAGAAAGTGGTTGGAACATAGTAAGTAACTAGGTACTTTATGCAAATAATATCATATTATATTTTGTCTTATTATATATTTGAAATGTCTTGTAGCGGTTATATGTCACCTGAATATGCAATGGATGGACATTTCTCTACAAAATCGGACGTTTTCAGTTTTGGAGTTCTGGTTCTCGAGATAGTGAGTGGTAGAAGGAACACAGGATCATCTTACACAAGCGGCCAACATAACCTCCTTGGACAAGTAAGTATTAAGATATGATAATCATAAATAAACACTCTCTATGTGTGTGAATGTGTATGTATGTAGGTTGACCCCACACACATATATGGGGTGTTCCATGAAGATAATGTTTGAAATATAGTAATACAAAAGAATAAAATTAAGCGATACGTCGAAATAAAGAAAATCATGTTTGTTTGTCTCGTAAAACTGAAATCGAGCATTCATTGATGACTGCAATTATTTTTTCCTTAGATGATTTTCATTCGTTTGGGCTGAGGTTTTAACGTTCTTTTCATTTTTTTAATGGAATTTAATGATTAATTATAATTATATATTATTAAGATTATTTAATAATGTTTAAAATTTTCAAAACTTCAATAAACTAGTTTTGTTATTTTCCGAGAAAAAAATTAAGAGCTTTTTTCATTATAAATTTACTTCGAATTTCATGGTACCTAAATTTATTTTGTTTTTAGTTTTAGAAACTTGTTTTTAAAGATCAATAAAATTTTTCACTATTTGAAATACATATTAGATATATCTTTAAATGATATGATATATGTTGATAAATATTTTACTCCATCATATGTTTTTAGATGAGTAAATTTTATTTTTATAAAATATATCACTTCTATTTTTTTAGCAACATCATTTGACTTAGTTTCTATTGATTCATCGGTCGTTACATCGGTTATAGCTAACAAGTATAATTAATAATATCACATTGCATTCATTGTTCCGTTATCTATTTCATTTCATCATAACAAGCTTATCCTAAAAACGTTAGATCCAGAATTTACGATGCTTTTGGATATTCTTTGTGTCCTAAAATCTACAAACACTTGCAATCACGTTATGTTAGTTTAAAGTATTCTATATGTGACAAAACAATGTTTTTTAGACATGGACGTTATGGAAAGAAGGCAAGGCATTAGAACTACTAGACAAATCTATCAGGGCCGATATTTCAGAGAATGAAGTATTGAGATGCATACAAATTGGATTGTTATGTGTTCAAGAAAATCTGGAAGATAGACCTGATATGTCAAAGGTGTTGTTGCTACTGTGCAGTGAAACTGTACAAATATCACTACCAAATTATCCTGGATTTTTTATTAGAAAAGAAAATATCAAAACAGAATTTTCAAGCAAAGAAGATGATTCTATTACCACAAACGAGATCACAATATCTATACTTCATGGTAGATAGGAAAACTACATCAATTGTAACACATTTATTTCTCTTTCTTATTTATGTTTGCTTTATTAGTTTTCTTGCTATAAGAATTGGGGAATTATGTCATGTTTCATTGCTAACAATTGGTATTGAGAATTAATAGAAATCTTAATTTTTTAATGTTACTATCTTATTTTTATAACTAGTTTAAGTTTTTTAGTCTGCTTTTTTATAACTTTTATCACGTAGTATAAATCTACATATATTATTGAGACAATTCCATCTTTATATACATAATTATATATAAATATGTCTCAATTCGACATATATCAAACTTGACAGATTTTCGGTTTTAGAATTCATTTTTCTTTATATCTTATAAAGTAAGTTTTTTTTCTCTTGATATCATTATAAATTACATTTTTTGTATTACGTAATACTCGGTGTATTTATTGAATATATAATTGCAGCCACATAATTTTTACAATATTAGATTTTTAATATTTTGTTATTTTTATCTTTATACTTAGTTTAAGTTGATTAGTTTATTTTTTATCATAACTTTCATTATCTAATATCCGGTATAAATCCGAATATATCAATATGACACTGTTATTCTTATCTACCTAATGATAACAAAATTAATCCGAGATATATCAGATTTTGTTTTCAGAGTCTACTTTTCTTTATATTGTTACAAAGTATATTATTCGTATTACATAATATTCGGTATAAATCAAAAGATATCATTAAGATGATATTATTTTTATCTACATAATGATACATTGTCCGGATCTGTGTCAGGCATGTAACATTTTCGGTTTCCAAATCTCTTTTCACATTATTATAGAATACGTTTTTCTCTTCATATATATATATATATATATATATATATATATATATATATATATATATATATATATATATATATATATATATATATGTATATGTATATGTATATGTATATGTATATGTATATGTATATGTATATGTATATGTATATGTATATGTATATGTATGTATGTATGTATGCATCTATATACATACATATATATATATATATATATATATAT
This sequence comes from Cichorium intybus, assembly GCA_023525715.1. Classification (NCBI taxonomy): domain Eukaryota; kingdom Viridiplantae; phylum Streptophyta; class Magnoliopsida; order Asterales; family Asteraceae; genus Cichorium; species Cichorium intybus. The sequence continues at coordinate 94,305,922 of CM042015.1, forward strand.
ATATATATATATATATATATATATATATATATATATATATATATATATATATATATATATATATATAGTCCGGTTCCGGTGAGGACTCTTTTTTCGGTGAGGACTCGCGAGGACACATTAAAAAAATTGAAAAAAAATATAAAAAAAATACAAATCATAAAATCGAGAATAGTACTATATCATTATCAAAAAAATATTTGAAAAAAATTTTGCATCATTGCAAAACGTAATAATGCAAATTTTCTGTTTTATTTTGGATCATTATTTCATTATAAAATAAATAATGATCGAAAAGGTTTTTTTTGAATCTTTTTTTCTTCGATATAGTATTATGATCCATTTTATTATTTATATATTTTTTATATTTTTTTTAATTTTTTAATGTGTCCTCGCAAGTTATAAAGGGATTAATCGGAGACCCTAAATTATAAAGGAATTCATATTAAAATATATAAATATAACAAAACAACAAAATTTGATACATTTTATTCCGAAATACATATAAAAGATTATACATTTGTTTACTTTTATTCTTCAGTTTTGATTTTTTCAATTTTTTGAGTTATTAGAGAGTGTTTGTGTCGTCATTTAAAATTAAAAAATAAATAAATAAAATAAAAAATGACCGTCAAGACCGATTAATTGGCCGCCAAAACCGATTTTTTGCAGCAAACCGCCAAGCTGACCGATTAGGACTAATCGTAATCGGTTGAAGACCGCCAAGCGACTAATCGCCGATTAATCGGCCGCCAACGCCGATTTCTGCAACATATATATATATATATATATATATATATATATATATATATATATATATATATATATATATATATATATATATATATATATATATATATATATATATACACACACACACACATACACACACACACAGAGTAGGTTAATAACTCGTGTAATACACGAGTTGACAAATTAAAATAGAAAAAATAAATAACAAATTACAAATTGCAAAGCCATTTAATACTTTTCATTTTCAGCTAATTTCAACATTCAAAATGACATGGATACCCTTGCAAACCCAACATCAATTTGGTGAACTACAATTTGTAAATAATTATTTTATAGTTCATGAAGCAATATGCTCTTATGAAACATTTTGCCAAAGTTGTAAACCCGACTCGACCCGGCCGGTTGAACAAGTTATATCGTGACTCAGGGAAAAAACCAAGCCAATCATTGGCTAAGTTCTTTTTTGCCTATTTCTGACACATAATGAACCGACTGAGTTTCTCAAAAATCCGGTTGAACCTGTGAACCGAAATCGCTAAAAATATGGATTGAACCAGTGTACACTTAGGTTATCTCAATTCATCGACTTTAGGTTATCGAACTGGTGTACACTTACTCTCGATTTGAAAGAAATATATATTAGATGACGTCATCAAGCTCATTAGGTTTTTGCAAGAAGCCAAGAACTGGTTCAGTTTCAACCACAATCTGATGTGGTCTTCAAACTGCTTCGATTATACGTATTTGCATAGATTTCAAGCATTTAATAATTGTTTTGAATGCCTCTGCAAGCCACTGGTGATAGGCTTATAAGCGCTTACTAAGTATTTGAAGATTGTTCGGTCTAGTTTTAACTATCTCACAACTTTGAAGAACATCAATATAATCCTTCAAGTTTTTTAGAATACGTTTAAGGAAGTAACTATCTGTTAATATGCCACACAATACATCGAAACTATTTTTCTATGTGTATGTTCCATATGAACACCATAACAGAACTTAACTACATCCAAAAATACATTTGTACCACCAAGATTATCCTCTAGGATAACAATGTCAGTAGCCTTAGTTTCTTTGATGAACATTTCTATTTTACCACATCCGGATAGTTAAAACATTTGGTATTAATGATTTGACACCAGTACGTAGGGTAAAAGTAAACATTAGTGCATGGGGTAGAAACAAACATTTAAAGTTAGAATAAAGAGTACCTTGTGGAGGTGGTATATATAAAATGGCAAAATGCATTAAAAAACTAAAAACCGAGTTGAGTCGATGGTTGAACCGATTGATTCGTGACCCGACCGACTCAACGGGTCTACTGAAAAACCAGGTTTTAAAACATTGCATTTTGCATATCAAATATATGAAATTAGGTTTCATAAGGATCCTTTCATTATCACATACTTATCACTTAACTTGCAAAAATGAAGAGGTACTCATGACTTTATAGTTAAAAGGACACAAAAAGAATGTACTTTAAATCGTTTTCATAATTATAGAACATCGTGAAGTTTTCATTTTTAAAAGAATCTAAACACAATTCAAAAATCACATAAGAAAAGTAATATCTTTATGGAAGTTATTAACAAAAGTACTCTATTTATTCTACGTTACCTTATTCCATAGACATATAAAGTTATCCTCAAATTTTACTAATTCTTCTAACTGGGTTGATGCACCCGGGTTATATACCCATGTGGCGCATGAGGTCGGAGATAAGTAGTTCGAATCCCGTACACCTCGCTTTAGTGCCCACGTGGGGGAATTTTCCCCTAGGCCCCCTTGGGTTCAGCCTGCCTCTATGAGATGTCTCGAACTCGGGTCTCCACCTTGAATGTGTGGAGAGGCTCCCGTTGCACCAACCGCCGGCCTAAAAAAAATATACCCATGTGGGTGGAGGTCTGAGGTTCAACTCCGACTAACGCCTATGTGGGGGATTTTCCCTGGGTTACGGGGCTAAGTACCCTCAGGTGAGACCAAATTGCCAGTTCCAAAAAAAAAAAAAAAAACCTAGCAATCATTTAATGATGCAATTAAATTTGCATAAATGTACACCCAAAATAGTCATTTCCTATTTTTACCTTTATATCACATTAACTTAAACTTACTTCGATGATTAAAAGTAATGTCCAATCATAAGATCAAGCGTGTTTACTGAAAGTTTCTTACCATATTTCTTTGATCCATAACATGGGGTGAGAGAAAGGAATATTGGGTATCATCTTGTTCCATCCCAACAGGAAAAGAAGATTTGGCATATTTAATGCTCTGTTTCTATACATTCCACAAAATATAACTTCTTAATGAGAAGTTGTAATATAAAACATAGCTGCAAAAATATATGGCCACCTCTAAAGTCTATACCTGCGATAACCTCTACACAAAAATTAATCAAACACCCCCCGCTAAAGTTCAAAAGCACACAACATAACTTCAAATTAAATATAGGAAAGAGAATTTGCATCCATGTGACAAATTTCAAAAATAATTAAATTCCTACAAAATTTTAGAATGCGCAGAAACCTAATGGATCGAAGCTCCATGAAATCAATAATATAATTCCGAAAAAATAACCCTTTGATGAAAGATACGATCGTTATCGACAAAATCCAAGATCTGTTAAAACCTGGGTAGAAATAAAATTAACAAGTTGTAAGCAAAATAAAAAGCATTAGAATCATAGCATAAAATATTAAAATCGGTAGAAAAATACATAAATGGATCATATAAGTTATGAAAACAAGAGGAAAATCAAACTAACTTGGACAATTGATATATCCATGATTACGATGCATAGAAAGAAAAATCGTTTGGGTTGAAACGACTGTGACTCGACTTGGTTGATGCGATGCAGATGAAGCAGCAAATAGGTGATTGTGTTCCAATTTCCCACTGAATCTATAAAACGTAGTCTATGTATTCCAAATAAGAATAGAGATTGGGTGCTACTATAGATACAACCCATATACATCTTTTAACAAAAGTCAACTACTTTGAACCAATTATATCTTATTTGTACGGAAAACAATGCAGTTTTAACCAATAAAAAAAAGTTGACTTACATTTAGGGTGTATATGAAGTATAATTGGGGTGTTTCCCTAGAGATTAAGTCCCTAATTTGTTACTTTTGTTACCTGAATTTTTGGGATTAACCAGATTAAAATTAATTTAAACATAACTAGTTGTGTACCCGCGCAATGCGGCGGGACACAAATTGTTAGAGGCGAGCCCCACGCGGTTCAGTTCGATGTTTCGTTAAAATGAACAAAAAACCACAAAGTTTAATAATTTGTGTAAGACATAACTAATACAACTTGAGAAGAAATTAACAAAGTTATATAAATATAAACCATATTTTTCAGCATACATTTGACGATTATGTTTTTTCATTTAAGTTGATACAGTACTAATAGATTAAACACATTCATGTATTGTTTTTTTTATGTTTGTCGGGATATTGATTGATGTTTTGACCATATCCCTTTTTTTTCTTTGGCAGACTTCATTTAAATCTTTGTTGTTTGTATCAATTTTCAAATATAAAAAATTGGGAAACAATTTTCTGCCGTGATTGTCAAATTATGAAATATAATTTGATGGATATTTAGAATTACGGAAATCAAAATAAATCATATTAGTTTGGCCTATCAAAATATATTTCACTGTTTTCGTAATATAGTTGTATAAAACGATTAGCATTAAATATAACTAGTGGGAGCCCGTGCTCCGCACGGGTAATGACACGACAAATGCATCAAAATTACAAGTCACAAAATACGATCCAACTTTTAGCATCAATAATTTTTGTAGAGTTTCGTATACCAGAAAAACAGAAGTAAATACAAGAAAAACTAATACCTGAAAATTTGGGACTGTAGCATAAGTATTCTGGGGTAAAAGTGAGTTCCCTTGTTGACCCGTATTGGCTATCTGTCTTGAAGCATTAACAGGTAAAAACTTTTATTAAAGTATAGCAAGAAAATGACTTTTCTATTTGGAAACTTGTGAAAGGGCCATCAACATGTATTGTACCACAAAGATTATTATTTGAAACATCACTGGAACATCATTAGCAATGAAAATCATTAGAAATGAACTTCAAAAATATGTTATTATGAAGCTTTTAAACGTACAAAATTTTAAGGTTAGAAAGTTTTGTGAGCTCCCTTGGAATGGGCCTGAAACCTTATTATTGTTTAATCACCTGCATAAAGAATTTATAATGTCATGTACGTTTCTAAAGAGATTGAATTATACTTAAAAAATCGAATCAATAAATTATGCTTACATATGGCCAGATTATGATTATTTTTTTATTTTTTTAATTATTAGATTATTATCAATGTTGTTGTTATTAAGATCAAGCAAGTACCTTTTCAGATATATCTGCTGCATTATTCTGAAGGGCAAAATGTTGGGTTAAAGCAGCTCTGGTTGCACCACTGGCAACACCAGCTAAAGTAACAAAAAAGGGTAGTTTCGTCATATTTGATCACAAGGGTAGTAAATTGCACAAAGGGTAGACAAATTGATGGGAGATTTTGAAAATGGAGTAAAGATACAAGATAAGTACAAAAAGGATAGTTTTGTCATTTTAATGACTTACTGAAAGATCTTGATAAGCTTCCTATGCAGACAATGAATAGAAAGGCGGAAGGGAACAATGGAGATAAAAGGTCCATCAGCATTCCTGCAACCAATATCATTTACTGAATAAAGTTCTATTGTTAATTTTTGTAAATAAAAGTTGATTTAATATAATTAGAATAATGTATACAATAGAACAACTTAATCATGCATACTTTTGAATGTATAGAAAAATAAATGGACCAATACCAAGATCATTCATAAGATCGACAACCAAACGCCACATTTTGGCATTGCTGTCTAGATTTGAGCCTTGAAAAAAAATACAAAATTCAAATATAATTGCTTTAAGTTATAAATGAATGCATATTTACACACCCCTTAATGAAGGAAAATCGAACACCCTATGTATAATGTTATAAGGATGGTCTATAATGAACAGAAGAACACACCTGGTAGAATGTGAACATCACACCTCCAAGCATTCCAGTTAAATCCCTCAAAAACCACTGAAAAATGTTGAAGAAAATGGATACTGTCATTGCAAAATTAAGCTAAAGTAGATAATGGTTAATAGTAGACATGATACATTAGATGTATACCTGAAAGGTAGCCCCAATTACAGTTGCTGATTTCTCCCAACTCCTATAGCACTTAAAAGAGCCTAGTAAAGTCATATAGTGAATGATAAAACAGGTTCTAAAAATTGAAGTGGTTATAGGACTAAATTTAATAGTAAGTATAAATTATATTACTTGTGTAGAGAGCATAGTCCTTATGTATGTTGAAAGGCCCTATTCAAGACACTGAATCCATTAGAATACTTTCAATAAATTCCACTTGAAACATTTGAGGAAAAGTATTGGATCTCAAACCTGCAATAAATCCCATGTCTGAAAAGGGGTGTAATCTGGAGTCACACTACTTGGAAACCCCTGCATCCACAAAGTACTACAGGGAATATAAGAAACTTCAAGTGAACAGAAGATGGAATAATTTTTAATATGTATAATTCAAAGACTATGAAATTCAATAAATAAAATAAAAAACAATAATGTGGAATGCAAAATTCATAGTGATTTGAAACAAAGTGATTACAGTGTTCAAATCATGGCATTTTGTATTCGTGTGACCTAGTTATCATGTTTCCACAAAAAATTATTGACAATCAACTATGGAATTCAAAATTAGTTTCAGACCTAATGAGATATGATTCTAATTAAGACCACATCCAGAAACTGGTTGAATCACAGAGACCTACAACATAAATATATGTGTATTCAGACACTTTTGAACAGATATAAGTCCTCACTGTAGCTGACCTTGCAGTTCAATCTCAGTAAGACTAATCTAAAAAATCATGCTTCAATCACAAAAGTTGAATCATCTAACCAATGGAAAAACGAACAAAGAGTAACTGCGAGTAATCAGGTTCAACACTTACGATCATGACGGCGACGATTTCAAACGTATCAACATGCATCGCTGCACAAGAAATCCTAAACTTCAATTTCCCTATCCGCCGATATGATTTCCATGCGTAGGGTTTTTAGATCCTAGGAGGTGCACCAGTGATTTCGTATCCGGTCAAAATCTTGGCTAATTGATCACTTCATTCTTGAACGAAATCAACCATCTTCTACTTCTTTCTTTTTCGATTTCCTCTTTTGATTGCTTACCGACTCTACCTTCCTTCCTCTGATTCCTTCGATCTCTCACTGCTCGATCTGTCTCTCTCTCTCTCCCGTCTATCTGCAAACACGCACGCAAACACACTGGAGGAGTGTAGAAGTCAGAAAATCCGTGGGAAGGACGCTAAAACCATGGAGTGAAGCGGTGAAGGCATAAATTCGAGAAACATCTAATACGGATCCAGATAGACCCGAAAAGCCAAAGGTGGATCCGCGTGTCACAAAGCTGAAAAAAACGTACACAACAACATGGAAAATCACGGTAATTAAAATAATATATAAATGTATAATACGACTGTGAGCAAATGTAGATGACAAGAATAGTTTTTTTGTTGATTCTGTGGCTCTATATTTCATATTCGTCGAAACAACTTTAGATTTGTTACAAGGAGTGCTTATCCACGCGATGCGGTTGTGACGATAGTTTGTTTCGACGTATAGTTTTTTAATAATGATTAGTTTATCAGACAATTAGTTTGTGTACATAATCACAATTGGGCGGTGACTATTTTTTTGGCAAAGTTATTTTCATTTTGGCAGGCTTAAATGTTTATTTTGAAAATGAGAAATTGTATTTATTATTACTTTTTGTTAATACTCATGTTAAATTATGACATATGTATTAAAATATTATTATTTAAAAGTAAAAGAAAAGCACGGAGCAAGACAAGAAGCAAGAAAATAATCCCTTACAAAAGTACAAATTGCAAACTACAGTTTTGGTCCCTAAGTACCGCTAAAAGGATTACATAGAGAATAAATATAGTAAATTACAGTTTTGGTCCCCAAACATAGCTAATTTTTTTAGTTTATGTATTAAAATATTATTATTTTTATTAAATATATCACTTATCATAATTTGACATGAGTAAGAATAAAAAGTAAGAATAAATACCATTTCTCTTTTAAAACATATCATGTTAGCCTCATAATGTGGAGAATGACAATGAGTTTGCTTTCAGCAAATGGTTTTTTATCAGTCACTTGGGTTTCAAAATATATCATGATGACGATTAGTTTTTTATTTAAAACCATGTTTGAAAGAATACGCTATGCATTGGTTTATGGAAAGTAATGAAATTGGACAAATATAGTGTTTCTTCGAAGTGTATTTTCATCTATTGACCATATTTTGTGTTTAAAAAATAAAAATTTTCCCCTTAATTATTTATTTTTAACAATTTGGTTATTTTTTTGAGAAATAAGGAAAATTAAATTTCAAATTTTAGTAAGTTACAAATTTTAAGATATCTCGAAATTGTAACCACCGTCAAAGGACAACTTTTCACTAATAATTATAATTGCATTCAAAATCTCCAAATTATTATTATAAGTTGTAAATTTATTATTAGAATCCCAAAGAAGAAAAAAAAGGATTATTGTAATGTTTGAAGGCTCCTTTAGTAATCATGGATTATTACGAGAATCTCCAAATAATTATTGATAGAAATTTATATAAACAGATGTGCGTTATGAGAGCAATATAGAAATAGAAATTGTTGGGACCATTGCCTGTATACAAACGACAAAGTAGAAAACATAAACAAGAGAGACTATTCTTGCATTTATGGCTAAAACTTAGTTGGCGGAAGATTTTTGATGCTTTACACTGTAGCTAAATCTACTTGAAGTTGAAAACTAATTTTTGGAAAAAAGTTGAAAATATAGAATCACCGTAGAGAGTTTCCAACTACAAAAGCTTAGGGTGTGTTTAGTTGCGGAAAACTGTTTTCCGTTTTCCATTTTTCATTTTCAGGAAAACGAAATGAGTTTTCATTTTCAGTTTTCTATTGAAAATTTAGAAAATGCGTTTAGATAAAACCGATTCCGTTTTCATTTTCTATTTTAGAAAAACAGAAAACGTGTTTAGATATCTATTTTCTATCAATTTTCATTTTCTAATTTTTGATTTGGGGTTGTGCGGGTAAGTGGGTAGGGTGGGTGTATGGGGGTGGGGTGGGGTAGGGTGGGGTGGGGGTAGGTGGAGGTGGAGGTGGGGGTGGGTGGGTGGGGTTTGGGTGGAGGTGGGGTGGGGTTGAGGTGGGTGGGTGGGGTGGGGGTAGGTGGAGGTGGAGTGAGGTGGGGGTGGGTGGTGGTGGTTGAGGGTTGGGTAGGGTGGGTGGTAGGTGAAGGTGGGTGGGTGGGGTGGGAGTGAGGTGGAGGTGGGTGGGTGGGGGTAGGAGGTGGAGGTGGAGTGAGGTGGTGGTGGGTAGGGGTTGGGTGGGGTGGGTGGGGTGGGGGTGGTGGGGGGTATGTGGAGATGGGTTAGGTGGGGGTAGGGGTGGGAGGTGGGTGGTGGTAGGTGGGGTGGGGGTGCATAGGGGTAGGGTAGGGTGGGTAGGGTGGGGTAGGTGATGGTATGGGGGTGGGTGTAGATGTAATTTTAGGGGTGTAGGTGAGAATGAGTATGTGTGTGTGTGTTTTTTTGTATATTTTAGAAAAATTTTGGAAATAGAAAAATTTAGAAAACAATAAATTTGAGTTTTCCAAAATTTTCCAAATTATTTGTAATTTTTGGAAAATGAAAAATTTTCATTTTCTTGAAAAACTTTGGAAAAATTGACGAAGTAAACGCGTTTTCCGATTTCTCATTTTTCTAGGAAATTTTTTCCGGAAAACAGAGCAGTTTTCTGCAACTAAACGCACCCTTAACATTTAGAGAAATCCAGAGCCAAATCTATCCTTAAAAGATGACGTTTTAAAATACCATAAGCCCTCTTTTTTATTTCTTCTTTTTGCTCCTCATACCCTATCAATGACTGTACCTTATATTATTAATTTCTTGGGCTGAAATTGTATTTATTTAATGTTGGTGGACTGCCAAAAGAAATATAGGGCTGATGTCGAACTACTAAATAAAATTATTTTTGGATGTATACAATGACATGTATTGTTGTATAATCACCACCACATTCATTTGGCCACATGTCATTTTCTCATGATTTTGAATTTCTTAAAAAAAATAAAATACTTTAATTGTTTATTACTATTTCTTAATGATCGGTTACAATCGGCCGTTACAATTCTATCTCCCTAATTACGCTTTTATTAATACGAAACTGTCAATTAAATGTTTAACCTCAAATTTCGTCTTACGATTTCAAAAATCAAATTGCAATTGTGAATATATGTTAGGTATTTTTTGTATTTTTCCCATTGGTAAATCGAGATTTTTTAAGCACTAATTGCAAGATATAGCAATTTACTGTAATTTATTTGTAAATTATAGCATTATACTTTTATATATTTGTATTATATTTCTATATTCTCAATTTTGTGTGTTTTTGTTTATTTTTAAGATAGTATGATATTTACTTTAACTTAGTACAATGCTTGATGTTTGGATGACACGCACAATCGAAAAATGGTCTAAAAAAATTAACATTTTCTTTTAATCAACCCGTGTAATACACGAGTTTCACAACTAGTATATATATATATATATATATATATATATATATATATATATATATATATATATATATATATATATATATATATATATATATATATATATATATATATATATATATATATATATATATATATATATATATATATATATATATATATATACACTTATAAAAATTGTTGAATTTTTAAGAGATACAACTTTTTATGCATAGAATACATATATAAAGCACATATTTACAACTTTTCCTGCATGCTTTACAAACATTTAATTTAATGCTTCCTATGTTCTTAATTTTTAGAGGTACCAAATCAGATGCATAAAATACAAATTTTAATACTATTATTCTATCAAATCGTCTAAACTGAAATCCCTTATTAATCGGATTTTATCTCTTTGAAAAAGCCTATAATTTAGTTGAACCTGTCCTTAAATACCAGGAACAGATGCTATCGGCTCCTCCGGATTGTTCTTCACATCAGCTTCACAACAAGGGTTGCGAATATCTCAGTCCTCCAGGTATGTCGATTATCTCAGTTGTCTTCCTCTTTAATTCTCTCTTCATACCTGTTCCAAACGCTACCAAGGTTGAATCCTTGGACCAAAATACGCCGATCTGAATTACCAAACGCTGTAACGAAGCTTGAGCGGTGAACCTCCAAATGCTACAATCGCTGATACGTTAACCACCATCGTTGTTACCTACATCGCACCTGTCACTCCATAAACGAGCAGCGACATCACCTCTAGAATCCCTAGATTTCTGCAGCAACACCACTATCGACTGTCGCTTTCAGCACCAACATTGCACCACCACCAACATCTCGGTGTCAATTTGATTTTCAGGATCTAGATGTATATCCATACCCGGTGTCGATTTTCAGGATTTGGTTCTTCAATTTCTCCTTTTCTGTTTTAGGGTTTTAAATGCAACTGATTTTCATGATTTTCAAGATTTGGTTCTTCAAATAGCATTAAAAAGGCCGGTGATGCTGCTAATAATTAAGTCAGGGGAGGCTCAAATTGAATACAAATTGCATTAAAAAGTCTCACCTGCTTTTCTAATTTTTGGTCTAGACAATGAAGAAGACGAAGAACCAGATCTGCGGCGAGCTTTTCAACTTTCTATTCGTCTGATTCTTCTTGCTCGATCTAGGTATTCTTTTTTTCTCACCCCTTCTGTCTAGGAATTCTTCTCCAAGATCTAATCTCTGTTAAAAGGTAAGTTACAAATCTATAAATGGTCATTGACCAATGTCTGAATCAGGATTCCATCCTTGTTGCTTTTTGTCTTAGGTTGATTAACCCACCTTTCTTGGTTTTAATTATTTTTTTAATGATATGAAAAGAAAGGATTCTGGGATGGCAAAATACGCTTGTAGCCTTGATGTTGCTGCCACTTGTTCACATAATGAAGCAAAAACATCAGCTAAGTATTCTTTTATTTCCTTCTCCCATTAAAATATTGTTTTATCTTATGGAAAATAATATTTCAGGGTTTTTTTCATCAAAACAGAGGTTTTACCTTTACATTCAATAGGTGTTTAGATTGAATCTGAAAATTATAGTTCACCATTTATCTCTAACTGGAAAGGGAAACGATGGTCGAAGTCTTAAGGCATTACACAGGCGTAGAACACGACTTTGAAGCACTAAAACATTATTGAACTTTGGCAGTGGTACAACAGATTATCATAATTCATGAGGCATTACAGGTACCCAATACTTTTAGTAGTTTGATGTTCCTAAGTTCATAGTGGTTGTGGCTTAGAAGAATAACCATATAAAGCGCTTTCAACTATTAAATTTTTTTGTTATTTTTAATAGATATCATTCATGCCAATGTTTGATTAATATGATGCTAGAATTCATATGATAAGCATGATGCAAACTTCATTTTACAGCCTCGGGCCCAATCTTAAGCAATTGGCATATTATCATCTTCTTTATATGTTATATTGACAAGAAATTCTGGTTAAGCCTTATACTTTTTCAATGGAATCCAATTCTGTAATTTATTTTGTTTGAATTTCAAGTTATTAAGTAAACAGAGAAGATATTTGAAAAGCCCCAAATTGTGTGCTTTATTAATGAAAACTAAAAGGCTTTAAATAGCCGATACATCAAAACAGATAAAGATACTCCTAAGATAATTGAAGACTAATTCTGACCGTAAGACTAGGAAAGTTGGAAACAACTTATTCAAATAACAAACTAAAGACTCGGACTAACCAAAGACCTCTTCATACCCTTCCCTAAGCTGAACACAGTAACACTTGATCAGCTTACATTGTTGAGTTCGCACATCCCCATCATCTTCCTAAATTTTACAAAAGCCCCTGCCTTGATTGGTTTGGTCATTATATCAGCAATTTGTTCATCACTTCGGCAGTGAAGCAATTCGATAGTACCTTCATTCACAAGATCTCTAAGGAAATGATAACGTACTCGTATGTGTCTACTTCGTCCATGGAAAACTGGATTTCGTGACAACTTTATGGCTGATGTATTGTCACACATAATGCTTGTACTTTCACCATCAACAAAACCAAGATGCTCCAAGATTCCTTTCAACCATATTGCTTGATACGCTCCTGACACAGCTGCTACATATTCTGCTTTGGTGGAAGACAAGGTTACAATTGGTTGCTTCTTTGAGCTCCATGAAACAGCTCCAGAACTGAACATGAAAACATACCCACTTGTGCTTTTGCTATCATCCTCATCTCCTGCATGATCACTGTCGGTGTAGCCCATAAAGTTACTGAACTTGCTTGCAGCTGAGTTTTTATAAAAAATACCATAAGTCATGGTCCCTTTAAGGTATCTAAGAGCTCTTTTTGCTGCTTGGAGATGCATTTCTGTTGGCCTGCTCATGTATCTACTCAACAAACTTGTAACATACGTCATATCTAGTCTTGTGGAAGTTAAGTAGAACAAATTCCCCACAAGTTGTTTATACCATGTTTCATCAACTGGTTTTCCATGTACATCTTTGTTGAGCCTTGAACCTGGGACAATTGCAGTACACACCCCTTTGCTTTCAGACATGCCAAACCTTTTCAAAACTTCAACTGCATATGTAACACCCCAACTTTTACAACAATTTTTTTTTCAAACTTATAATACAAATATTTAATTATACAAACCATTTAAATTTTTACAAACGGGGTATCACAAATACATATCATAGCCATAGTTCAAACCTGTTTATTTTACATTTTTGTACAACAGAAGCTACGGTCCCACCCGACTCATTCAACGCCCTTCCTGTTTACCTGAGTACATAGCATTTAAAAAAAATACGTGAGACATAATGTCTCGTGAGCATTATGGGTTTAGACCCAAAACAGTTTTCCAATAATACATGATTCTTTAAATTTCCATTATTTCTCTTCCTATGAGCGCACCCATAGGTATTCCTTATTATGTGCTGGTATATTCCTACGAGCGCACCCGTAGGTTTTATACGAGACGCACTCGTATAACTGCTTCCTCAATAGCATGAAACGGATTCATCTATCAAGGTAAGACAACTACTTCGCGACGGGAGGTACCATCCCAGTAGTGTCTTTTTGCCACCCCTACCGTAGCAGGCCGTTGTCTTTATCCGGATACTTCTCAACTTATCAACAGGGCTCAATCACTTTATTACTTTCTTATATTTCTCGTTTATCTTTTGTATACATTATACTTCCTATTTCATAGGAATCATTTCCAATTTCACAAACCATTTCCATTTCCATTAAATCATTTTCATTTCCGTTAAATCATTTCAATTTCCATAAAACCATTTTGACTCCCAAAACATTCTTTAATAAAAATTCATTTTGCTATGTACTCGAAAATCCACATAACACTCACCTCGGTCCCCTAGGAGTTAGTTATCTTCTTGGACACCTTTCTTTTTATCTTGACCAATCTTGTTTGAACCACCACCTATTATATATGAATTATACATTTATACTCAGTTCATATATTTACAATAACTAACTTTACAGTACAGAAGTACGATATTGTGCAACTACAATTCATTAATTAGGCTACAACCTCTATTAACTAACTTCCTTCAATTTGTAACCTCCTCGGAATACACGTATTTTGCTACAGTACCCTCGGGAGGTCGTATTTCTGTTCCGACAATTTTCCACATGTTTTCACACCATTTTAGGCCTATGGTATGAATTATAGACCAAACGGACAAGTCTAGAGCCAAGTTCAAAACTCAAAAATGGACAGAAAGCTGCCAGACCATTGGCACGACTCGTGCATTTTTCCTCATGAAAGAGCACGACTCGTGCTCTTACTGTGATGCTATTTCTAGCTTAAATAGTGGAGCACGACCCGTGCTCATGCTAGGCAAAAAGAGCACGACTCGTGTCTGTGCTGCAGAGACGGGTTTTTGCCCGATTTTTGTGCTGTAACCCACTGTTTTGGTCCATTAAGTCCTTAATACTTAACCTAATCAATTTATATCATTCTATGACTAAAACCTTCAGTTTACATCAGGTTTCAACCCATAGAAACAACTTAATCACACAAGTTCTTAATTTAGGGTTCTTGAGGAAGATTATCAATTCCTCTTATTCTCAACCGATTCCAGAAGTGGAATTGAGTTCTTAATGGTGTTAAGAACATGTTTTCATGGTTAGAAACTCAACACACACCCCATACCACTTCTGTAACCCGTTTTTGCATATTCCCAAAATCCCAAAATGCTTAAATTGAGTTATAAGGGTGGAATTCTCACCTTGAATAGCTTGGAATTCAAAATCTTCAAGCTAGTTGCTGATTACTGCTCAAACTCTCCAACACCTTCGTGAATCTGCTCAATCCTAGCTCTCTCCCGATGTTTCTATAAGTTTCTGGGAATTAAGAGAGCTTTCCCCACTATTTATAGTTCCCAAATTTTCAATTACTACCCTCAAGTTCCAGTTTTTATAATTTAGCATTTAAATCAAGTTTTTATTACATAATACTTTACATATTTTACATTATTGCCCACGTACACGAAATATTTTACATTATGGTCCAAAACATGGCAAATGACGAATTTGCCCTTTTTCTTAACTTTACTATTACACGTAATTATTTTATTACAAATTTTTTCGTGGGTTCTTACAACCTCTCCCCCTTAAGAGGATTCCGTCCTCGGAATCTTCTCATAATTCGTAAAATTGGGATATCTTCTCTTCATGTCTTCCAAAGTCTCCCAAGTCAAATCTGAACCCGACGAGTGCTTCCATTTGACCAACACTAGATCAATTTCTTTATTCCTCAACTTTTTGGTTCTCACTTCCAACATCGCTTCTGGTTCTTCTATCAGCTTATTCGGGGCCTCTACCTTTAAGTCTTTCAACGGAATAACAAGTTCACTTTTCCCAAAATACTTTTTCAAATAGCACACATGGAACGTATCATGTATACCACTAAGTTCACGTGGTAACTCTAACTTGAAAGCTTGTTCACCAATTCTTTTTAAGATCTTGAATGGTCCAATGTATCTTGGACTCAGTTTACCCCTCTTTCCAAATCTTACCACACCTTTCCATGGTGACACTTTGAGCATTACTAGATCACCTTCTTTCAAATCGTAGGGTCTCTTCTTCAAGTCCGCATAACTTTTCTGCCTATCTTGGGCAGCCTTCATATTAGCTTGAATTATTTTGATCTTTTCATTTGTTATTCTTACAATTTCTGAGCCAGTTATTTTAGTCTCCCCTGCTTCTAACCAACACAAAGGGGTTCTACACTTTCTGCCATATAGAGCTTCAAATGGTGGCATTCCAATACTGGAATGATAACTGTTGTTATAAGAAAACTCTACCAATGACAAGTGTTCGTCCCAATTCCCACCAAAATCTAGGGCACACGCTCGTAGCATATCTTCTACAGTCTGAATGGTTCGTTCACTTTGCCCGTCAGTCTGGGGATGATAAGCTGTACTCATTTTAATTTTTGTCCCCATCCGTTCCTGTAGTGCCTCCCACAATTTTGAGGTAAATCGTGGGTCTCTGTCAGACACAATAGACAAGGGAGCTCCATGAAGTCTTATAACTTCATCCTTGTAGATCTGCGCCAATGTTTCCAACTGCGTATTTTCATTAATTGCCAAAAACATTGCACTCTTGGTCAAACGGTCAATAATGACCCATATACTGTTATGACCTCTTCTAGTTCTTGGCAACCCAACTATGACATCCATGGTTATGTCTTCCCATTTCCCCGCTGGAATTTGCAGTGGTTGAGTATTTCCATATGGGGCTTGGTGTTCCGCTTTCACCTGTGCACAGGTTGCACATTTGGAAATATACTTGACTATTCTTTTCTTCATTCCCGGCCACCAATACTGTTCTTTGAGATCCCGATAAGTTTTCGTACTTCCTGGATGAATGGAATATTTTGACTTATGAGATTCTTCTAGAATCAACTTTCGGATTCCACCTGCTTTTGGTACCCATACGCGGTTTCTGACTGTCTTCAGTCCCTGGGTATTTTCCCCAAACACCAAATCTTTTCCCAGCTTTTCCTTCTTTAAGTCACCTCTTTCTAATACTTGTGTTTGCGCGTCTTTGATGCTTTCTATTAGACTTGATTTCAATTCGGTCTTCATCAACCTCTCTTGACTTTTCTTTTCATGAAACTTCCTGCTTAAAGCATCTGCTACCACATTTGCTTTCCCAGGGTGGTAGGCAATTTCACAATCATAGTCATGTATTAGCTCCAGCCACCTACTTTGCCTCATATTAAGTTCCTTCTGTGAGAATACATATTGCAAGCTTTTATGATCCGTGTATAAGGTGCACTTTGTTCCATATAGATAATGCCTCCAGATTTTTAATGCAAACACAATTGCTGCCAGTTCCAAATCGTGCGTTGCATATCTTGTTTCGGGTTCTTTTAATTGACGAGAAGCATACGCTATCACTTTCCCCCGCTGCATTAGTACGCAACCCAATCCTCTGTTCGGGGCATCGCTGTATACCACAAAGTCTTCAGTTCCTTCAGGTAATGCAAGAACTGGCGCACCACATAATTTTTCTTTCAGTGTCTCAAACGCTTTTTCTTGTTCCGTCCCCCATTCAAATTTTACCCCTTTTCTTGTTAGTTTCGTAAGAGGTACCGCAATTCGTGAAAAATCTTGGATGAATCGTCGGTAGTACCCGGCTAGTCCAAGAAAACTTCTCACTTCCGTCGGAGTCTTGGGAATTTCCTATTTCATCACTGCCTCCGCTTTTGCTGGATCTACTTTAATGCCTTGGATTGAGACAACGTGTCCAAGGAATTGCACTTCCCTCAGCCAAAATTCGCACTTCGAGAATTTCGCATATAACTTTTCTTTCTTTAGAACTTCCAGCACCGTTCTCAGATGATTCTTGTGTTCTTCTGCATTCTTCGAGTAGATAAGGATGTCATCAATAAAGACGATAACAAACTTATCAAGGAACGGCTTGCACACCCTATTCATCAAATCCATGAAAATTGCTGGGGCATTCGTCAGACCAAAATGCATGACTAGAAATTCATAATGCCCGTAGCGAGTGCGAAAAGCAGTCTTCTCAATATCTTCATTTCTTACGCGCACCTGATGATAACCAGACCGAAGGTCAATCTTGGAGAAATAGTCAGCGCCTTGCAATTGATCAAACAGATCGTCTATTCGTGGTAGCGGGTAACGGTTCTTAATAGTAATTTTGTTGAGCTCGCGATAATCAATACACATTCGCATCGTGCCATCCTTCTTTTTGACGAACAGCACCGGTGCACCCCAGGGCGACACACTGGGGCGTATGAAGCCTTTATCGAGCAATTCCTGTAATTGGGACATCAACTCCCGCATTTCGGTCGGGGCTAAGCGGTATGGAGCACGGGCGATAGGAGAAGCTCCGGGTACAAGATCAATTCGGAATTCAACTTGTCTCTCTGGTGGCAAACCGTGTAAATCATCTGGAAACACTTCAGGATATTCTTTCACCACATCAATGTCATGTACTGTTTTCTTTACTTTATCTTCCATCATTACATACGCCACATAGGATAGGCATCCTTTCATCAAACATCTCCTGACTTTCGCTGCGCTAATCAAATTGGACATCCTCTTGGGTTTTTCACCGTACACATACACTTTGCTGCCACCTGGAATTTTCACCGACACTATCTTTTTCCCACATGCGATTTTTGCATCATTGGCCCCAAGCCAATCCATGCCAATGACAACATCAAAAGTCTTCACTCCAATCGGAAGAAGGTTCAACGAAAATTTCTGATCATCTATGCTGAGTTCGCAGCCACGGTACACATGTTTTATCTCCACTTTCTTACCACTAGCCAATTCCACCTCACATACACGATCTAATGGTTCTAGCGGTATATTGAGTTTTAGACCAAATTCATGGGATACAAACGAACACGTAGCACCAGAATCAAATAATACGTAGGCAGGCATCTGGTTAATTAGTAGAGTACCTGAGACCACGTCTTGTGTCTCCTTTGCTTCTTCTCGGGTGAGTTGGAAGGCGCGAGTCCTCACCTTTTGGGGCTCCGTCTTTTTCTGCGCAGTTGATACCATTGTCTCGCCACCCTTCTTCGGACAGTTGAAACTATAATGCCCCTTTTCGCGACATGAGAAACACTCGACTTCACTGAGCTTCGGATAGGTACATTCCCTCGCCTTGTGACCCGTTCGTCCGCAATTAAAACAAGCTGCACTTCCCATCTTACATTCGCCCGTATGCTCTTTCCCACATTTCTCACACGTCTTCCGGCTGCCCTGCTTGGTTGACATCACTACCGACTTTCCCTTCTTATTCCAGCTACTACTCCCGCCACTGAATTTACGTTTATCCCTAGGAACTTGCCTTTCCATTGTTCTTCATTTCCACACATCTTCAACATTTCTCGCTGCCTCAAACGCCGCATCCATTGTTACCGCCCGTTTTACTTCCAATTCATACTCCCACGGTAGGCCTTTCACATAACGGTTGATTCGTGCCCGCTCCGTAGTGTAAATGTTTCCCACAAACGGTAGCATATCACTGAACTTTTTAGTATACTCGGCCACGGTCAAACTACCCTTCTTTAGTGTAAGGAACTCATCTTCAAGTTTTTCTATGTCCCAAAGGGGACAATATTTATTCTTCAGGCGGGTGGTGAATTCGGTCCATGACCATTTATAAATTACATCCTTTCCAACCAGTTCGTACAAGGTATTCCACCAAACTAACGCATCGTCTTTTAATATTCGTGAGGCATAATAAACTTTGTCTTTCTCATGACACTTGCTGACCTCCAGTACTTGCTCTGTCTCCCGTATCCACCGCATCGTGACTTTAGGCTCGTAGCTACCATAGTATTCCGTTGGTTTACATGCCAGGAAAGTTTTGAAGGAACATCTCTTCTTGTCTTCTGTCCCCACACTATCTTCCTCTGTAACCGAATCTCCGTTAGTGGGTCTCCAAGAAGCATCATCTGCTGAAGGATTAGGATGTGGGTCCCCCAGCCGTGTGTTCAACATTTGGCGCATATCTTCCCTCATCTCCGTCTTTAGATTGCTAATAAGGTTTTGAATAGCCTCCAAAGTCACAGGTGGAGGTTGCGGTATTGGATTTGGGTTAGGACCCATGTTAACCGCATCATCAACGGGGTTATCTCCATGGGACGGGGTACGACTTGCTGCCCGTCCTTCACTGAAAACGTTCTGATCTCCACTCTCCATGTACTATATAAAATGAATAAGATTTACGTTTATTATTCCACATAAGTATATTTATCAATATATATACAAAAACTGTAGCATGTGATCTTTCTATGGAACTAGTATTCCCAATTATCTCTTTACTGATTTCCACGACCAAATCCCTCAGGTTCCCTCGTAACTTCACCATTTCCAAAGCATATCCTGTGGTTACCATAATACAGGCCCAATATTATTTTAACCACCTATATACTTTGGCTCTGGTGTTATCACAAGACCCCCTGATTCATCGGTTTCTGTGGATTGCAATACTGTACTTTACCGACTCTACCCCGTTAGTTAGTACCTAGTACTACTACTTTACTTACTATTAATCCACTAGTTTAAGCCTAGGATGGTTACCCAACCTAATTCGCTTAAACCATGGCTCTGATACCAAATTGTAACACCCCAACTTTTACAACAATTTTTTTTTTCAAACTTATAATACAAATATTTAATTATACAAACCATTTAAATTTTTACAAACGGGGTATCACAAATACATATCATAGCCATAGTTCAAACCTGTTTATTTTACATTTTTGTACAACAGAAGCTACGGTCCCACCCGACTCATTCAACGCCCTTCCTCTTTACCTGAGTACATAGCATTTAAAAAAAAATACGTGAGACATAATGTCTCGTGAGCATTATGGGTTTAGACCCAAAACAGTTTTCCAATAATACATGATTCTTTAAATTTCCATTATTTCTCTTCCTATGAGCGCACCCATAGGTATTCCTTATTATGTGCTGGTACATTCCTACGAGCGCACCCGTAGGTTTTATACGAGACGCACCCGTATAACTGCTTCCTCAATAGCATGAAACCGATTCATCTATCAAGGTAAGACAACTACTTCGCGACGGGAGGTACCATCCCAGTAGTGTCTTTTTGCCACCCCTACCGTAGCAGGCCGTTGTCTTTATCCGGATACTTCTCAACTTATCAACAGGGCTCAATCACTTTATTACTTTCTTATATTTCTCGTTTATCTTTTGTATACATTATACTTCCTATTTCATAGGAATCATTTCCAATTTCACAAACCATTTCCAGTTCCATTAAATCATTTTCATTTCCGTTAAATCATTTCAATTTCCATAAAACCATTTTGACTCCTAAAACATTCTTTAATAAAAATTCATTTTGCTATGTACTCGAAAATCCACATAACACTCACCTCGGTCTCCTAGGAGTTAGTTATCTTCTTGGACTCCTTTCTTTTTATCGTGACCAATCTTGTTTGAACCACCACCTATTATATACGAATTATACATTTATACTCAGTTCATATATTTACAATAACTAACTTTACAGTACAGAAGTACCATATTGTGCAACTACAATTCATTAATTAGGCTACAACCTCTATTAACTAACTTCCTTCAATTTGTAACCTCCTCGGAATACACGTATTTTGCTACAGTACCCTCGGGAGGTCGTATTTCTGTTCCGACAATTTTCCACATGTTTTCACACCATTTTAGGCCTATGGTATGAATTATAGACCAAACGGACAAGTCTAGAGCCAAGTTCAAAACTCAAAAATGGACAGAAAGCTGCCAGACCATTGGCACGACTCGTGCATTTTTCCTCATGAAAGAGCACGACTCGTGCTCTTACTGTGATGCTATTTCTAGCTTAAATAGTGGAGCACGACCCGTGCTCATGCTAGGCAAAAAGAGCACGACTCGTGTCTGTGCTGCAGAGACGGGTTTTTGCCCGATTTTTGTGCTGTAACCCACTGTTTTGGTCCATTAAGTCCTTAATACTTAACCTAATCAATTTATATCATTCTATGACTAAAACCTTCAGTTTACATCAGGTTTCAACCCATAGAAACAACTTAATCACACAAGTTCTTAATTTAGGGTTCTTGAGGAAGATTATCAATTCCTCTTATTCTCAACCGATTCCAGAAGTGGAATTGAGTTCTTAATGGTGTTAAGAACATGTTTTCATGGTTAGAAACTCAACACACACCCCATACCACTTCTGTAACCCGTTTTTGCATATTCCCAAAATCCCAAAATGCTTAAATTGAGTTATAAGGGTGGAATTCTCACCTTGAATAGCTTGGAATTCAAAATCTTCAAGCTAGTTGCTGATTACTGCTCAAACTCTCCAACACCTTCGTGAATCTGCTCAATCCTAGCTCTCTCCCGATGTTTCTATAAGTTTCTGGGAATTAAGAGAGCTTTCCCCACTATTTATAGTTCCCAAATTTTCAATTACTACCCTCAAGTTCCAGTTTTTATAATTTAGCACTTAAATCAAGTTTTTATTACATAATACTTTACATATTTTACATTATTGCCCACATACACGAAATATTTTACATTATGGTCCAAAACATGGCAAATGACGAATTTGCCCTTTTTCTTAACTTTACTATTACACGTAATTATTTTATTACAAATTTTTTCGCGGGTCCTTACAGCATACTTCTTTTGACAGATGAAGAAGCCCTCTTCATTTTGCATAACCTCAATCCCTAAGAAGTAGCTCATCTTTCCCAGATCCGTCATTTCAAACTCTTTCATCATTGATTTCTTGAAACTCAGAAGGAGTTGATGATTATCTCCTGTAAACAGCAAATCATCTATATAAACACTTATAATAATTAGGTGTCAACCGCTACTCTTCTTGATAAACAGTGTTTGTTCTGTAACACATTTTTCAAACCCTTCCCTCAAGAAATATGCTTCAATGCGACTGAACCAAGCACGTGGAGCTTGTTTCAGTCCATATAGTGCTTTATGCAGTTTGTAAACCATTTGTTCTTTGCCTTTCTGCTCATAACCCTTTGGTTGCTCGATGTATACGTTTTCACTCAAAGTACCATGCAGGAAGGCTGATTTTACATCAAGTTGATAGACATTCCACCTTTTGTTGGCTGCCAAGGCAATGATGGTGTGCACTGTATCGAGTCTTGCTATAGGTGCATAAACATTTGTGTAATCAACTCCTTCTCTTTGTGAGTACCCTTTTGCCACCAGACGGGCTTTATGTTTGATTACTTCTCCATGTTCATCACGTTTGGTCTTGTAGATCCATTTGACACCAACCTTCTTTGCTCCTTTCGGCAGGTGAGTTAAGCTCCAAGTGTTGTTTTTTTCAATTGAGCTTATCTCTTTGTTCATGGCTTCTCTCCACTTTTCTTCTTTTACAACATCTTCAAAACACATCGGATCATCTGTAACTCTCGTTGCCATACATGCCACATCTTCGAAATACATGGGGTCATTTGTATCTTCGATTTCCATCATAAATGCAACTTCTTCTTGGTCACTTAGGCCTTCTCCACTTTCATATTCCCTTAGCCATGTTGGAGGTTTTCTTGATCTCCCACCAGCCGCATTTCTTGTCTCATCTTGTGTTGTGTTTCCTGTTTCTCTACCCATTTGAAAATTGTTTTCGTCTTGTGGTGTACTCTCGTCTTCTTCATCGCTTTCATCATCAGAGAAGTCATCACCCCATGTCAGCTCTGCATTGATTTGATCTTTGAAACTGCTGCCCCAATCCCAACTTCTGTCTTCTTCAAACACTACATCTTTGCTGTTCACGATCTTCTTTGTGACGGGATCAAACAACCGGTACCCCTTGGATTCTTCGCTGATACCTAAGAAAACACAAGGAAAACTCTTGTTATCAAGCTTACTTCTTTTTTCTCAGGTATGTGAACATGTCCAATGCATCCCCAGACATTGAAGTGAGCAACTGAGGGTTTTATTCCACTCCATGCTTCTTGTGGAGTAATATCTTTCACTGCCATGGTTGGACTTCGATTTAGAACATAAAAGGTCCACTTTACAGCTTCAGCCCAAAACGCCTTTGGAACGCCTTTTACAATTAACATACATCTAACCATATTTATCACTGTTCTATTTTTCCTCTCTGCCACACCGTTTTGATGTGGTGTGTATGCATTAGTCAACTGTCTTGTGATCCATTCCTTTTCACAAAACAACTTGAAATCAAAGGAGTTGAACTCTCCTCCCATATCAGTTCTTAGGCATTTAATGAATACACCCGTCTCCTTTTCTACATATGTTTTCAAAAGTTTGAAACATTCAAGAGCTTCTGATTTTTTATTTAGAAAATGAACCCAACCTTTTCGACTAAAGTCATCAATGAAACACAATATGTACCTCTTTTCACTATTTGAGACAGGTTCTATGGGACCGCATATGTCAGCATGTATGAGTTCCAGAATGCTACTTGCTCGCCACTTGCTCCTTTTTGGAATGTCACTTCTATTCTGTTTCCCAGAGAGACAATCAGCACAAGTAGTACTGGGTTTTTCTAGATGAGGTAGACCGTGTACCATGTTCTTGGTTTCCAGCAGCTTTAACCCTTTATAACCCAAGTGTCCATACCGTTGATGCCACAGGTGTGTGAAATCTGAACTTGTATGTAGGCATTCATTGTTTTGAGCTGCTGGAATTGACTGTTCATTAATTAGAACGAACATCCGATTTTCATTCATCTTGGATCGAACAATTACTCCTCTTTTGGGATGATAAATGCTGCATACCCCATTAGAGATGAGTAGACTAGCTCCCATTTCTTGTATCTGTCCAACACTTAACAGATTGTGCCTTAAATCCGGCACATAGTATACATCTCGCACATTAAAAATTGCACTATTGAAAAACAATTTCATACTACCTTTTCCAGCAACCGTCATCTTGGAGTTGTTTCCACATTTAATGGCTGAGATTGTGACATTTGTGACATTCTATGTGATCTTTCGAGAAAGCTTGTTGCCTTCCCCGTCCACGGCCTCGTCCACCTCGAAAACTTCCTCGATCTCTACCTCTACTGTTTTCTGTCTTGAAAGCCTGTCCTTCTTCATCTGTGGTTTTCCACTTGTTATCACCTCTACCTCTGTTTCTGCTTCCTTCAGCCTTGAGAGCTTGACCTTCATCTTCCGGTGTCATTCGTTTGAATTTTTGCTCATGAATCAAAAGAGAACTCTGAAGATCATCTACTGTCATGGCATTCGTATCCTTTGATTCTTCAATTGAAACGACAATGTAAGTGAACTTATATGTTAGTGTGCGCAAGATCTTCTGCACAATTTTGTGGTCACGCATGTTTTCACCGTTGCTACGCATCTTGTTGGCAACACTCATGACTCTATCAAAATATTCAGCAATACTTTCTCCTTCTTTCATCTGCAGCAATTCGAAATCACGTCTTAGGGCGTTTAACATCACCCTCTTTACATGTTCGTTTCCTCCATACTTTGCCTTCAACGAGTCCCAAACAATTTTGGAATTGCGCCGATCCATAATTTGTTCGAGCACTGTTCTGTCGATTGCCCTGAAAAGATAATGTTTCACCTTGTGGTCCTTCTGCCGTTTTTCTTCTACTTGATTTCTCTGTGCCTCAGTTAGGGCTGCTAGTGCCTGGACCGTCGGCTCGTCAAATCCTTCGTCGATCATATTCCAGAGACCCTTTGCTCGTAACAGGTTCTCCATTAATTCACTCCAATGATCGTAGTAAGCGCCATCAAATTGGGGAATTTTGGCGGAGAATTTTTCCTCACCCATCGCTCGTGTTTACACTCGCCTCACCTTCGCTCGTGTTTACTCTCTTCTCTCTATCAACCTCGCTCTGATACCACTTTATTAAGTAAACAGAGAAGATATTTGAAAAGCCCCAAATTGTGTGCTTTATTAATGAAAACTAAAAGGCTTTAAATAGCCAATACATCAAAACAGATAAAGATACTTCTAAGATAATTGAAGAATAATTCTGACCGTAAGACTAGGAAAGCTGGAAACAACTTATTCAAATAACAAACTAAAGACTCGGACTAACCAAAGACCTCTTCACAAGTAAGGAACTGGATTTAATTACTCTTTTTTATTATTTAGTTTATGGGTGTGAAAACCTTAGATCTGTTGTAGTGTGAAGAGACTATTCATGTATATGTTTGTTGGTTTTGAATTGTAGGCTGTGTAGCTCGACATAGTGTGGTTGTCTATATATGTGCGTGATGGTAACAAAGTAATCATAAATGTTACAAAAACATAAATAAGGACTAAAACTGAAAGAGGACCTTTTGGGACCTAAACTGAAAAAATTAGCGGACCAAAACTGTAATTTACTATATTTCTTCTCTATGTAACCCTTTTACCCGTACTTAGGGACCAAAACTATAATTTGCAATTTGTACTTTTGTAAGGGATTATTTTCTCACTTCTTGCCTTGCTGCGTGCTTTTCTTTCACTTTTCTATTATGCATGTGGTGTGGTGGAAATAAAGAGGGATATAACCTAGAATTGAGGTTTGTGAAAGCAGAAATTCATTCGAGTACATTGCTATAAAAATATAAAAACATGAAGTGCATCGCTATCAAAAAAATAAAAAATAGAAACTACTTTTTGAAAAATATATTTGAGGTACATTGCTCAAAATAGGTTAGAAATAGCAGCCTACTCTTCTTCCAGGATCACCTCTTGCTGGAACAGTGATGCTTCCTCCAAAAATGGTCCCAATTCCTCGTTCATTTACTAAACATTATTCTAATTTGTAAAATGTAGCTGAATACTATCATTAAATGACTAAAAATCACATTTTGCAGCCACCTATGACTTTTAAGTGAACATATATGATTTTGGGATCTTCACGTCCCATATTGCAACTCAACAAGTCCAAACAAAGCAGCAAATTTTAGTTTTGCCTACAAAAAATCAAGAACGATGGCAGAACAACATTTGGTGCGCTTTTATGCAGCAAAAATCAGCAACATATAAGCCCATATACACTTTAAACAACAATACATGTCACTATATATATATATATATATATATATATATATATATATATATATATATATATATATATATATATATATATATATATATATATATATATATATATATATATATATATATATATATATATATAAAAGAAACCAAGGAACCAATCATGTTGTCGGGATACAAAAGATAGACGGCCAGAAAAAAAAGATGTATATTTACTAGTTAGACGCGAATGTAGATGATTATAGCAAAAAACCCACTTGGTTTTTTATTTTTTTTTTAATTTTTAAGCTTATTCTTTTTTGGAAAAATTAAACTAAATATACCAAAATTTATAATTTTTCATCCTCTATAATAGGCATCTATATATATATATATATATATATATATATATATATATATATATATATATATATATATATATATATATATATATATATATATATATATATATATATATATATATATATATATATATATATATATATATATATATATATTCAGTTCGTCCAGATTCACAATAACTGGACTGTATTATATTAGATATATTTATTCACATATAAATAATAATTGTATTCGATTTTTTCAATAATTTTTTGCCAATTACATGTGAATTTTAAGTAATTCATTTGAAAATCTCAATTAATTCAAGTGTATATGATATCAAAATGTTAAAATAATAAAAATATTAGTGATTTTACTTGAATTCACATTTGAATCTAAAAATGTATTTTCATTTACATGAGTTGTTATTAAATGATTAATAATTGTTGAAAATTTTAAGTTTAATAACGATTCACATGCGAACTATCTTCCATAAAAATTTAGTGTAGTTCATATTCGCATTGTGAATTTGAACTGCTTCGAGTTTTAGACATAGCAATTCACATATAAATGGTAATTGCACCCGTTTTTTCAAAAAAAAAAAATTATCATTCATATGTGAATTTTAAGCAACTTCATTTGTGAATCTCAATTAATTCATTTGTATGATCAAAAGGTTGAAAAAGTGTGCATCTAGTTTTAAACATATGTGAATATCAATTAATGCAATTGTGTATCTAGTATGATCAAAATGTTGAAAAAGTGTGCATTTCAAAAAAAAATATCATTCATATGGTAATTGTACCCATTTTTTCAGCAATGTGTGCTCATTCTCATGTAATTTTAAGTAAAGTAATATGTGAATATCAATTAATGCAATTCTGTATTATCAAAATATTAAAATTCTAAAGAATATAAGCAAATTTACTTGAATTCAATATGAATTTAGCCATATTCATATGTGAATCTAAAAGTTTATTTAAATTCACATGAGTTGTTATTGAATGATCAATAATTGTTGAAAAAAATGATTTTAATGACCATTCACATATGAATTATCTTCAATAAAACTTTGGTATAGTTCATATTCACATTGATATAGATGTCTATCGAAAGAGAATAAAAATTATGAATTTTGATATATTCGGTATTTTATTTCAATAAAGAATAAGATGTAAAAATAAAAAATAAAAATAATAACAAAGTGGGGTTTTTTTGCTATAATACGCTACATGTGCGTCCAATTAAAAAATATACAACCTTATCTATATAAATTTTATCACGATTGGTTCCTTAGTTCCTTGTTTTATTTTGGTTCTCTATTGAACTTTTGTGTGTGTGTGTGTATATATATATATATATATATATATATATATATATATATATATATATATATATATATATATATATATATATATATATATATATTTGTGTGTGTATGTGTGCACGCGCATGTGTACCTTTTTACCTTAATAAACAACTAAACCTGCTTATTCTATTTTTCTATCATAAATTTTATTACATAATACTTGGTATAAATATAAATTTATCATTTAATCTATTATTTATACTGTCATAAAATATTTTTATTTGTTTATAGGGATAATGCTACAGTACCAATCGAACTTTTCATTTTGCATCTATTTGGTCCCTTACGTTTTTTCCTTGCTGTCTAGGGGCTTAAGATTTTGAAAACTGGGCAATAGGAAAAAAAGCTGAATAAAACTGAAAGTTCATAGACCATTTATATGCATTTTAAAACGTTGTGGGGGTATTGTAGCAAATTCTTTTGCTACAGTAACTCCTCGGTGACCAATTAAACTCGGTTGTATAAACATTAAGCCCTTTGACAGCAAGAAAAAAACTTAAAGGACCAAATAGATGCAAAATCGAAAGTTCAATGGGTTACTGTAACATTATCCCTTGTTTATATTGTTATAAGGTATTTTTTTCATATTAGTTAATACTCAATATACATCAGAATGTATCTTTGAGACCATTACATTTTTTTCTACATATTGTAATAAATTTGCCTCTATCCAACCTTTATCATATATATGACTTATTCTCATTCTCAAAATCAAAATGTGTTTATGTCATCATAAATTATATTTTTTGTTTATATCATTATAAAGTACTCTTTTTTATACATCATATTACAGAAATATGATGCTTTAAATATGTTCATATTTAGTATTTACTAGAATTTTATAAAATGTACGTCGTTGTTGTAACATCCTAAATATTGTATGATTTTAAAACCATTTACATCGTATGATTTTAAAACCATTTACATCGTTGTTGTAACATCCTAAAATTTTAAATACATGAAGATAGAATAATAAGTAAAACTAATAAGTTATCCATATTTTGGATGCAAGAACCTTGAACAATTTGGAAATAGGACCAAGTTATGGACGATAAATTCCAGCACAAATGTAACACTAGTCCTTTTTAGAACTTTACAATTGGGTGTTATCAATTTCATATTAAACTCAAACAATAGCAAGCAAATAAGTATTAATACAATATCATTACAAAGGAACATAAACAAGGTCCATTCCATCTAACTCCCAAGGCTTCTAACTTGACAATAACTTCATCTATCATTTGAGTACAACTTGAGATACATGGCACAAAAGAAATTACGTAAGACATACAAGTCTAGTGATCTATATGGGTTTACACAGAAACATATTTCAAAAGCTTTTGCTAAAACATTCACTTTACTTTCAAAATCATTTATAAGTCAAGCCATATAAATGAAACTTTTCTTTCAAAAAGCCTTTCAAAACAAGTCATATAAATGACACTTTACTTATTTGTAACTCGAGTCATATAAATAACATCTTATAAAAATGATTTGGTTCTTTCCATGGCTTTAACCATGACTCGTTTTGAAACATTAGTGGCATCTTTTTATACTTAGGGCCTTAATTACTCTTAATGATACCCCAAGTCTATACCAAGGTGGAAAGAACTTGATCAGTCCACTTCAACATCTTTTCACATTAGAACATAGGGGAGGTACCACCCTAATAGATTCCTATATATCCCCTTACGGAGACATCTTTTCATGGCACGAGCAATCGTTTTCCATTCATTCGCATTCAAAGTACTTGTAACATATACTAGTCATTCAAAAACATAGCTAGGCTAATTGCCAAAACATTCATTTTTCAACAAAAAGGTTCAATACATAAACAATTACTAACAATTAGTAGTGCTTATAAACATAAGTTATAAAACTTGCACATCAAATTGGGTTTAAAAATCATGTAAAATTGAATAATTTTTTTGCCATGTATGGAAAAATTCACATTTACTCAAACTTAGTATCTATGTATGTCTAGCTATCCTACAATCAATATCATGAACAACCCTTCTACATTTAACCCTGACCCTTGTTTTGTCAATTTTTTCACAAAATAAATCTCTTCTACTTTCAACCAAATTATTGTTAATAAATGTTTGCATTCCACCTTATCATTGAATGTTTTACCAACCTTAATTACCTTGTCATGAACCTCACCTCATGAACATAATTTGGGTTTCACAAGTTTTTGAAGAATCCTCTTTCATAAATCTTACTCAAACTATGCTGACTCAAATATTTCATTATCTAGCACTTCAACATGATTATCTTCTATCACCTCTTGTTGTTGATTACCTTGGACATTTTGACTAATTTCACCATCTTGATTTATTGCATTATAAAAATGTTACATATTCAACTTGAATATCATCTATCAATCATCTATTTGTTAGTGTGTATGTTTGTATGTATATATTTAATTAGTATATTGTAGCCCACAGTCCATCGGCCCATAGCTAATCCTTTGTATGTATATATATGTCGTGTATTATCTTTCAGAGGGAAATGAGAAGAATACCTTTCCCATTCAAATCTTAATATGGTATCAGAGCCCACATACCTCCCCACAAAGCTTTCCATATTACCCTCTATTCACAGCCGACTCCATGGCTGCTCCTGCCATGCCTCCCCACAAAGCTTTCGGAATCGCCAACATCAAAGCCCACATACCGTTACTTCTCGATCTAGACAGATTGAACTACGACTCTTGGCGCGAGCTCTTTTCAACACACTGTGATGCATACGATGTCACCGATCACATCGACGCATCCTATGACGACCCAACCCCAAAACCGAACAACCCGGAGTGGCGGAAGGTGGACTCCGTCGTCAAAATGTGGATTTACTCCACCATCTCTCCCTCACTATTACAAATGGTCCTAAAACGTGACTCGTCGGCCCGGTTTGTATGGCTCACACTTGAAAAATTGTTCCGGGATAACAAGGATGCAAGATCGATGCAAGTCGACAATGAACTTCGGAACATCAATATGGGTGACATGACTGTCACGACTTACTGCTCAAAGATCAAGAGCCTTGCTGACCTTCTTGACAACCTCGATGGCGACTGCAAGGTGTCCGACAAGCAACTCGTCATGTACACGGTAAACGGGTTATCCTCTCGGTTTGATAATGTTGCCTCCATAATTCTCCATCAAAAACCTCTACCTACCTTCTCTGAGACACGTTCTATGCTTCTTTTGGAGGAACAACGTTTTTCAGTCCACCGAAATTCACCTCCGGCTGCTCATTCCGACCACCCCTCCTCCTCCGCGGTTCTTTACGCATCCGACAACTCCACCGGCTCCAACCGCCGCCCTGACCGCCGCCAGCAAGGCAACCGCCGCCGGCAGCCTCCCACTGGCCAAGGCAGCGGCGCCGCCTCCACTCTCGTCAAACAACCATCGCCGTCTTCTCAAGCGCGACCTGCTACTATTCCGTCTTCTCCTGGCTGGGTTTACGTACCACACACAAATCCCATTCAGTGGACTGTTGGCCCACCTACACAACAATGGGCATATCGGCCCATGATTTCAGCAACAAATGGGCCTCCTTTGCATTTCAACGCATCTACACCAGGCTCCCAATGGACCTCGCCTGCTCCAGGAAGTCTCGGCCCACTACCAGTCCGTACACCATCTCAAGCGCATGCTACTGGCTCCCTTTCCCAACCAGATCAGATTTACCCCTCGGTTTCTCCACCGTGGACTTGGTCCGGGGCGGGACAAGAACCAACGTCGCTTCCGCAATTATTTAATACCATGTCGTTAAATGAACCGGGTGAATGGGTTATGGATACGGGCGCGACCGACCACGTGCACAAAAATGAAGGTATACTCCGTTCCATTGTACCACATACTTATTCTCGTGCTATCCTAGTCGGTAATGGGTCCCAAATGCCTGTAACTAAGACCAGACATACTCACTTTCCTATCTATAATTCTCACCGCCCTCTTTACTTGCACAATGTTCTCATCTCTCATTCCATAATAAAAAACCTTATATCCGTGCGTAAATTTACTCGTGAAAATAAAACCGCTATTGAATTTGACGAATTTGGTTTTACTGTCAAGGATTACAGGACCAAAAGACCTCTGATCCGATGTGACAGTGACGACCCTCTCTACCCCGTGCTTCCAACAACTCCTCAAGCCCTCCTATCCGCAAGCCCGTCTCTTTGGCACCACCGTCTCGGCCATCCCGGACATCATATTTTTCATTCTTTACTTTCCAATAATTCTATTTCTTGTAATAAACGTGTGTCTAATGTTTCATGTCACACTTGCAAGCTCGGGAAACATGTAAAACTTCCTTTTTTTAGTTCTGATTCTGTGGTTGCTAATGCATTTGATATTATACATTCCGATGTTTGGACTTCCCCAACTCCAAGTATTAGTGGTCTGCGTTATTATGTTATATTTCTCGATCATTACACACATTACTTGTGGGTTTATCCCCTAAAACACAAATCCGATGTTTTTTCCAAGTTTGTCGAATTAACCACCTACATAAAAACTCAATTTCACACCACCATAAAATCTATCCAATGTGACAACGGGGGGGAATACAACAATAAACAATTCCATGATTTTTGTTCCCAACACGGAATTCAATTCCGCTTCTCATGCCCATATACCTCCCAACAAAATGGCAAATCTGAACGCATGTTGCGCACCATCAACAACATGGTTCGCACACTCCTCCTTCATGCCCACCTCCCACCTACCTACTGGGTAGAAGCCCTTCATATGGCTACTCATCTGCTCAACATCCTCCCCTCCACCGTCATCGACAATAACACACCCACATATCGCCTCTTCAAAATCACTCCCACATACTCCCATCTTCGCGTTTTTGGATGCCTCTGTTTTCCTCACACCAACCCTCTAGACAAACTGTCTCCTCGCTCCACACCATGCATATTTCTCGGTTATCCCGTCCACCACCGCGGGTTCCGTTGCCTTGACCTTGCCTCACGCAAAATCATAATATCCCGCCATGTTACCTTTGACGAATCCGCTTTCCCCTTTCGCTCTGTCACACCGGATGACCCCCCCTCCTACACCTTCCTCGATGACATTGATGACATCACTCCTCCTATGCACTTCTTCCCATCCTCCACCCCAACCCCCTATGTCCCCCCAGATTCCCCATCGGCACCTCCGTCTACGGACACATCTACCCCACCTACCACGTCTACATCTCCTCTACCCACCCCTACCACCTCTACTCATCCCATGACCACCCGTTCTCGCAACGGCATCGTCAAACCCACTGACCGCCTCAACCTACACACCTCCTCTATATCCCCTGTCCCCCGATCCCACTTACAGGCTATGCAGGACCCACACTGGCGAAAGGCCATGCACGATGAGTATCAGGCACTCATTGCCAATGGTACTTGGACCCTTGTACCTAGACCCCCGGGGGTCAAAATTGTTCGATCCATGTGGCTATTTCGTCATAAATTTCATGCAGACGACTCTCTTTCTCGCTACAAGGCCCGCCTAGGGGCCAATGGTCGTAGCCAACAGCAGGGTGTCGACTATGACGAGACCTTCAGCCCGGTTGTTAAACCGGCCACCATTCAGACCGTTCTCAGCATTGTCGTCTCGCGACATTGGCCCATCCATCAGTTGGATGTGAAGAATGCTTTTCTTCACGGCCACCTTCAGGAGACTGTCTACATGCATCAGCCCCTGGTTTTCGGGATTCTCGCTTCCCGGATCATGTCTGTCACCTCCGCCGATCTCTATATGGCCTCAAACAGGCCCCCCGCGCATGGTATCATCGTTTTGCCACCTATGCCACCTCTCTTGGGTTTTGACACAGCAGATCAGACCCTTCACTCTTTATATTACGGACAGGCGATGCCACCGCTTACCTGCTTTTATATGTTGATGATATCATTCTCACTGCCTCTTCTACCACTCTCCTCCGACAGATAACGACTCGTCTCAGCCACGAATTTGCCATGACTGATCTTGGAGCTTTAAACTATTTTTTGGGTATTTCAGCCACTCGGTCCGCGAACGGTCTCTTTCTGTCTCAGCAAAAGTACGCGGCAGACATTCTTAATCGAGCTAGCATGACTAATTGTAAATCCATGCCACACACCTGCCGAACCAGTTCACAAACTGGATTCTGGCGGCACGCCAGTTACCGACCCCACCTTATTTCGCAGTCTTGCAGGCGCCCTTCAGTACCTCACATTCACCAGACCTGACATTGCCTTTGCGGTCAATCAGGTCTGTTTATACATGCATGACCCGAGGGAGCCCCACCTTCATGCTCTCAAACGGATTCTTCGCTACATTCGGGGCACCATGGATCACGGGCTTCAGATTTTTCCATCTTCTATTCTTGCGCTTACAGCCTACTCAGATGCCGACTGGGGCGGATGTCCTGTCACCAGACGGTCAACATCAGGATACTGCATCTTTCTAGGCGACAACCTTGTCTCATGGTCCTCCAAACGACAACCTGTTGTCTCAAGATCTAGTGTAGAAGCTGAATATCGTGGAGTGGCCAATGCCGTCGTAGAAGCATCGTGGTTACGCAACCTCCTTCTTGAGCTTCATTGTCCCACGTCCAAGGCCACTGTTGTGTATTGTGATAATATCAGCGTAGTTTATATGACTGCCAATCCCGTGCAGCACCAGCGAACCAAACACGTAGAGATTGACATCCATTTTGTTCGTGACAAGGTTGCCATCGGCGACATTCGTGTACTTCACGTCCCGTCCAAATCTCAGTATGCCGACATCTTCACAAAGGGACTCTCTTCCTCACTGTTCTATGACTTTCGTTCCAGTTTAAACGTTTGTCATCCGACCCCCGTTAAAACTGCGGGGGGGATGTTAGTGTGTATGTTTGTATGTATATATTTAATTAGTATATTGTTGCCCACAGTCCATCGGCCCATAGCTAATCCTTTGTATGTATATATATATGTCGTGTATTATCTTTCAGAGGGCAATGAGAAGAATACCTTTCCCATTCAAATCTTAATACTATTAAAAGGCCATTTTGTTTACTATCATAATCATTACCCTTATCAGTACTACCATCTGTCCTAATTTTCACGAACATTGATTTTTGAAACAATCTAAAAATGATATTCTTCATCTATATAACCAATATATGGTAACCATTTTCTCCTTCATTCGCGTCAAGTGGAACATCTTCAACCACTGTATTTCTTTATTTAGACAACTATTAGTTTTGGCCATCGGTACTTCTTCAAATGGACTACTATTAATTTGGGCCAATGATACTTCGTCAATATGATTACTTTGTATATATTAAGCTTATCCATAAGACACAATGGATATGGAGTAATTGGAATTTTGAGCACATGTTTCCTTATCGACTGTATCCAAATCTAATTTATAGCTACATGACACAAATACCTTCATTTTTTTGGTCATGTTTAGTTCACGGGATATACTATCATCATTGATCTCCTATATTACAACCTTTATTGAGGGGGACATGAAATATATATGAACTCTCGTTTGGCGACATTTAGTGTATAAACTAATTTCCTTATGATATTTGACTTAGTTTCCTAACTCCATAACATCTTGGTCATTTCCCAATGGTAACAAACCGTAATCTAATTCAACGTAAAGAATTAGAACATTGTATTATATGGTATCACCGTTAACGCACCCCAACTATTGGATCATTGCATCTAGTTTATGGACTGAGAAAACATTGGCATATACACAATCGATATAGGCAACCCTTCCGTCAACGTATTGATGACGAGAGTATTTTGTAAACATCCCTTCATAATGAACCTTGAGTGTATAGAAGTTTGGTATGTCTTCTGCAAAAAAAAAACCAAATTTTTTAGAAGAAATAGTTGTTTGATTGTCCATTACAAACCTAAAGGTTTAAACAGAAGACACTTACGATACTTCTTCCTTACACCAGTCTTCGTTTGAGTTGGTCAAACAGACCACAATGTCAATGAACATTCCAACAAACAATCAAAATTTATTTGTTTCCATGAGCTCAATTGTGAAATGCGGTCTTTATAAAATCCATTTTCTTGACGAAGAAGAATATCCATTTCAGTAAAAGTTTCGATGTTTGGGGGAACGAGAGAATAAATCAAAATGGCGATTATCTAAGATCCTAGACGTTATCTGAGATCCTACACGTAAATGTTCATTAGATTGAGGGGTGCAAGGGAAAAGAGGAAAATACTCTTGTGTGAGGGGCACTAGGGATGGTTTAACAGACAAAATGAAACAGAGTCAATCAAAAGGACCAAGCGAGCAAGTTTTCCAAACTATAGAGACCACGCGCGTAACAAATCTCATAGTTGCAAGTGAAGCCCAGATCAACTGGGTGGATGCATCGGGTTATATACCCAGTGGGTGAGAGGTCCCGGGTTCGAGCCTGGTTGACGCCCCATGTGGGGGATTTTCCTTGGCGTGGAGGCACAGGCTGCAGGACCCGGGCCGCCGGCTAAATGCCGACCTGGGGGAGCAGAAGGTGGTTTTACTGTGTCGCCGGTCCAAAAAAAAAAAAAAAAAAAAAAAAAAAAAAAAATCTCATAGTTGTCTTGATCGCGCTTTTTTTTAAAAAAAAAAAAAAATCACACTAATCCTAAAAATTATGTTTAAGAATAAAGTGTTTAGTCAACTTATTTTTCTTATTTTGTTATAAAAATCCAAAACAATGACCAAAATCAAAATCTTTTTGGATCAAATTGAAAAATCAACTAAAATTACGGACAATTTTCATAATTTATTTTAGCTCTTATTTTTTTTATTTTATTGTGTTCAGTGTTACAGCGTAATTTCTAGTACATTTCCGAATTATTGTGAAGACAGTCGTTAAATATTCTTGAACTATTTGAAAAAAGAATAGTCGGTGGTAGGGGTGTCGATGGGGCGGTTCAGTTCGGATACTAAGAAAATTGTGAACCGTCACTGCGGGTCGGATATCTGGTTTGCACGAACCGAATGCTCCGAAAAACCGAACCGAACCGAACCACTACAATTAACTAAAGTTTTATTTAATAATAAAAATGGTCTAAAATAAATAGTATTGTTTTCTAAGTATACCGATATTCAGTAAAAGAATATGATGATTATTAAGAGGCCCATATCAAAGATGAAATTAAAATACAGGTTTATGTAAATACAGAAAGACTTATACAAAATATAATGTTATATTTCTTCAAAAATAATTGGCTTTTCAGAACGAAATATCTAATACATCGATTGAAAAAGTCAGGCACATGATTATTAAAAGTGGTAATTGTCTCCTATACTCCAGAATATAATATATTTAGAATAAAATATATACATGCCAGATTAATGTATATTGTCTCCTATATATATATATATATATATATATATATATATATATATATATATATATATATATATATATATATATATATATATATATATATATATATATATATATATATATATATATTTTTTGAACAGCTAAATTTTATAAAGAGCAACTAGCAAAAAACTAGTACAGAAATAAAACAATTACATCACAATTAAGGAAGGATTTAAACGCCACAAGTTCCAATCTATCTTCTTCTTAGACCGACTATCACACCAAAGGAACGATTGAGCAACAATATCATCAAATATAACACTCTTTTTAGGAAGTATTTTTCCAAAGATTGTATCGTTCCGAAATCTCCAGATGTACCACCACGCCACAAAAATCACTCCTTCCAGAATTTCTTTAGCCAGCTTTTGTAATCTCAAATCTTGAAGCCAAGTCCTCCAATTCGCTAAAGACCAATCGTTTGGTAAAACTACATCCCACCATTTTCCAATTCTAGTAAAAATCTCTTGAGCAAAACTACACTCGAAAAAAAGATGAGCAATCTCTTCAGCTTTAACTCCACAAACCGGACATAAGATAGACTCCAACTCTATGCCTCTTTTAGACATGTTTCATCTCGTAGGTAAGCCATTCAACATCATCTTCCAAGCAAAAACATTGATTTTTATAGGAATCATCTTGATCCACCTTGTAGGCACTCCCGTACCACCATTGACCACGTCATCAATACATCGTCTAGTGGAACTAACCGAGAAAGAACCATCTGTCACCAAATCCCAAAGCCAAATGTCTCGATTATTAGAAATATAAACGTCTTTCATAATTCTCTCCAACTCCCCCTTTTGCTCTTCCTCCATACCCCCCATCGGCGAGCGTCTAAAAGAATCACCCCACCAACCCGTGCATTTAGAAGCGATGGTGGCATTTTTATTCTCCTCCAAGTTGTATAATCTGTGAAACCTACGCATGAAGTACGTATCTCCTAACCAAGTATCTTTCCAAAATAAAGTATCCATACCATCCCTAATCCTTCTTTTACAGAAGCCCATCAGATCAATTCCATTCTTTGTCAAATCTCTAGTCGAAATAACGACATCCCGCCACACTGAAGCTCTTTTAGAAACATCGCAATTTCCTAGAAGACCGTCCTCTCCATGAATCGCTTTAACCACCTTCACCCACATCACCCTTGGATTATTCTTAAATCTCCAAATCCATTTAAAAAGTAAAGCCCTATTTAAAGCAAAATAGCTTCCAACTCCAAGACCACCCTTATCCCTATCCGCACACACCTTATTCCACCCAATCCACGCGATTTTTGTCTTCTTACCCTCCACTCCGCGAAAAAACCGACTCCTCAGATTTTCCAATCTTCTTATCACCCCCAACCGGAGCTTTAAAAAGAGACAAATAATAATTAGGGATGGACCCAAGCACTGTCTTTAAAAGAGTCAATCTTCCACCAACTGAAAGAGTCTTCAATTTCCATTTAGAAAGCCTATCATTAACTTTCTTCTCAACCTCTTCCCACGCTCTCGCTCTAGACATAGGAAACCTCCAACCAGAACCCCCAGGTACGTAAACGGAGTTTTAATTGCCGCACATCCCACCAAGGCCGCCACTCTCTCAACTTCTGTAAACGGAACACTTACACCTATCATTTTCGACTTTTGGATGTTAATCTTCAGCCCTGAAGCTAAATGAAAGCACTGCAAAATAGATACAATATTGGTAAAATTTTCCTCTTTCCAGTCTCCAATGAACACCGCATCATCCGCATAAAACAAGTGAGATAGCGTAAACCCACTGCCCACCATCAAGGGCGTGAAAACTCCGCGAACGATAGTCCTAAAAAACGACAGATGAAGTGTCTCCATAACCAAAATGAATAAGAAAGGCGAGAGCGGGTCTCCTTGGCGCAAACCCTTATAAAACTGAAACTCTTCTGTAGGACTACCATTCACCAACACAAACCCTCTAGCCGTATTCAAACAGCCACGTATCCATCTACACCATTTCCTTCCAAAACCGAAGCGTCCCAAGATATCTTTCAAGAAGTCCCATCTAACCGAGTCATAAGCCTTCTCGAAATCAACTTTAAACACCATAGCCTTTTTTTTTCTTAATTTTACACCAAGAAAGCACTTCATTTAAAATTAACAGAACATCTAGAATTTGACGCCCATGCACAAACGCAGACTGCTCTTCACTAATCAAGTCACCAATCACCATTTTTAACCGACTAGCCAAAATTTTTGTAATAATTTTATATTGGGCACCAATGAGACTAATCGGCCTAAAATCCTTCACAAACTTAGCATCCGCCACCTTGGGAATCAAAGCGATAAAAGAAGAATTACAACCAACTGGAAAGATTCCAGTCCTAAAGAATTCCTGAACCGCCTCACCCACCAAATCCTTTACTAACTCCCAAAACCTTTTGATAAATTCAAAAGTAAAGCCATCTGGACCCGGTGATTTTTCTGCCCCACAATCCCACACAGCCTGTTTTACTTCTTCAGACGTCACCTCCCCTTGCATAAGCTCCAATTGATCTTCTGACAAACGTCTAGGAAATTCCATATCACACTGTAATCTAAAAGCATTTGGCTTAGAAAATCTAGTAGCAAAATGAGTAAGAAACTCTTTCTTAACTTGTTTAGGCCTATCCAACCAATCCCCATTAGAGAAGACCCCTCTAATAGCAAGTTGCCGACGAGATTTATTGATAATACCATGAAAAAACTTCGAATTCTCGTCTCCTTCAATAGCCCATTTGACTTTAGCTTTTTGAGCTAAGTCTGCTGCTTCCTGCTTGTCAAGATCAAGGATTTTACTAAGAATTTTCCCCCTTTCTTTTAAAACATCCCCCTCCCCGTCATCGACTCTCTTATCTAAAACACTCAATTTTTCCTTAAGCAACATCTTATCTCCAATTTTCTGACTTCGCATCTCTTTGGCCCAATCTTTCAAACGATTTTTAAGGGCTTTTAATTTATTTTTAAGGCGTACCATGGCGCTGTTATCTGTAACCCCATCATTGGCCCACAAATCACTCACAATCTTCTCAAGATCCCCATTCTGTAACCAAGAATTATAAAACCGGAAAGGAATAGACCCGTAATCCAACACCGATTCTCGTAGCAAAATCGGCCGATGATCGGATAGATGTTTCTCTAAAATCAACCCCGAAATATGCGGGCATAAATCCAATAAGCCTTCAGAAACAAGAAACCTATCCAACTTACTCATTTTACCAGACGTAGAATGAGTCCACGTAAACGAGTACCCACCCAAAGGAATATCTACGAGACCAGTCATGGCTATAAAATTATTGAAAAAACGCGGCCCACTAGCATGGAAAGTAGAACCAAATCTTTCCGCCTCTATCCGCACTTCATTAAAATCACCCATAACAATTACCTCACCTCTCCACTTTAGGATAATTTGCGAAAGATAATCCCAAAGCATTTTTTTCTCACTTAACTCTTGTGGTGCATAAACCGAAATAACCATAAGATTAGTGTTAGTAGGCTTCCAAAAACCCTCAAGAATAACAAAATAATCTGAAGATGCCACTTGCTTTTTCAAAAACGTATTCGGATTCCAAACACAAAGAATTCCACCTGAGGCACCCACAGAACCGCTACAAACAAATTGGTACCGAGAATTACCCCACAACTGCCGAACTAAAACATCATCAACAACTTCTAACTTTGTCTCCTGAAGTGCCAAGAAGTTAATCTTGAACTTAGAACATAACTCAAAAACCCATCTCTTTTTTGCCTGACTGTGCCCCAATCCTTGAATATTTAAGGATGTAAAATTCATTGAAAATACTCTTTATTCACATGGTGATCAAGCATCTCATCATTAACTTTAGTAGTCTTGTATCCCATCATATGACCAATAATATAAATATCTTCCATTTTCTGACCACAGTTACCACTTGGGGCCAAAGCATGGGGCTCCATAATATCACCACCTCTAATTAATGATTTGGTTATTGTTTGAGAGCTATCATTGTTTCTACCGTCCACATGACTAACTGCATCCAATTTTATAACCGTATTGTACCTTTTCTCCATGTGAACCGACTTCTCCCCTTCACTGTTGTCACCATCATTTGCTGGAGGTGTATAACCCGGAGGACACACATGTGTGACACTGGAATTAGATTCCGGCACAACCGTCTCCGTCACATCTACATCCTTTCTATTCAATAATTCATAAAAAAGAAAAGGATCCTCAGAACTTTGTTTTGTTATGCCATGTCGATCCACCTCCCCCTCTTCCAAATGATAATCCTTTTTAGCTTCTTCCACTTTACCCTCCAACCCTTCCAATATTATATAGTTTAGTCTCTTAGAATAGAACTAAGTGCATGATAAGCTAAACTACTAGAAAGATGTCTGACTATTTATAAGATTTCAATATATTTATTTATAAAATAAAATAAAACAAAGTCGTTGATAAAAAACTGGTATATAAAATTGGTTTATGATAACAATCGAGAATGTTAACTTTTTAGATGAAGCTAAATAAATCAATTAGATCGAAGTAGTGTGCTTGGTTTGGCTACTTTTCCTTTCTCTACTTCACCAACTTGATCGGTTTATGGTTCGAATGGGCAAATAAGTCTTTTAGTTGGCCTCACCATTTTATATATATATATATATATATATATATATATATATATATATATATATATATATATATATATATATATATATATATATATATATATATATATATATATATATATATATATATATATATATATATATATATATATATATATATATATATATATATATATAAAATCAGGATCGGGTGAGGACTCTTCTTAAAGTGAGGACTTGCGAGGACACCTTAAAAAAATTGAAAAAAAAAAACAAAAATATAAATAATAAAATGGATCATAGTACTATATCGGAGAAAAAAAAGATTCAAAAAAAACTTTTGTATCATTATTTTTTTTTATAATGAAATAATGATCCAAAATAAAAACAGAAAAATTGCATCATTACGTTTTGCAATGATGCAAAAAATTTTTTCAAAATTTTTTTTGATAATGAGATAGTACTATTCTCGATTTTATGATTTGTATTTTTTTATATTTTTTTTCAATTTTTTTAAGGTGTCCTCGTGAGTCCTCACCGAAAAAAGAGTCCTCACCGGAACCGGACCATATATATATATATATATATATATATATATATATATATATATATATATATATATATATATATATATATATATATATATATATATATATATATATATATATATATATATATACTAGTTATAAAACTATATAAATTATGAAAATATATAAATTATGAATATCTAAACATTTATATTTAAAAAAAACAATACCATCGTGGTTATTTTGTATCATTATCAACAACTATATAAACAGAGTGAAAGGAAGTTAGATGCAACCCAATACAAAACCTAAAAATAAACTAAGCAAAAGAAAAAAGAAATAAGGATCGAATAACACAAGCGTCGGTAATTTTATCAAAAAAATTGAACCTAAAACACGAAGATATCGAACTTAGTGAAGCAAACAATATGATTTAGGG
The DNA here is from genome assembly GCA_023525715.1 of Cichorium intybus. Classification (NCBI taxonomy): domain Eukaryota; kingdom Viridiplantae; phylum Streptophyta; class Magnoliopsida; order Asterales; family Asteraceae; genus Cichorium; species Cichorium intybus. The sequence goes on from CM042015.1 coordinate 94,349,502, forward strand.
CTAAAAGTTATCTAGCCAATACATCAACCAAAACAAAACAAACCTGGTTCAAGCAAAACAAAACGATTTAGGTCAAGAAATTGAAAAATAGAACAAAAAATCGATCAGGTTCAAGTGTTAATAACTAAAGTAGAGAGAAAACTACAAACCAATACATCAAGCAAAACAAAGCAATTTAATGCTTAGAATTTTCTTATTTCTATGAGTTCTCTTTTATATATCCAAGTTTCTCCGGGTTTCTTATATTTGCAATAAAAAATGAATGATTGTGGCAGATAAGTTAGGCTAAGAAAAATATAAATAAGAAAAAATTTTCAACTAAGTATTAGAATATAATATACTGTTTGTTTATTAAAATTAATACATTTTGAAGTGATATTTAATCACCAAATTATTTAAGTTACCAGAAAATATCTTTCTATTTGTTAAGAAAAAAATATAATCCTAAATACAGGAAATTAGTTATTAATTTGTCATCGTAATCGAAATAACCAAAATATAAAATTAACAATCTTAAAGAGATTATTAAGATTAACAAAATTAGTAATCGTATTATGGCAACATAATTATGCTACAAATGTTAGTACATATAATAAAATACCTTCATAAAAGAATATTAATGACTTTTAGGAAAATGGATTTTGGAAATACCTTCATAAAAGAACATTAATGAACTTTTATTTTTTAGAAAGAACATTAATGAATTTTTTATTTTTTAGGGAAATTCAAAATCATGAGAAAATGACATGTGGCCAAATGAATATGGTGGTGACATGTGGCTTTGAGTTACTTATTTATTAGGATAGGATATATATATATATATATATATATATATATATATATATATATATATATATATATATATATATATATATATATATATATATATATATATATGAATCTGGGCCGTTAGATGCGCCAGCGCTGACGCGCCGCTCTATGACGACAATATGGGTTTAATTTTTCGTATATGATTTATTCATATATGAATGTGTATATTCATATATGATTATTCATATATCATATATGAGTAATCATATATGATTATTCATATTCATATATGAATAAACATATATGAATAATCATTTTTGAAATATGGTTGTGGTGGTCGTAATGGTGGTAGACGGTGGCGATGATGATGGTGATAGCGATAGAGGGTGGCGATGATGGTGGTGATGGTGGCGGCAGTATTAGTGGGGTGGTGGTGTTGGTGGAGATGGGTGGTGACGAAGGTGGTGGTGGTGGCGGCGGTGATGGAGTTGGTAGTGGTGGTGGTAGTGGTGGTGGTGGTAGTGGTGGCGGAGGTGGTGGTAAAGGTGGTAGCGGCGGTGGTGGTCGAGATTGTGATAGAGGTGGTAGAGTTGGCAATAGCGGTGGTGGTGGTTGGTGGCGGTAGTGGTGGTGGCAGCGGCGGCGGCGGCGGTGGTGGTAGCTGCCGCGGCGGCGGTGGCGGTGGCGGCGGTAGTGGTGGCGGCAGCGACGGTGGTGGTGGTGACGCAGGTGGTGGTGGTGAAAATCATATGTGCAAAGGACTAGAGCGGCAAGATAAAATATGTGGCCTATATTTATTTTCGCGATCTCAACCTTATTTTCATTCTCAATGGAACATACTTTTATATATATATATATATATATATATATATATATATATATATATATATATATATATATATATATATATATATATATATATATATTTATACATTTGTCAAACTCGTCTTTATCTGTTTTAAAAATATAGTTGGCTGAAGTGTGATATATTTTTAAAACAGATAAAGGCGAGTTTGACAAAAATACTCTGCATTTGAAAGTGATAACTTTTATTTGTTAAAATGTTCGGCAAAAATAGTTGTTAACTTTAAGTATATAAAATTATATAAAAATTGAAAGTTAAAAGTTTTAATCTCTAAAAACTACTTGAAATAACTTTTGGATTCGAAGTTTTTTGTTTAAAATAAAAAACTAAAAGATACTATATCGAACAGAGTTTTTTTGTTAAAGCTTTTTCTTAAAAGCTCTCAAAAGTTGAGTATCAAACATCTTCGAAACTCTTCCAACAAAAAGTTTTAACCTCTACTTAAAAAGGAAGTGAAATTATATGAAAATATAATAAAAATGCCTGATTTTGTAAGGACCTTCTAATAAATTTTTTATAATAGAAAAAAGTTTTCGGTTAACGCTACTGGAAGTAGTTTTAAGTTATTAATTTTTTGTTATAATATAAAAAGTTTCAAAATTTTTCTTTAAGCCGAACATATTTTATGAAGAAAAATGACAAATTTCAAAAATGATATTAAGTTTTTAGAAAAGTTTGATCTTAAAACTGTCTTATTTTTTTCAATTAGGAAGCTGATTTGTACACATCGGTTTTTGTAATACACAACAATTAATGTTTTATACGAGTCGTACAATATGCATAAAAATATGTTATTGTTGTGAATGAAAAAGTATTGTGTACGAATCAATACCCTTTTAATTAAGTCACTAAGTTTTCAATTTTTTTAATTAAATCACTATGTGTTCAAATTTGTTTTAATATTGATCATTTGACCGATCAACCCGGTTGACAGCTGATGTGATATGATGACAACTAAGTCTTTGATGTTGTTGTGTTGACATGACATAACAATCTGATACTTTCTGGTGACATCACTTTCTAAGTGTTGAAATCGAAAAAATAAAATAAAATATAGTGACTTAATTGAACAAAAAAGACAATATCAAACTCAAATTTTTATAAAACTTAGTGACTTTTGTTAAATTTACCCTTAATATTAATATATTTTAATCGAACCATATGCATAACAATTTAAATATATATATTAAAATGAGTTTGATTGTCTAACTAGTCTGAACTGTTTCTTTATAATGTCAATTTTAACGGGATAATATCCTCAAAAATCTCAACCCTACCCTTCCATTCACCCTTATACAATGTATACCAGTATTTTATTTAATTTTTTTAGAGATGCAAGTTTTATGATCATGTTTTTTATAGTTTTGTAGTTGAGAACCTAACTTTGTTTTTACCAGAAAAACATTTACACGTTTTTTTTTGTATGCTTAGAAGGATCTATATATCTTATAGAAATTGTTTATATATGACAATTGTTTAGTACTCAATGTTTAGCCAAACTATTTAACCGATCAATATTACAACAAAATTAAAAGCATAATATATTGATTGAGAAAAATTAAAAAATTAGTAATTTAATCAAAAAACACTTTTAAAAACACGTAATTTTCCAAAATTCATAGAATTTACTTTAAAAGTTTTAACAACCAAGCAATGTTTTAAAAACCGGTTTTTTAATTGAGCCGGTTGGGTGACGTTTTCCGGTTCAACCGGTTTAATCGGTTCAACCGCATGGTCAAACCGGTTCTATATTTTTATATGTTTTTAGTTATCCTGAATACATTAATTACAAAACTTGTCATCTTTTTAGTATTACAAACGTAAATAGAATGCAACATATAAAAACAATTATTATAGAAGCCAAAAATCAAACAAAGAGCCCAAAACAAACATAAAAATCCAAGACTGTCCGGTTGAATCCGGTCCATTCCGGTTCAATTCAGCCGGTTGAACCGGTTTTTTACCAAAACCGGCCGGTTCGAACCGGTTTTTAAAACACTGCAACCAAGTATTACCCCCCACCACCCATCTAACTCTGTCCGTCCCTGATTATTTCACTGCTTTAGCCTAAATAGGTCAACTGCTTATCTTAAATCTTAATCATAGTTTTCCACATTCACCGTTAAAATGACGAATTCCAGATTCGATTTTTATAACTTGTTGATCAATAATTAAGCATCCATCATTCCATCATTTTAAAAAAAAAGTCAAATACTCAAAGAATTCAAGAATTCAATACCAAACCCTACTAACATTTGTAAACTCGTTCCATCATTTCCAGGAATTCTTCAAAGATAAGAACCAAATCAAAATCTTCAATACCCGAATCAAGAAACAGAAAACAAAATTCTGTTGGTGTTTGTAACTTTCAAAGAATGAAAACTCTCCATAGCCATGGCAGCACTTTCATGTTCATACTCTCACTCTTATACCCTTTTCTCTCTCTAGCAATTGACACCATCACACCCACACAACCCCTCACCATCAACCAAACTCTAGTCTCTAATGGTGAAGTTTTCGAGTTGGGTTTCTTCAATACAAGCAATAATTTGTATATAGGAATCTGGTATAAGCAAATTCAACAGAGAACGTATGTTTGGGTAGCTAATAGAGATTCCCCAATTAATTCATCGACCGGGAACCTAGCCATCGACGACAGCGGCAACATGGTGCTGGTGAATCAAGCGGGAACCATTGTCTGGTCGTCGAATCAATCTACACCGGTGGTGAACACGGTGGCGCAGCTTTTGGACAACGGTAACTTTGTGCTTCGTCGGCGAAACGATCAGAACCCGGAGAATTATATCTGGCAAAGCTTTGATTATCCGACTGATACTCTATTACCGGAGATGAAACTGGGGTGGGACAGGAAATCTGGAATTAATCGGGCTTTGCGGCCGTGGAAGACGAACAACGATCCGGCGACCGGTGATTATTCTTTTAAACTGAATACCAGTGGGTTCCCGGAGGTTTTGTTGTTTAACAACGAGAGAAAAACATGGCGGACTGGGGCATGGAACGGGAGAAGGTTTAGCGGTGTACCGGTGATGAAAGGGGTGAGTATAATGCAGTTTGAATTTAAGGATAAGTCCGATGAGATTTATTATTCATTCAAAATGCTGAATAGTTCTGTTTATTCACGATTGGTTATAAATTCTTCTGGTATGAATCAAAGATACGTTTGGCTCGAAACAACAAAAGCCTGGAGTATATACTGGTCTTTCCCCGTTGATTTCTGCGATCACTTTAATACATGTGGTCCGTTCGGCGTTTGTGATGCAAACGCAGCACCGATCTGCAAGTGTATGACCGGATTCCGGCCGAAAAACAAACAAGCATGGGATCTACGAGATGGGACTGACGGGTGTCTTCGGAGCTCCAAGTTAAGTTGTGGGTCGGATGGATTTCTGCCGATGAAGAACATGAAATTACCGGAGAGTTCGAAAGCGTTTGTAGATCGGAATATGAATTTGAGCGAGTGTGGTGAGATTTGCAAAAGGAATTGTCCTTGCGCTGCTTATGCTAACATGAATATAACAGAAGGCGGGTCGGGTTGTGTGATTTGGGAAATGGATCTCATCGATATGAGGCAGTATGCAGATTCTGAAGATGGTGGACAAGATCTTTACGTTAGAGTTGCAGCTTCTGATTTGGGTATGTTTCTAATCTCGATTCAAAAAACTACAATGGAACACTGATGATTCGTACATTTTAAACTTGTACCGTACAAGTTTCTAAGTATTATTGCCCTTCTATTATATTTTGAATAATATTTTAAAGATTTTATATACAATATAAATTTGGAGATGTTCTTGAAACAACAAGATAAATTGTTTTAGAAATTTTCAAGTTTATATAACAAACAGTAAAACCATTAATATAGAGAAAATAAGGTTTTATTGTTTGTTATATCAACTTTTTGTATTGGGTGTTGTTAAATATATCCTAGAATATATCCTAATAGAAATATTCATAATCATTAGATGATGATGTATATTAGTCACTCAATAGTTTCTCTGAGTTTTTAGAGAAGCGATTTTTTTTTTTACACTTGATTCTATTTTATGAATACAACATATATTATATTTTATGTAATTAACATTATTTTATGTATTAAAATTTGTCATTTCCCCATGATGTCACAATTGTGGGCATTGATATTTATAAGTTTGTTCATTGCAGACCAACCACAAACGACCGGAGATTCCAAAAATGGTTCTACCGACGGCATCCCAGTTGGCATGATTGTCGGCTTTAGCATTGCTGCTTGTGTGATAATATTTTTCTTGATACTCGCCTACTTGAAAAGGAAGAAAACACAAACTTTGAAAAAATCAATAGAAAGAAAAGGTAATTTTGACTATTAAGAATCAAACACCTTAACTAGTCTATAGTTTAAATTTAAAGATATGCAAATACTATTATATTAACATTGATAGTAAGTTATAAGCACATCAACCCATAAACATATCTTGCTTTAAAGTCAAATGATATAGATAAATAGATTGTGGTAGTAGATCTTATATGTTTGATGTTTTTCTTATGATCCAAATTAGGTCCACAAGAAAGAAACAATGAGATCGTATTAAATGATGGGGTTATTTTGCCAAGTAGAAGAGTTTATCATGTCGACACGCCGATGGATGAACTTGAGTTGCCATTGTTCGATTTTAAAACATTGGCTATGGCTACAAACAACTTCTCAGATACAAATAAACTTGGGCAAGGTGGGTTCGGATGCGTGTACAAGGTAAAGTACATGTAAATATGACAACATAGAACTAAAATTGATAAATCGCATCATCCTTCCTAGGATCCATTAAGTGGGAGGTCAATTGCAGAATTTTGCACCTCAACTATTGGACCTACTATGTCGAATTATGCACTCCAATTGTTATGCTCTCATCGTGAGGTCTAAAAAGTTATAACTAGTGATGTTCAAAGATAGCGATTTTAAACACCATAATCAAAAAAAAAAAAAATCTGAAATATGATATTATATAATCTAAACAGCGATTGTGTTTTCCATAATTTTGGGTACTAGGATTAGATACATTTTTAATTTCCTATTCTCAACTACCTTTTTTTTAGTTATTTTGGATTTTTGGATGAAATAATTGGAGACATATCTCTAATGGTATTTTTTTTTTTTTGTATGCTTAAAATGTAACCCTTAGTTAGTAATCTCTAGTAAATGTGCAATCTTAGTTTACTTTTTTCAGACAAATTTCAAAATAGACAGTAACTTGTCAAAAAAGTTTGATTTTGATACTATGTTGTTTTTTTTCAATTAATACACTAGGTTTAAAAGTTTGATTTTGATACTATATTTTTCGGTTAGTTTCAATGCTGATCTTTTGACCGGTCACCTCAGTTACTAGCTGATGTGGCGTGGTGACATGTCTGTTTTTTATGACGTGACATTAATATGACATGATAATGTGACACTTTTTTGTGACATCACTTTTTATGTGTCCATAATGAAAAAGAATTAGTAACTTAATTGAAATAGTATCAAAATCGAACTTTTGAGAAAACTTAGTGTCTTTTTCGAAACTTTCATTTATTATTACTATTTATTTCAACTCTTTTTAATTCTTTATTGTTTTTATGTTGTTTAAACAAATATGCATGGCAATTTCTTGTAGAAAAATAAAGAATAAACTAACAATGGTCGTCGTTTTCAACCTACATATTCATCCTAAGGTCTTCAAGTTTGAATGTTATATTTAAATTACATTCTTTATATCAATAGATGAATTATTATTAAACAATATAACATGATGAACTTAACTTGTATCATAGGTTGTTAGGTTAAAATTTCAGCATGTAATTTTATTATTAAAAATACATACATCTGAATTTGATATCTGTTTGAGTGCTCGTATATAAAATAGTGTACAATATAGTACACATGTGAGAATATAAGAAAAAGTGACACCACTATTGTTGGTGATATAGGCTACATTAACGGAAGGTGAAGTTGTAGCGGTAAAAAGACTAGCAAGAGTTTGTGACCAAGGGATTGAGGAGCTTAAGAACGAGGTTCGATTAATCGCGAAACTCCAACATCGAAACCTTGTTCGTGTATTAGGTTGTTGCATTGAGGTCGAAGAGAAGTTGTTGGTTTACGAGTTCATGGAAAACAAAAGTCTTGATATGTTTCTTTTTGGTAAGTTTTTCACAATATTTTTTATAATTATTTTGATGCCAAAATTAATTTTATTGAAATCAAATGGTGTTCTTTGGAAATCGTTATAGAAAAAGAGAATAGCAAAAAACTCAATTGGAAAATCCGACTGGAGATTATACGTGGGATTGCGCGAGGGCTTCTTTATCTTCATCAAGATTCAAGATTTAAAATCATTCATAGAGACATGAAAGCAAGCAATATTTTGCTTGATAAGGAAATGAACCCGAAGATATCAGATTTTGGTATTGCGAGGATTTTTGGGAGTGATCAGACAGAAGCAGAAACAAAGATCGTTGTTGGAACATAGTAAGTGTTGTATTTGTGCATAAAGTTATATATCCATGACATATAAATGATATAACTTGCATTTTAGATGGTTTTAGTTTTTCATATTACTTTTTTCAAATCTATTGTAGTGGTTATATGTCACCAGAATATGCAATGGACGGACATTTCTCAACGAAATCAGATGTTTTTAGTTTTGGGGTTTTGATTCTCGAGATAATAAGCGGTAAAAGGAACAGAGGATCATCCAACATAAGTAACAAACTTAACCTTATTGGACAAGTAAGTACAAGCAGTAGTAATTTTTCTAAAATAATACTCATGCACTTATAGTCAATTTCATATAGGTCCTTGCATTGTAAATAATTGTATTTGTAACGAACACAATACTTTTTAGGCATGGGTGTTATGGAACGAAGGCAATGCTTTAAAACTACTAGACGAATCTCTTGGGGCAAAATTTTCAAAGAATGAAGTTTTGAGGTGCATACAAGTTGGACTTTTATGTGTTCAAGGGCAACCAGAAGATCGCCCTAGTATGTCAAAATTGTTGTTGCTATTGAGTAGTGAAACTGTACGGATGTCACAACTAAAACACCCTGGATTGATTATTAGAAAAATAAATAACGAAATAGATTCTCCAAGCAAAGATGATGATTCCATGACTATAAATGGAATCACAATATCGATACTGGATGGCAGATAATGAAACTACCTGGATTACCATATTGCATCATTTGTACATCGTATTTTTGTTTTTTCGTTGATTAATGTTGGTTTACTAATCTCTTTTCTTAAGAGAAAAGTAGATTATGTTACATTTAGAAACTATATAATTCGTTGTAAATTGTGTATCACATATTATTATATTACGAAGTAGAGGTTAGTTCCTGTCATACAAGATTTTTCTACTTATTTGCTAAACATGTATTTTAGTTCAAATTTAAATTCAATGATTCAACAACTTTCAAAAATTATAGGTTTGGTTCTTTTGGCTAATTTGGTTTTAACTTAATCTTATCAACCTTGAAAAAGACCATTTTAACCCTTTGATTTATTTTTTTCATTATTTTCTATTTTTTAGAATTCAATTTTTTATATTTAAATAAATTTAAGATAGACCCACTTTACCCTCTTTAGATCTTCCTTTCCTTTCCCTCGCCCTCTCTCCTCTTCCCCCTACTCCCTCATTAATCATGACATATAAGCAAACCTGTTCAGCAAAGTAGTTGAGTTGCAATATCAGCCATACAATGGAAGCCTAATTGCTGAGGTGCGAAATTCCATATAGGAAGTTCAAAGTTCAAATCTTGACTCAGTTAAACTATAGTTACTGTTTCGCGATAAACCTCCTTTGTGGGCATTGGGACGGGTTGACTTAGATCGTTCAGATGGTGTGGTTTATCATTTCTTTAGTTGCAACAGCAGAAATATGATGCTGGAGTCGTCTTCCCCACGGTGTTGTTCCCAAATCCTAATACTTTCAGGCTTGTCTAACTACTAGATGCCACTAAACCTGACAAATCGCTAGATTCTTTGCTCCATGGATTTGGTGTGATTCTTTTTAGAGGCTTCTATGTTTCCACCGCTTCCTACTTCAATCGTGTTGTTGAAGTCCATTCTTGAACATTAAGGTTGGTATTTTCTTATTTCAACTTGTTAGGGCGAATGGGGTTGGATTTCCGGAGGGGTGAATGTGTGAATCATTTATTATAATAACATATTCATTTAAATAAACACATAAAAATTTAAAAGTGAATATTCAAAAGATAAAACCGATTTTTTTAATATGTGACGAAAACCAAATTTTCATTGATCCCTCAATATATATTGAGCGATCAATATTCTATCATGGTTTGGATATCTAGCCTTTTTATCTTTAATAATAATTTGTTTTACCTCCTTATTTATATTTTAGCTTAAAAACAATGTATTGCAATATATTTAATTATTTAAATACTAATGACTAGTGATAATATTTATTAAAATATTTTATATTAAAATATGATTTGTTAAAAAAAACTAATTAAATAATGAAGGGTTCTATTTTATATAATATTTTATATAAATGTGGATAAATTAATTAAATTCATAAAATAGAATGCAAAACTTATAAACAATGTTAATCATTGAGATGTCATTAATTAGACGTCAAAATCAATGGAATTATGATTTAACAATACTTTTGAATAATAATTTAACATTGGACTGAAACTGTAAAATTATATAAACCAAAGAGACCAAATGATTAACCATTATAGAAAGAGAAATATTCTATTCGGGTATTGATAAAAAAACCCTCAATATATGATATGTGTGTCTGAAAGCCAATTTACACTATATATATATATATATATATATATATATATATATATATATATATATATATATAGAAAACCGATCGGGTGAGGACACTTATTTTTGTGAGGACTGTGAGGACTAATCTTGACCATTAATCTGAAAAAATAAATGGCTGTAATTAATCCAGATTTTTTAATTTTTTTATTATGGGGGCGGTGGCATTTTTGTGAATAACTCAAACTTTAATGTACTTTTCCTGTAAAGGGTAAGGGTTTGAAGGGCTGTATTGTCATTTTAGTTTTCTTAAACCCTCATTCAATTCTTGAAGCGTATTCCTCTGTTGCTCAGATCTTCATTCCAAGTATTCGTGTTTTCTCTTCAAAATTCTTGTGTAATCGTCGTTAATCTTCAAGTTGATGTTGGTGTGAAGCAAACATATTGTATAATCGATCGTATTTTCTCCAGATTCCATAACAAATTTCCCCTTTTTACCTCTGAAGAACGAAGCACGTAAACCTTACTATAGGTTCTGGAAATCAGCGATTCATCATATTTTACCTTCTGCCTCTTCAATTCTTTTAAGATCATGATCAATTAGAAGAGGAATCGGTATAATTTCAAGTCAAATGGACGCAGGTGAAGTTGATTTTAGTACTAATTGTTTGATTATTTTCTTTTCTTAATAGTGTATTTCGGTTTCTAGTTTTGAAACCCTAATTTCATAAACATATTTGGTGTTTTGTTACTTTATTGTTTAATTTTTTATCTTATATAAGTTGACAAACACTTTTTGATGGTTAATGGTTTCTAAACTCATGTTTATGTTCAAAAATGAAGTTGAATACAATGATGCTTGCAATGTGTTCGATCTAATGTCTCAAAGGAACCACATCTTGGAAAATCTATTTTCTTGAGGATTTCTTGTTGTTTTCATTTGTTTACATGTGATAAAAACTGGTTCAGTTGTTTGTAACATAAAACTGGTCTGAACTATATGTTATAGCATCCTTAAAGTAGAGATTTTTGTATCCACTGTATTAGATTTATCTAGAAATAGCAATTTAAAATAATCATAGTCTATAGAAACTTTGAAGCTTTCTAACATAAAACTACTCTGGTTGTATTATGATGCTGCTAAAATGGATCCACATGAACACAGAAGTTTGCATAAGAGATCTTTGTCAACTTCTTGTGGTATTTCAGAAGATGGTAATAATCATGAATGTTAATTATTCACTAACATGTTCAATTTTTTTGTGTTAGGTTTCTTATGTGGACCATCTCCAGATAATTTCCTATTACTTTTTCCCTAGATGGATTGTTTTACTTTTACTATTCTTTTTTTAAAATATTATTAATAATGATTAGAGGACATCGAAGACATAACAATTATCTTGTATCTTGATCATGTGGTTTATCGTGACCGTTATTGTACATATTATGTTTTTTAAATTTCACTAGAAGTTGCATCAAAATAGAGGGTTCAAGTTCAATTCTGGAAGGAGGGGTCTCAGGATTTACTTCATATCAAATCTCATTAGTATGAAATGGTAGGCCTACATTGAGTTTCTTGTTTTATCTATCTCCATAGTATTTAGTGTTTAGAATGATTTTACCTTGAATTATATATAGGTTGAGATGGCATTGGCGATCTATAATTATTGAAGATACATGACAACTTGAAAATGTTGGGTGCACTTCATGTTAAAATCATTATATATTTTGTGTTGATGTTCTCATATTGTTTTACATGTTTGTTTTTTCCTTAAAAGATTAGTTAAGCGAATTGTTTACTTGATTTGTCTTTTATGTAATTTAGGTTTTGAGTTGAAGTTTGCAAATACAAGCACTAACTGGTACATCAGAAGCAATCACCAATGTGAATGTCACATACAAAGCTTTACGGAGCAGATTGCTTGAGTTAAACTGAATTCTTTGGCAACACTTTGATATTTTTTATTTTTGCTTTTATCCTTCAATTTATAAATAATAATTATGTTATCAACTCAGTTAAGGTACATTATTATTTTTTAGAAATGCATGCATATATGAAAACTAGTGGTTTGTATGTTTATAGTTCACGTCATAAAGTTAATAGATCATTGTGAGTTATTTCGATCGTGTTTTTATGGAAAATTTGTTCATCTTATAGAAATTGTTCAGCTTATAGAAATAGTCCACTTTATACAAAGTTTTATGATTTATCTTATATTATTTGTCCATCTTATAAAAAGATTTATAGATTATTTTTTTTTGGATCATGCTTTTTTAGATCATACTCATGATCCAAAACTTTATGATTCATGTCTCCTTTTTGAATCATAGAAATTATGGATCACAACTTTTGGATCCTAAATTTTCAAATTTACTTTTTGATCCATAACTTAAAGTTTCCATATTTATAAGAATAATGATCCATAACTTAAAATGATCTAACTTTTTATGAATTATGATTCATAACTTAAATGATCCAACTTTTTATGAATTATGATCCATAACTTATTATGATATAACATTTAATATTTTTTGTTTTTTTAGGATTTCAAGTGAAAGATAGATTTTTTTTTGTTAAAAAAATAACATTGTTGACTATGGGTTATTTTTGGAGGCATGTAGAGTGGAGCGGATAGTATTGATGTTCATTTAGAACTTGAGTCTGATTGTTAAGACGTGTAATTGACAAAGATAAGGAATAAGTATGTTGCAAATATGTTTTTGTCTAATTTTAATTTGAGCAAACGTACCTTTGTCAGCACTCTAGAGACTATGATAACCTGACAAGTCACAAGAAGAAAAAAATTTATGGTAAAGCACATTTGCAGGAAATTCAAGTTGGGGTTCAAGGAATCAAAGTTTTGTGATTGTTGTCCTGTTATGACCATAGTTATGAAATAGTTTTTACTTTGATATCTTATTTAGTTTTTCGTTGTTATGGTTCATGATTTTGTGCTTGCTTGTCATGATCCAAAACATATTTTTATCCAGAACATATTCTGCTTGATATGATATTTAACTTGAAAAGATAACATCAATGATTGATCCAGAACATATTTTTATGGATCAAAGTCATGATCCAAAAAATTATTGATTCATATTATAATTTTTGGATCTAAAACTTTATGGATCATCTTTCTGGGTCATGATTTTGTGTATCACAGTTATGATACAAAAATATATTTGGAATTTAAAACTTTGTCGTGATCAAAAATTTTATTATATTTTTTGGATCATAGAAATTTCTTTTTCATCACTTGAATAGAAAAATCTAAATACTCAAATTATATATTATTCAAAGTATAAAACTATTATTCAAAAAACAATATTATTCGACATTTTGCATTTTCTAATTTTAGATCCTTTTGAATTCTAAAAATTTATATCTTATATTGTAGGATCTTAGAGTTCAATTTTAATAGTCGTGATTTAAACTTATATGATACATCTATATTTTTTGATCATAGATCTTGTGATTCTTCTGTTTTTTGGATCATAAGTTTTAGATATTGTGATTTTGGATTATATAACATTTTGAATCATAACTTTTTGAACATTTGCTTTTACATCATAAAAATAGACAAAACTATGATTCAAAGCAACAAATTACTCAAAACATCAAATTATTATTCTAAGTATCATATTATTCAAAACATCAAACTAGTATATTATAATGATCCAAAAACTATTATGATCCCAAACCTTTTATGAATCAAAACTTTTATGAACAAACATACATGATTTAATATGCTAAGATTCAAAATGGTATTATTCAAAATAACATGATTCAAGGCATATAAATGTTTGACATGTATGCAAATTTGCATCATACCATATTGACAAACCTGACATGAACAACAATTTTGTAACATAGGATATGATTGAAAAAAATAAAACTATATGCATCAAAACCGAATAATAATAAATTATCTACAATCTCTTAGGCCGAATATATAACATTTCAAAATACCGAATATTTTTAATATATAGATCATGACATCTGCTTTGACTTTTATACTGAGATGTACACCTTGTTAAATTGTATTAGTAGTTTGAGTTCGGGATCAAGCAACATCTTAACATCAAAGGTCTAGCATGTCTCTTTTGCATACTGGCTCAAACTCAAGATCTCTCGTTCAGACATCTGCTTTGACTTATTGACTGAGATCTCATTTTCTTTTATGCTTGTACAACGTTTGATATCGATGATGTTAGATACACAGATTGTTTCCTGAAACAATAATATTATGAATCAATGAAAGTTTTGCATCTAACCTAAAAATAAAGAAACCTCTTACTGTAGCTTACAAAAAATCTACCATACAAAACGTGCTCAAAACTACCAAATGAACAATGCACTTGACTATTAATACAAATTAAGAAAATATACCTTGTTATTATGGCATATGTCTCATACGTACATAACTCACGGTTCTCCAAATGATATATCATGATGAATAGCACCATCAAATGACATATTACTGATCTTAACATTTCACAATATATGATTCAAAACTTATATGATACAAACATTTGATGATTGATGTGTAACAAATTAATCAATACAACGATCTGATCTGAATGGTTTATAATCCAAATATTTGATGATCTAAAGATGTTATGATTCCAAACATGTTACCATACAATTCTACAAATATGATGATAAACAATCAATGATATGGCCTAATCCCAACTGGTATAACAAATCAATAATATGATATAAACTTTCCCAGGTTTTATGATGCAACCATGTGATGATTCAAAAGATAATGCTCCAAATACAAATTTTCATAAACAGAACCTAAGTTTTCACAATATTACATGTATATAGTGTGTTGGTATAGATGATCAATACAACAATAACTAAGTCTTAACAATTGAGAGTTTATTTCTTTAATAAACTTGTGTAATTGCACGAGGTTGGTCTTTATCTATTAAGACATATTTTTTTACCAATTTTTTCTTTTTTATGATCCTCTTGTTTATACACATACCTACATGTACACACAAATTTATCACACATTCTCCTGGACATATGCATGTAAACTTTTTCCATAAAGACCAAAAAGCAATGTAAATACAGAGTATAAACTCACTTATTTACATATGACAAATACATTTATACAAATAGTTTGTGTGTGTAAAGCACAAGAAAATATTATAAAAACATCTTAGACACCTTATGTGCATTGAGGTTCTCATAGGCATTTTAACAAACACCTTATGTGCATTGAACTTCTCAGATGCATTTTAACAAATACCTTATTGAACGTCTCAAAGGCATTTTAACAAACACCTTGAGTGCATCATCAAAGTTGGACATTCAATTAAATAAATTCTCTTATATATAGTATAAACTAACCTGATTAAGTTATAATCTTCAATTTTTCGATTTGTTGAAAAAATCAGAATCGTTTTTATGTTGAATTCGATCAGAGCAAGAAGAGACGAAGAAGACGATCAGAGCAAGAATTATAATCTTCAATTTACAATCAATTGAAATAAATGAAAATCTTTTTGCTTTTGCTGTTGAATTCGTTCAGATCAATGTATCAACGAAGAAGAGTATCAAAGCGATTGATGAAGAATTCGATGATTTAGGGCTTGGTCATGTTACTTTGAGTCCAGAAGAAGCCCAGTTGCTTGGAGCCTACGCTTTTCAGCTTTCTTTGGCATCTGATTCAGCCCAACTCATTAAGCTCTCATTACCAGGCCCATTATCATTTTTTTGACGAAAACACCCTTAATGACGTTGATTGGTTGAGAGTTGTCATCGCGGTCCTCACCAAATTTCGTATCCTCACCGGAATGGGACCCTATATATATATATATATATATATATATATATATATATATATATATATATATATATATATATATATATATATATATATATATATATATATATATATATATATATATATATATATATATATATATAGAAGTAGGTTCCATTGAGAATGAAAATTATGTTGAGAATGCGAGAATGAATCTCGGCCACATATTTTTTTCTTGCCGCACTAATGCTTTGGCGCCGTCGGAGCGTTGACGCTCTAACGGCGAGATATATATTATTATTCACATATGATTTTCACCACCACTTCCACCTTCACCACCTTCGTTACCACCACCACCATCGTCGCCGCCACCACCACCGCTGCCGCCGCCATCTCTACCACCGCCGTCGCCGCCGCCATCTCTACCACCGCCGTCGCCGCCGCCGCCACCTCCTCCAACGCGACCACCACCGCTACTGCCAACGCCGCCACCTCCCCCACCACCGCCGCTACCACCTTTACCACCACCTCCACCATCGCTACCACCACCCACCGCCACCACTACCACCTCCATCACCGTCGCCACCACCACCACCTTCGTCACCACCCACCTCCACCAACACCACCACCCCACGAACACCGTCGCCAACATCACCACCATCATCGCCACCTTTTATCGTCATCACCATCATCATCGCCACCCTCTACCACCATTCCGACCACCACAACCATATATGTATATTTATATATGTTTATTCATATATGATTATATGAATATTCATATAATCATATATGATTATATGAATAATCATATATGAATATACTCATTCATATATGAATAAATCATATACGGAAAAAAAACCCAGCTCGGCGTCGTGCAGTGGCGCGCGTCAGCGTTGGCGCATCTAGTGGCCCAGATTCATTCTCACGTTCTCAACATTATTTTCATTCTCAATGGAACCCTCCCCTATATATATATATATATATATATATATATATATATATATATATATATATATATATATATATATATATATATATATATATATATAGTTTATTTAAGATCATCATATCCTAAATACAAATGTAGTATTTTGACCGATTCGTTTAAGACGACTATTTCACAGTGATAGTGATATTGGAGTTGACATTTTTAGTATATAACAAAAGACATCATTATATAAAATAAATAAAAACAAACTCCCCTGGTCCTTCACTCTTTTCGACATACAAGATACAACCTGAAGAAAGCACCTGTGTTCGACTCTTTGTTTATGACCAATAAACTAGACTTCTTTATTATTATTATTATTATTATATTTATTATTATCCTATTAATCAAATCCTGTAATTTTGCTCAATGTGGTGTACGATTTTTTTTGGTTTGTCACACGCGGGTCGTCTGTCGGATATGGGGCGGGTGTTCCAGTTCAGATCTACGCATTGGTCATCTTTTTCGGGTTCGGATTCCTATCTTTCTTGATTTATCTCCACCGCTTTCTCCCTCATTCATCTTTCCCACCGTCAACGCCTTCTTCGCTGCTATTGAAGCACCATCACCACCAGCCACTGCTGCTTCTTCGAAATTTCTCTTCTTCTTTCAGTCGGTGCGTGAAGACTGTCTGGATTTTCCGTCGATTTGCCCCTTAATACTCATCATCGATTCCTTCACTCTCCCGATATTCGTCGTTTAACTCCGACGTCTGCTCACAAATCCGCTGTTGGATTCCCGTATTCAACTAAAACTGCCAATGTTGCCCTAATTTTGATTTCGATGGTAATTGTAGGTTTTTTTGAAGTAATCTATTGTATCATCAAGTATCGGGTTCTAATTTGTTATGATTATGATTTTGGTTCCATTTAGGTTTTTGGAATCTGATATGCATTGTAAGTGTTCTAATTTGTCATTTTGGTACGTGTTCCTCTCCTTTGATCAACATTCTCCTGACTTGTTGACTGATTTTCCGTTGAGATATCTTGGGTTGTTGATTGTATTTATTTGAACCTTGATATGTTTTTTTTTATATATTCGTAAGTGTGAATAAGGCGTGACTAATGCTTGAGATTCTCCTAAGCATGGATAAGGCGTGAGTATTTATCTGAATTTATATAGCTGTTTGTATAGCATGTGATGGGAGGTTGATTTTGGAGACGCCGGTCACCGATACCGCCACCCTAACGGATGAACTCCGGGACAAGATCATCAAACAGGTATGGCAAAATTTGAATATGTAATATGTCATGACGCTTGGCGTGTTTTAGAAAATAGCCACAGGGTTATAGGGTGTGCGAATAGCGGTTGAATTTGATTTTCATTCATAGCATCTTCGATTTTGTTTCGATTACTGTGTCGACTTGTGCAAGTTCGTAACTATCTGTTACAAATTACTTTGATAATTTAATCCCTGTGGTGTGTGTGATTTATAAATCGTCACTGTGATCTTTGTTTAAGGTTAAGTACTGTTCGGATAACAACAAACGGCTGATTTACTTCTCAACTTGTGAAGAGTACGGGAAAACCATCGGTGGCTATCTTCCTCAAGATAGCCCCTTACGACATGTAACAACTATGATGTACAGTACGCACTAACTACCAACATTATCTTCGAATTGATTCCCGTTTTCAATCATAGATTCATAGTTACTTACTAAGTGCTCCATTTCTTCGATCATAACAATTTACAGGATCCTGCTTACTATATTCTGAAAGAAGACATATCCCCTTGCATTTTTAGCTCAATTGAGAAACAAAGATGGTCTTACGCATGTGTAACACAACTGATTGAGAGGATAATCTATGGTAAACACTAAACACACTTATACTTCTGTCTTATTTATTGATAACACCATAAAACAACCTTATCACTTCGATTTTCCTTTCAGCTGAAGGCGCTGAAAATGGCCTTGAATTCACCATTGTTAGACCTTTCAACTGGATCTCCCCTAGAACGGATTTTATTCTAGGGATCGATGGTCCCAGTGAAGGCGTTCCAAGAGTTCTTGCCTGCTTTAGTAATGTAAGTTTAACCAGTTTCATTAATTGATTTATTTATTTTAATCTTAATCTTAATCTTAATCTTAATCTTAATCTATACTCAATTTTTTTGGGACAGAATCTTCTTAGGCGTGAGCCTCTTAAGCTTGTAGACGGTGGTCAATCTCAGAGAACCTTTGTTTATATCAAGGTTGAGTTTTTAAATGTTATTTTCACTGTTTTTTTTATAATTAATGGAAACCATCTCCATGTTATGATTTATTAAAAATCATTTTACATTAATTATATATTGTACATATCGGTTGCATGTTATATATCTTGATCAATCATCTCTAACATCTGGTGGGTGGCTGGAAGATACTTCACTCGTGGAAAAATACAAGATTTCTGATGAAGAATGTGATAAACTTGATGGTAATATTTTTCAAGAATTCTCTTTTTGCATACTTGATCATGGTAAAAAGAAATTTCAAGTTGATGTACGGTGATGTTTCTTTCTTAACTTAAATGGCTTAATATTGACAGCTATATATGACAGTTGCTTAATATTGTAAAATATGTTATTTGGAAAGTATGGGTGAAATGGTCATTTAATCTCATTCAGAAAATTTATGTTTGTAGGTACATACAGAAAGTTTAAGGAGAAGCTTGGACCTCGAAGTACTTCTGTCCAGGAAAAGGTGGTAATTTTATAAAAAGAGAAAACTATTAGAAACACTAATGTGAGTTATATTTTTAGTTTGACTGTTGACTTTTTTTTATAATAACAGATGGGTGATGATTATATCCAAGATTTATGTGCAAAGACCAAGGTATTTTTCCATTGATATGTGCAACTTAATATTCAAAATTGAAAATACTTATTAGCCGATTATCACTGTATGATGTTTTTGATATGGGCGCATGGATAAAAAGAGTTGAAACAGATTGTTTCTGCAGAACAGTGGGACCCGGGACCAAAAAACAAAAAACACGTGCGGAGCACAGTTTCCCACTATTTATATCAAAAGACAAAAGGGAAACTTCCAAGCGGACAAAAAAAACCCGTGCGGAGCACGGGGACCCGCTCGTTATTATTATTTTGTGTTTAGTTCGGCCATCTTTACCCCATTTTCCAGTAGTTTAGTTACCATTGCTCTCGATCGATTTTGATATACAGCGAATGCTTATCTTAATCATAGTTTTCCACGATCATCACCAAAATGGCGAACTTACTATAAAATTTCCATAACTTGTTGATCAATAGGCATCCATATTTTTTAATTAAGACGGTCAAATAATAAAAGAATTTAAGGGTGCGTTTGGTTGTAGAAAATTTTCTGTTTTCCAAGAAAATTTTCCAAGAAAAATGAAAAGTTGGAAAACGCGTTTGGTTAATCAAATTTTCCAAAATTTTCCTAGAAAATGAAAATTTTCCGTTTTCCAAAATTACATAGAACTTAGAAAACTCAAAATTATTGTTTTCCAAATTTTTCTATTTCTAAATTTTTCCAAAAATACAATACCTCCACACATATTCTACCCATCTCACCCACCCAACCCCAACCCCACCCCCACCCCCACCCACCACACACCACCCTACCCCACCCCAACTCCACCCACCCACCACCCCACTCCCACCACTACCCCATTCCCACCCACCCACCCACCCCACCCTACCCCATCCCCACCCCGCCCACCCCTACCCACCCTCCACCTACCCACCTCACCCTACCCCACCCCAAACCCCTACCCCACACACCACCTACCATACCCTTTACCCTACCCACCCCTACCCTTACCCTACCCCACCTCCACCCACCCCCACCCACCTCCACCTTACCCACCCCCAACCCCTACCCCACCCCCAACCCCTAACCCACACACCACCCACCCACACCTACCCACCTGCACCCACCTCCACCCACCTCCACATACCCACCCCTACCCCACCCCAACCCCTATCCCACACACCACCCACCCCCACCCACCCTTACCAACCTCCACCCACCCCCACCCACCCTCACCCCACCCTACCCCGCCCCAACCCCACACACCACCCACCCACCCACCCCTACCCTTACCCTACCCACCTCCACCCCACCCCACCCATCCACCCACCCCTCCACCTACCCACCCCACCCCAACCCCTACCCCACACACCACCCACCCCCACTCAGCCTTACCCTTACCCTACCCACCTCCACCTACCCAGCTTGCACCCACCCCCTACCAACCTCCACCCACCCCTACCCTACCCCACTCGGGTGGCATAGGGGTGGGTGGTGGTGGATGGAGGTGGGTAGGGGTGGGATAGGGGTAGGGTGGGGATTGGGGTTGGGGTGTGGTAGTGGGGTAGGTTTATAAATATGTGTTATTTTGTATTATTTTGAAGTAAAAAATAGAAAATGAAAACTTATAGAAAATACATATCCAAACGCGTTTTCTAATTTTCTAAAACGGAAAACGAAAACTTAATTAGATTAACCAAACGCGTTTTCTACTGAAAATGAAAACGAAAACTCCACTCCATTTTTCTGAAAATGAAAATGGAAAACAGAAAACACTTTTCCACAACCAAACGCACCCTAAGAATTCTAAAATATCACATCCTGACTTGTTCCACCATTTTCATGCATTCTCTAAAGACGATAACTAACATAGAATCTCCGACACACCTGATTAACCAGTAAACACAAATCAAAATTCTGTTGGTGTTTTTAACTTTCAAAGAATGAAAACTCTCCATAGCCACCGTCGTACCTTCATGTTCATATTCTTTCTCTTCTACCTTTTTCTCTCTGAAGCTAGTGACACCCTCACATCCTTACAACCCCTCACCATCAATCAAACTCTAGTCTCTAATGGTGAAGTTTTTGAGTTGGGGTTCTTCGATCCAGGCAACAATAATTTGTATATCGGTATTTGGTACAAACAAATACAACCGATAACGTATGTTTGGGTAGCGAATAGAGATACCCCCATTACTTCATCGTCTGGGAACCTAACCATCGTCGACAACGGCAACATCGCACTCGTAAATCAAACGGGAAGTGTTTTCTGGTCGTCAAATCAATCTACAACGGTGGTGAAAACGGTGGCGCAGCTTTTGGACAACGGTAACTTTGTGCTTCGTCCGGAAAACGATGAGAACCCGGAGAACTATATTTGGCAAAGCTTTGATTATCCGACTGATACTCTATTACCGGAGATGAAACTGGGTTGGGACAGGAAATCGGGAATTAATCGGTTTTTGAGGTCGTGGAAGACGAACGACGATCCGGCGACTGGTGATTATGCTTTTAAACTGGATATCAGAGGGTTCCCGGAGCTTGTAACATTTATCAACGAAACAATCCATTGGAGGACTGGGCCTTGGAATGGGATAAGGTTTAGCGGTGTGCCGCAGATGAAAGGGGTGGATTTTATGCGGTTTGAATTACAGGAGAACTCCGATGAGATTAGTTATTCATATGAAATGCTAAATAGTTCCCTTTATTCGCGATTGGTTATAAATTCTTCCGGCGTTAATCAAAGATTCGTTTGGTATGAACAACCAAAATACTGGAATGAATTCTGGTCTTTCCCCGATGATGACTCATGCGATAAGTTTGGTGTATGTGGTCCGTTCGGCATTTGTGATACAAACACTGCACCAATCTGCAATTGTACGACCGGATTCCAGCCAAAAAACAGAGAAGCTTGGGATTTACGAGATCCATCGGATGGATGTGTTCGGAGCTCCAAACAGGATTGCGGGACGGATGGATTTATGCTATTCAAGAACATGAAATTGCCGGAGAGTTCGAAAGCGTTTGTAGATCAGACGATGAATTTGAGCGTGTGTGGTGAGATATGCAAGAAGAATTGTTCTTGTGCTGCTTATGCTAATATGAATATCACACAAGGCGGGTCGGGTTGCGTGATTTGGGAAGTCGATCTCATGGATATGCGGCAGTATGCTGGTTCTGAAGATGGTGGGCAAGATCTTTACGTTAGAGTTGCAGCTTCTTATCTGGGTAAGTTTTCTAATTCAGTAAGCTACTATGGAACTGTGCATCAGAAACGTGCACTCTACAAGTCGTCAAGGGATCCTTTCATCTTAGTTTTTAAATAATAGAGTAATTAACGCTTTTGGTCCCAGAAAGCTTTTTCTTGCAATTTAGTCTTTATTTTGAAGTTTATTGACGATTTTGGTCCCTATGTCAAATAAGTTGATAATAAATACAGTCCAACCATTTTGCCAATATCATAATTTTAGTCTAACTATAGAAAAATAAATATGGCTAGTTTGTGTGGTTTCCAGATCTTGCACCGTTGGTCCATATAAAAAAGTCTTTGTTTCATGTAAAAAGATCTTCTTAGCCTTTCTAATTTCTTTTTACTTTTACTTTTTCTTTTTAGCATTTTATTTTTTTTAATAAATAAAAACAGATTATTTTTTATCTATCCAAATCTTGCACCAACCCATACCCTAACCTATCATATATATATATATATATATATATATATATATATATATATATATATATATATATATATATATATATATATATATATATATATATATGTATATGTATATGTATATATATATATATATATATATATATATATATATATATATATATATATATATATATATGTGTGTGTGTGTGTGTGTGTGTGTGTGTGTCTCACACTCATGAAAAACGCACACTCATACACACACATACTCACGTTCTACATTAATGGGATTTTTCTTTAACATGAACACACACATACTCAAGAACACACATTAATGAAAAGATATACTCATATTGTAGAGTTTTAGGTTTTTTACTTAACACACACACACACACAAATACATACACTCAATAACAGACATTCATAAAAATGCACATTCATATCCTAGATTTTTGGGTTTTTTCTTTAACATACACATACACACTCAAGAATACGCATTCATGAAAACACACACTTGCACATACTCATACCCCAAATTTATGGGTTTTTTCTTTAACAGACACAAGAACACTAAAAGAGGAAAAAATGACATCATCAAGAAAAATAAAAAGAAAAATAAAAAGAAAAAATAAAATCTTTATTATTAGAAAAATACAAAAAATAATTAAAAAGAAAAAATATAAATAAGATTCAAATGGGTAAGAAAGTCTTTTTACATGAACAATGATCTTCAGTATAGGATTTGAAAATCGGGACCCGACATATACCAAATTTTCAATAATTTGAGTAAAATTGTGATTTTGGGCATACCACAAGAACCAAAATTGTAATTTACTCTAATAAATAATAAATAATAACCAAGCTTTAAAATATTTAAAATGACTATTTCAACCTTGAACAAAAACTAAAATAAACAATACGATAACAAAGGGCTACATTTTTAACTCTCTTTTTATGTAAGGCTAAAGGGAGTGGTGGCCAATGGCCAAGGGATGGCCAAGGGGTTTTTGTGGGCCAGACTATGATTGGCAGGCGTTGGCCATTTTGTAGGGAGTGGTGGCCAATGGTCAAGGAACTGCCAACCAAATTAATTTGTAGGGTATTTTGACATTTCTTGAAACCTTTTCATGGCTTGGCATCTCGCCAAGCCCTTGGCGACTGGACGATGGCGAGCGGGTGGCGACCGATGGCGGAGTGGGGATGGCGGTTGATGATGGCTCGCCAAGAGGCTTGACGACCCTCTTGGGCACCCTTACTCCCTGCAGCCTAATAATAGAAGGATCAATAGTTGGATTTGGTTTCACAATATGGTTTCTAGAATCGAAACATTTTAAAATAGATATATTTTTAAAATTAAGTAATTTGAGTTCTCAAATCTATATTCACAAACTATTCATTTTTTTATAAATATATGAAGGGTTTATGGTTTTATATTTGGAGTACGCCTTCTAATATGTATAAAAAGATATAATAAATTAATAAGGATTAATGTTATATATTAAAAATGAAAAATATTAATAAATAAATATAACATAAACAAAATCAATTCGAATACAAATTAATAGTTCCCTTTTTGTCAAGACCAATTCAAAAATTCACATATATTCGAATTATGTTTGGGCAATTTGATATTATATGAATAGTGAACAAGAAGTCCCACCCTATGTACCAATATATAAGTTCATATGATCAAGTTTTCTGAAGTTTCTATACTTTAAAGATCGAATATATTAGGGTTGATATTCTTTAACAAATATTTTATGCTCCTATATTCAATTTGCAACGCTTTATTTATTTGTTTTGCTAACGAAGGTTAAAACATAAATAGTAATGTATGTATTTTTTTTTTCATGAATTATCCTAGGCTCTTGGTTATGACTTCTACTAAGACTTATAGGAAAAATGTCCTAAAAACCTTTAAGTTTGACAGAAATGTTCGGTTTTACTCTTTTGCCAATTTTAGGTTCACTAAAACCTAAACTTTACAAAAAAAAAAATTCATTTTTACCCTTGAAACCTGCTATAACAGGTTTTCAGGTTACTATCAATTTAATTTCGTATAATAATCCTTAAGTTTTCAATTTTTTTACGTTTTTACCCTAATTAATATTTTTTTCATATTATACCGCCACCACCACCACCATTGCTGCCACCAGCCAACACTTTTATCGCCACGACCCACTGCCATCATTACCACCACCCACCACCACTGCCAACACCCACCACTACCACAACTGCCGCCACCCACTACTATCACACACCACCACAACCCACTACTACCACCATCCACCACCGCCACCCACTACTACCACCCACCACCACCGCAATTATCACCGCCGCCACCACCACCCACCTCTACTACAGTAACAGTGTTAGTGGTAGTGGCGGTGGTGGTGGTGGCGTGGTGGCAGTGGTGAGTGGTGTTGTTGGGTGGTGGCGGCAGTTATGGTGGTAGGTGGTGCCGGTAGTAGTAATGGTGTGGATCGTGGTGGGTGATGGCGACGTTAGAAGTGATGTTGGTGGTGGGTGTTGGCGACAGTAGTGGTAGTGAGTGGTGATAATATTGGTGGCAGTGGCAGCGACTGTGCTTGTAGGTAATGGTGGCGAGGGTGGTGGGTGGTGTTGGTAATGGTGATATTGGTGGTGGCACTAGTCGTGGTGGGTGGTGCCGACAATGTTGGTGGGTGGTGGTGGCTGGTGGCAGCAATGGTAGTGGGAGGTGGTGGTAGTGGTGTAATATGAAAAAAATACTTAGGGTAAAAACGTAAAAAAAATGAAATTTAAGGTTTTTATGCGAATTTTAATTGATGGTAACCTAAAAACTTGTTATAGTATGTTTCAAAAGTAAAAATGAAATTTTTTTTGCAAAGTTTAGGCTTTAGTAAACCTAAAATTGGAAAAGGATAAAACCGAACATTTCTACCAAACTTAAGGGTTTTTATGACATTTTTCCGACTTTGATACCCTTAAATAAAAAACAAATCTGGCCTAATTTCTTAATTATTCTTCCAAGAAATAACGAAAACTTTAAGAAATTACCAAAATAGCCAAGAATAAAGCAGTTTGGCCGTATTAAGCTGTAATTAATTTCTCTTAAGCTGTAATTTCTCATTTGTGAGCTAGCTTCTTTTTCGAGTTTTTTTTTCATTATATATGTTTCGCGTACCAAAAACTAGCATATAAACTAGTATTTTAAAATGCTAGTATGAGTAACATCTAAAGTAGCGTTTTTAAAATCTTCCAAATTTATCCTTCAAATTATAACTGGATATGTATATACACGTACCGATAAATTTTTAGTATATCCTTTTATGTCATTTTGCGTTTTCTAGCTAGTTTATACAACTAGTTTTACCAAACGTGCATTTATTATTAGCTAGCTTTTCAACTACGGCTAAAACTTCAATTAATCGTTAGTTTTCTAGCTACCCGCTAGCTTTTCAACTAGCAACTAGATTTTCAGTTAGTGTGTCAAACATAACTTTAATAGGCTGATAATATCCATAGTATAAATAATAGTTAAGGGAAATTAGTTACAAAAAACGTCTATTGCCTAAGGCCTTAGCGGTAAGGGTCATGCCTCACTTCCTAGAGGGAATGAGCACGAACCGCGTCCTTCTCGTTCTCAACTTTTTTTCGATTATTTAACATATTCGA
Organism: Cichorium intybus; assembly: GCA_023525715.1. Taxonomy (NCBI): domain Eukaryota; kingdom Viridiplantae; phylum Streptophyta; class Magnoliopsida; order Asterales; family Asteraceae; genus Cichorium; species Cichorium intybus. The sequence continues at coordinate 94,376,762 of CM042015.1, forward strand.
AACCCAATAACTCATTTCTCAGCCCATTAACACTTTATCGCAACCCAAAGGAGAAATCATAGCTCAATTCGAACCATCTGCGATTTCCATAATTTTTTTTTTTTTTGAACCGGCGATTATGAGTACTCTGGAACGTTAGAGGGGTAATTCCGTTCCCGGGCGGTCCCCAATCGCCTCCATTTCCTCCCCCCTTTTACCACCTAATCCGGGAAAATCCCCCACATGGAGTCAGTCGGAGTTGAACTCACGACCTCCCACCCACATGGGTATATAACCCTGATGCATCAACCAGCTAAGCTAGGCATCACTTGCCATAATTAATTTGATAATTTTTTAATTTCCTAGTTATTTTTGTGGAAACCTTTAAGAAATTAGGGTAGATTTCTCTTTTTCTCTAAATATATACATTGCTAATTATTACTTGAAACTAGTCTCTCTTTTGGTTCAGAAGTTTTTTTATTTTATTCTCATTGAGGGGTATTATAGAAGTGTAATATATAGTCGACCTTTTTTTATATTACACTATGTGTTTTACGCATATTGGTTATTTAGGACAAAAAATACTGTTATAATTTGTATACATCATGCATTAATATTACACATACCACACTAGCCTTGGTTATATTTGCTATTTGGAGACATGCCTGATTATACTCTAACGATTAAAATTATACGTATTGAAAGTAGTAGTTTTGTGTTGAATTGTATAATTTTTTTACATTAATAGTTATGAGTTTGTTTATTGCAGGCCAATCACAGATAACCGAAAGTTCCAAAAATAGGTCTGGCAACGGCAACCAAGTTGGCAGGGTTGTAGGAATTAGCGTCGGTGCTTGTGTTTTGTTGATACTTCTAATGATTCTCGTGTACTTTAAAATGAAGAGAGCAAAATCGCCAGAAAATTCAATGGATAGAGAAGGTAATTTAGACTTTTAAGAGTCAAAACCTTAGTTTATAATTTTAGAATTAGTAAGTATCATTCACGTAATACAGAAAATAATACAAAATCGCATTAACCCATGAAAGTTTTCTACCGTTGAAATTCATTTTAGCTACAAAACATAAAAGTTTCATATGTAATATTTGAATTTAAATATAAAAATTTTAGTTTTTAAAGTCAAAATAATTTGTGGTATTGGTTCATATGTGCTTGATGTATTTTGTTATGATCCAAATTAGGTCCACAAGGAAGAACCGACGATTTCCTAGTAAATAATGGGGTTATTATTCCAAGTAGAAGAGATTATCATGGTGAAACGACCATGGATGAACTGGAATTACCGTTGTTTGATTTTGCGACACTGGCTATTGCAACAAATAACTTCTCGGACAGAAATAAACTTGGACAAGGTGGATTCGGGTGTGTTTACAAGGTAAAGTACTTGTAATATATGAACATTTAAAATTAGGGGTGAACTAGATTACTAGAAATAGAATATCTTACTCTGAAAATCCGATCTTAGATAATTCGCAAATTCGGATATTGATTTACTAAAAAGTTTTAGTTATTTTGTTACTTATATGCTTAAAAAATACATTGGTTAAAATCCATATCTCCAAAAGGATGCAACGTTGTTAGACTAATAATGTGATTGGGTTGTGTAAAAGCAAAATATTGTGATTACTAGGTTAAAACTTCGGTATCTAATATTTTTATCTAAAATTTTGGATATATGAATTTCATCCAAAACTTCCGAAATAAAACCAATATCTTAATTTTCAGATATCTGCTTTTAAACATTCTTATTTAAATTTTTGTAATAGATAATACATCATTTAAGCATCAAAAGGAAAAATGACATTATGATTGTTGGTGATATAGGGCATATTAACAGAAGGTGAAGTTGTAGCGGTAAAAAGGCTCTCAAGAGTTTGTGAGCAAGGGATAGAAGAACTTAAAAACGAGGTTCGATTAATCGCCAAACTCCAACATCGAAACCTTGTTCGGGTAATAGGTTGTTGTATTGAGGTCGAAGAAAAGTTGTTGATTTATGAGTTCATGGAAAACAAAAGTCTTGATACGTTTCTTTTTGGTAAGTACTTCACAGGCATTGTCTTTATTTCTTTTGATACCCAAGTTTCTTTTTTCATTAAATCTAAATGTATTATCTAAAATCATTATAGAGAAAGAGAAAAGCATGAAACTCAACTGGAAAATCCGACTCGAGATTATACGTGGGATCGCGCGAGGGCTTCTTTATCTTCATCAAGATTCAAGATTTAAAATCATCCATCGAGACATGAAAGCGAGTAATATATTGCTTGATAAGGAAATGAACCCAAAGATATCAGATTTTGGTATCGCGAGAATTTTTGGGAGCGATCAAACCGAAGCAGAAACAAAGATAGTGGTTGGAACATAGTAAGTACCGTTAATCGTTGTACTTTGTGCAAAAATATAAATACCTATGACACATAAATGACATCACAATCTTTAATACAATTTTATTTTTTCTTAGTAAAATTTGTTAATATTTTGTAGTGGTTATATGTCACCTGAATACATGATGAACGGATACTTCTCAACCAATTCAGACGTTTTTAGTTTCGGGGTTTTGCTTCTCGAGATAGTGAGCGGTAAAAGAAACAGAGGATCATCTAACACAAATAGCCAACTTAACCTTCTTTCACAAGTAAGTACTATTAGTGACAAATTGAGAATTTCCAACGTGTTTTTTAATATTTTTTCTAAAAAAACATACACATACACTCGTAGTGATTTTCATTTAGGTCCTTGTCTTGTAAATTTATTGTATTTATAATAAAACAATATCTTATAGGCATGGAAGTTATGGAACGAAGGAAACCCTTTAAAGCTACTAGACGAATCTATCGGGACCAAATATTCAGAAAATGAAGTATTAAGGTGCATACAAATTGGACTGTTATGTGTTGAAGAACAACCGGAAGGTCGACCTACTATGTCAAAAGTGATGTTGCTATTGAGCAGTGAAACAGTACGAATGCCACGGCCAAAACATCCTGGATTCTTCATTAGTAAAGGACATCTTGAAACAGTAACTCCTAGCAAACAAGATGACTCCATGACCATGAACCAAATAACATTAACGATACTAGATGGTAGATAGAGAAAGTGGGTTAGTTGCCATCTAGCATCAATTGCACATCATGTTTCCTTTTTTCTCTAAATGGAAAGGAGAGATAATGTCATACTTTACACATTACATCGATTGTAATTTGTTGGATTGGATTTTGCATATTATTAGTTTGTTAGTGGCACACACTGTTTTTCAATTTATTTCTTTTAATTAAAATCTGAATCTTAATGCAACTTAAATTTCCTTTCCTAGAATAGATTTTCAAATGAATATATTGACAAATAAATATACATGATAAACTCATGATCACCAGAACTAACCCTAATTCATTAATCGTTCGAAGTGTACCTCATTTTATTATTTCTTGATTAGAAGTTTCATCATGTACAGTCTTAAGATAGACGGAGTGGGGTGAAAAATGGGAGTGGTGTCGGTGGTACATCATATGTCACCATTCTTTTGTTAATGAGTATCATTCTCATTACCTTCGAAATGTACAAAGGGAAACTATATATACATTTACATGGTGTTGACATCGTCACCCATGTGGGTCGTGTTGTTGAGAGGTGTGTGGGCACGAGAATCGGAAAGTAATACCGTGGAAGGCAAAGAAATCATGGAAGCGTTGATTGTTGTAATCACCACCGTTGTCACATTGGAAAGCCTTAATGGAGCATCCAAATTGGTTTTTGACAAGATTTGATAAGTGTAAGAATTTGCTAAAAACCTTGGATTTTTGTTTAAAGGATATATCCAAATGTAGTAAGAATAGTGGTCTAAAAATAAGACATAATATCAAAGACCACTAATACTCGTAACCGGAGAGGTCCAAACATCGGAATGTATTAAATCAAAAACATTGCTAACATTGGAATTGGAAATGGAAAATGGTAAACGAACAAATTTGCCTAATGGACATGATTGACATAAAAGACGAGCATCATCTTTATTACAAACAATGGAATTATTAGAAATTAAAGACTTCAACACTTGGTCGTCGGGATGGCCGAGACGTTGGTGTCAGAGGGAGCGACTTGACGATACGAACACTTGAGGAGCGGAGGAGGTGACATCATAAAGGGGATCGTTACTATTACATCGGATTAGAGGTCGTTTGTTCCTGTAATCCTTAACGGTAAAACCAAACGGGTCAAACTCAATGAAACATTTATTGTGAGTGGTGAATTTACGAACAAAAATTAAATTTTTGATTATATTTGGAGTGATGAGAACATTATTTAGGTGAAGAAGGTGATATCGGTTTGAGAGAGGGAAGTCTGTGTGTCCAATCATACTTACAGGAATTCGGGACCCATTACCTACATAAATAAAGTGAGGTTCGTGATAAGAAGGTAATCAGACAGATGTAATAGATGGGTGATAAGAAGGACAGCACCGATTACAGCTGCAACCGGTGGGTTCGAAGGCTGGAACGACGGCGACGCCGCTACTTGGGCGGTGGTGATCGTCGGTGTTGTTCATCGTATGAGAGGAAAACGCAGGGCTTCGTGTGTTGAATCAAGAAGAGAGAAAGTGTGTGAGACGTGAGAGGGTGAGAGGGAGAGAATAAGACTTTTTTGTTTTTTTTTTAAATTCAGAAACAATAAATAAATAACATAAAACTAATTTTTTTTTGTCAAGGATAACATAGTCAATTCAGGTCTGGTAGAGACCAAGCGTGCAAAAAGTTTGGCATTTAAGGACCCCCTGAATGAAAAAAAATGAGTTAGAGACTAAACGCATAAGTTGCGTCAAACCACAAGGACCAATCGTGTAATTTACTCAAAATATATAATAAAATAACAGCATGGTTAACTACAATAAATTTGACTTTTGATGTCCTGCTATTTATATGGTATTAAAATATCTTATTTAGTTATAAACTAGTGTTTGGACTGTCTGTGCGATGCTGCGGAAGCTCGATATATTGAAAAATATAGCTCGACAGAAAAACAAATTATGTAAGCGACGAAAATTTTAATTTTAAATATAATAAGGGACCGAATCGTAACTTACGAAATACCAATAATAATTTTATAATAAATAATATGAAAACAATTAATTCAAAATTAGTTGAGAGGAAAAAACGTAAATATAAAAGTTTGGTATCATAAGAATGAAAATTGTTATTTCCAAATAGAAACTTATTTGGATTTTGTATCAAATGTATTAACAATTATAACATGATCTGAATTTAGTATTTTTTATTCTGGGAAAAGTAAAACCAATTAAACAGTAAAAAACTCTCACATGTTACGATTTGCAAATTAATATATATATATATATATATATATATATATATATATATATATATATATATATATATATATATATATATATATATATATATATATATATATATATATATATATATATATATATATATATATATATATATATATATATATATATATATATACTACCTTAAAAAGGAAAAATGGTTTCCAAATAAGGAAACTCTTAAAATTAAGAGATACAAATAAATATGCACAAGCTACAAATAGTTATGCATAAAAGTATCCTAATCCGAAGCAAGGTTTGAGAACTCAATACGCAGCTATCCAACAATTATTCCTGTTCAATTGCCGTTATTCTCTCATTATCCCCTATATCCTCCCCAACCTTCCCAGATTTAAACTCCTCCGCGTATTCACCATGCCCTCTCTCACTCTCACTGATATTTCAATTTGAATTTATATCCAACTCCTTTCTCTCTAAGAACCCTAATCTCAGCGACCAGGCGCCACCACTGCCGGCCACCACACCCGGCGCACCCACCGCCACGACCCTGCTCTACCTACCTTCGTTGTTCACCACGACAGACAAATAATTTCTCTGTCCCCCTCTATCTCTCTGCACAGTCGCTGGACCCGTCAGCGCCTTTACAGGTAACTTCACCCTTCACCGTTCACCACCAGAACACCACCTCTTCCCCCTCTGTGCAAAAAGCCACCATCACTGCTACTTCTCTGAAAATACCTAAAGGGGTTGATTCAATGTCTTTCTTCAGCTCAGGTAAATTTTGTTTTGGGGTTCAACCATGTTCACCACTCGCTATGTTTCCTAATAGCCATTCCAATAGTCTTGATGATTATTTAATTTAGGACTTATTCAAAAGGTAATTGTGTTTCAAGTTTTGTATTTTGACAGCTACTTATAATCGGGACCGCCCTCACATGCTTCTTTCTCCCCTTTCTTCTTTGTCCTTGAATCGGTTCTCTGTGTGTCACTAAGGAGCATCGAGAACACATTTCTTTCATTCTTTGTAATGGTCTCACTAAGCCCTTGCTTAGGTGAAGATCGCATGTGGATTAACGACATGGTATGCCTGAACCTAATTTCATATGTTTGTACATTTATTTATCTTCAATTTCATCTTGTTTTGGCCCTTCATACTAAATTTCAAATTTGATATTGCAGATCTGTTTTGAAGCATCGTGTATGCTTTTTCCATCATTGATCTCCACCCCTGGAATATATGTAAACTCCACCACTGAAACCTACAATCGGTTCCAACATCTCTGGTTATCACTATGTTGCCTCCCTGTTATTAACCTTTTGTTTTTTAATTTACCTTAAAGCAACATATATATCTTTACTTCTGGTAGTCTTCATCATTTTGATATTTTGTGCAAGTGCTGCCTCGGTTTCTAATCAATTTGGTTAAGCTTCTATTTTGTTTGTACGGTTTTGGTTACAGGGTTCTCAATCAGAGACCAGCAACTTCACATGTAATGACGTTTGTCTTCTCTTGTTAGTTTGTAGTCTTGGTTTTTGTGGCTTGAAACTACTCTTATAATATTTGTTTATTCAATACCCCGTCTAGGCTCTTTCTTTCAAACATACCTGCTCAATGTTGGTTTACAACTTGGTTCAAAGACCATTAATCTCGGTCAAATCCTTTCAATACATCAATAATCAATTGAATCTGTTTGTTATTAATATAGTTTTGGTATGAAATTTGAGTTGTATGAAGTTTGATGACCTTTTTTATCTGGTTTGTGAATTCCGCATTCATTTCTTCTTACTAAAAAGTCGTACACACTTCTATCTCTTGCATCTATTTCCAATATATTTGTTGATTTAGTACCTTTATGAAAGTAAGATGCAATGGTAGGAAAACAAAGGAAAAGTACATTGCTATTTCTTGCGTTTAACCCAACAGTGGGCTAAATCCAAAAAACCGATAACGTACTTTCATTTTTGTCTAATATGACATCTAAATTTCATTTATATGTCATAAATTTTAACTAAATATACTTTTTTTTCTTATTTAGGCATTGTACTTTGTAAGTACAATGCATAAAGCGTTGTACTCTGAAAGTATATTAATTGACTCTATGCATTCTTTTGACAGATGCATGAAAAAGCAGTCTTCAAATTGGACTTCAAAGTTAAGACATTTTGTCCCATATTTCCGAAAGAAGCCAATAAATTCTTTGAGAACGACGAGTGATGGGTGACGTAATCTGGTTTGTATTCTGGTTTTAAGTTTTTCAGTTGTTTGTATTGCAGGAATATGGGCATTTCCGACCATGGTGGCAGTTGGAATCTATCGACTGTGACACTAAATTGAACCAATCATGTAATAGATGGTTGATGTGTGTCTGTGTAGCTCTGTATGTGTGTGTGCACGTGTATGTCCTGTGCTAATATATGTCTTTGTTTGTATCTACATATGTGGGGAAATATAAGTATGTTGTTATTATGAGTAATATATCAAAAGTACATTTCTATTATAAAAATATTTTTTATTGTGGTTAATAGTAATCACAGACTGCAAATTGAAATTCTATTTTTTAGGTTGTGAAAATAGAATGTACATTAGGGAAAATGGGAACATCAAGACTGCATCAAGTTCATAGGCGAGTCACAAGGTAAAGATATATAAATGGTTAATGATTGAATGCATAACTTAAAAAAAAACAAGTTTTTTTTTTTTTTTTTTTTTTGCTGTATCATGTTTAAAAATATTAATGTGTGTGCTAGAAATATTTGGAAGTAATAAGCCATAATAAAGGGAGGTACAATGATGTAATAGAAATAAAAGTGAGATATTATGATGCACAAATAAATGAAAGTACAATGTCGAAATAAAACTACTCCGCCGCCGGAAACTACTTGCCGAATGAATAGATGATGATGTTACTATATAAATGTAATTGAAAACAATATTTGTTAGTCGGATAGTCATTGATCCATAAATTAAAAATGATAATTGTGAACCAAGGCAGTAGTGCACTTTTACTTTTAACCGTAACGTATTTTTATTTTTAACCAAAATGGCCGCAAATGAAACTAAAGGTCGTCTGAGTAAACTATTCACCTCCGTCGTATTGTACGGGTACACAACTAGACCCCTAGAAAAAGTATGACAATAACTATAAGCAACAAGTATTTATATTTTGTAATATGACTGTAAATTACTATTATATTTAACCAAAATAGCCCTCAAAGTAAAATAACGACCGCAAGAAAAAACAGAAACCAAAACGAGCTATTCGTCACCACACACAAGTTATTCAACTCTCGACTTTTTATTCGTTTTATCAAAACATCGAACCGAATCACGTGGTTTTCGTCCCTAACAATTTGTGTACCGCCGCATTGCGCGGGTACACAACTAGTATATATATATATATATATATATATATATATATATATATATATATATATATATATATATATATATATATATATATATATCAAGACTGCATCAAGTTCATAGGCGAGTCACAAGGTAAAGATATATAAATGGTTAATGATTGAATGCATAACTTAAAAAAAAAATAAGTTTTTTTTTAAGTTGCTGTATCATGTTTAAAAATATTAATGTGTGTGCTAGAAATATTTGGAAGTAATAAGCCATAATAAAGGGAGGTACAATGATGTAATAGAAATAAAATTGAGATATTATGATGCACAAATAAATGAAAGTACAATGTCGAAATAAAACTACTCCGCCGCCGGAAACTACTTGCCGAATGAATAGATGATGATGTTACTATATAAATGTAATTGAAAACAATATTTGTTAGTCGGATAGTCATTGATCCATAAATTAAAAATGATAATTGTGAACCAAGACAGTAGTGCACTTTTACTTTTAACCGTAACGTATTTTTATTTTTAACCAAAATGGCCGCAAATGAAACTAAAGGTCGTCTGAGTAAACTATTCACCTCCGTCGTATTGTACGGGTACACAACTAGACCCCTAGAAAAAGTATGACAATAATTATAAGCAACAAGTATTTATATTTTGTAATATGACTGTAAATTACTATTATATTTAACCAAAATAGCCCTCAAAGTAAAATAACGACCGCAAGAAAAAACAGACATCAAAACGAGCTATTCGTCACCACACACAAGTTATTCAACTCTCGACTTTTTATTCGTTTTATCAAAACATCGAACCGAATCACGTGGTTTTCGTCCCTAACAATTTGTGTACCGCCGCATTGCGCGGGTACACAACTAGTATATATATATATATATATATATATATATATATATATATATATATATATATATATATATATATACTAGCTGCGTACCCGCGCAATGCGGCGGACGGCAAGTAGTTTCCTTTCGGCTATTTGTTTTCGCAAGATTTTGGTATCATTTTATGGGAATTCCATATGTTTTTATAGAGATTTTTATCGAACACTTCATAATAATAATGACCCTGTGTCCTAATCTTAGTGGAGTACCAGCGCAATGCAGCGTGCGACAATTAATTTCACTTACATGAATTGTTCTCGTGCAATGTATGTCGTTATAATTTATAAGTATATTTTACAGAAAATGTTCCCGTGATATAGTAGAAATTACACTTGCAGTCTAACTTTGCATTTTAGTGGATTTTCATAGCATTTGATTTGCTTACGCTTCAAACTTTAGATTAGGTAACATATCAAAAATTTAAAAGGTCCGTAATGATTATCTATTTGATGTTGATGCCATTTTTCTATTTTAACTTTTATATTGTTAAAATCTTTTTATGTTGCTTGTGACAGCATTTCTTCAAAGATTTTGTCAGAGCGAAACACAAGCACTTTAATCGAGGGGGCTGATATCAAATTTTTAAAATCAAAATCATGGAACTCGTGATTTTTTGAGTTTACTAAAACTATTTATAAAACTTCAAAAAGAAAATTAATATACAACATTGCAACAATTTCCAATTGCATTTGGTTAAAAAAGGAATTATTTTAACTTTACTAAAACTTATCTTTTTCCATCATTCTAAGAAAATAAAACTCATTTTATAAATTTGCAACTATACATTAATGAAAAATTAACAAAATAGTAAGATTTCCAAGCAATTAATTAATTTAGAAAATAACAATAAGCATATGTATTTGTAACAAACAAAACAATTCTACTGATTGAATTTTCTTGGAATTTTCATAACATTCGCTTATTCAATAACGTAAGAAGTAAAAAAATAGAAAAACTTTAAATAACAGTAAATATGATTACGGTCTTTTTACAGGCACGTCTTTTACGGTTATTCCATTTTAAATCTACCATTTGTCATTATAATATTCTAGTGAGAGAAAGATAATGATGATGTTTAAAGGGCAAAAAACTACTTTCAAAAAGAAGAACCATATCAATTAATTAATTAACTTTTAGTATTATCTTGTTTGTTGTAAGTTGATTCAATCAACGCCATGTTTGCCATAACTCCTTTTATTTATCATTGTAGGCTTAGTGGAAGGGTAGTTTCGTCTTTATTGAATTCAGATTAGATAAGTAGATGTATTGTACTCGTTTTCTATGCAGTTAAGAAAAAACCCAGAAATTTTGTCTCTTCCTCACCACTCACTCTCTCGTTCTATCCATCTGATACGTTTTAGCCTAGAACATTTTCTTGTTTCTTATTCTCGAGATATATCAGAAATTGTTAGCTTTACTTAGATTAGGTTAGATATATGTGAGTACTGAGTATTATGTAGTGAGGTTTATGTGTATTTTTATTTTGAATATGGTTCTTCACAATAAAAGAGAACTGAATTAGTGTTTAGATCGTCTTTTTCGTTTTTCTGATTTGGTATCAGAGCTAGAAGCTCTTGCGTGACCACTCCTTCGTTTCAGACTCTTGTGAGAATTCAAGATTGATTTCGACCTTCAGATTTGGTCTGCTTCAAATTATGTTCTTCAGATCTGTTTGTTCGACCTTCGATTTCGATGTTCTGGCCCCTTCTTGGCTCGCGAGTTCCCAAGTTCTTGGCCTATGACCGATCTGCTTGTTTTTTGGCTCGAGTTCTTGGCGTGTCTATCGGATCTGCTTGTGTTCGTCAGATCTGTGTGATATAGATAAATAATTTTTCTTTTTTTTGTATGTGAAACTCCGGATCCGAGTGGAGACGTTAGTTTTTTGTGTTCTTTTTCTTACTCGATCTATGAAACTCATGTATTTTGAGCTGAGATCTGGTTGTTATCAGTTCTTTGTCCTCAGATCTGGACGTTTTTTTTGTCCTACTCGATCGATGAAACTCAAATCTGAGTTGAGATCCGTTATTTGTTTCTAGCATTCGGTGTACACCATATACGATAATTCTGCCATTGTGTTCTATAGGCAAAAAGATGTGAGTTGCAAATGAGAAAACACCTTCAGGTATGATTGATATACTCATATTGAAATTTTGTGGTCTTATATGCCAAAGAGGACGTTTTACTTTATACACATATACTATATAATTTAAAACATGTAGTGTCTATTACAAAAATTGTGTTTTTTTTCAAATATTGAATTGAGATTTTAGAAAAGCAAAATGTTATTTGCATAGAATGATCTATATATTTTTCTATTTTTACATGGAAAACTTATGATTCAGTAAACTACTACATTTGTTATTGGAGAGAAAAAAAATTGGAGTACAGAAGAATGTATGTCACTTCCTGATTTATAACTTGTATTTTTACCCCGTAAATTGATTCATACCTGCATACAACAAAAACTACAAAGTTTAGTATCTCCATAACACCAACATCAAATATCAGCGTATAAAAAAACAATTATCATAATGTTTGTGTCTGTGTGCAGAAACAAAATTGCCTTGAAGAAAATATAAAGCTGACAGAGGCATATATAAACAATCTTTGGAGCAGAAAAATATTGGTGTAAAGAATTGTTTGGAGAACGTGTTGATTTATAGTGTTATTTTTAGAGATTTGCAATTTGAAATTTGAAATGAAGTATTTCTATTGGTTTAAAATTGTTTGTCTGGATCATCAAATATCAAAGGTTAAGATTCATTTAAGAATCATCAAAGGCTAAAATTAGATCTGATATAGTAATGCATCAAGAAGTTGTACATTTTTAAGACATTAAGACTTTTCTGCATTAAGATACTTGTAATTTATATATGGTTTATAGTATAGTATATATATATATATATATATATATATATATATATATATATATATATATATATATATATATATATATATATATATATATATATATATATAATTTACAATGATTTTGAAAATACGCTTCTTCAAAAATCCATTAAAAGTATAGTTTGTTTGCATTAGATATGTTCAGGTGGTGCCCCCAATGGATTTTTTTTTTATATTTATAAGTTATTAATTTTCATTTATATTCTTACAAATATATATATGGTATCCTCAACAACAATTCCACAAAATAAGAATGCTCCCAACAAATCAAAAGTCTAGATCCGCCTGCTGGATATGTTCTAGATATGTCATCAAATTTACATCGAGTAAGTCACAGTTAGAATTTCAATCACAGCCTCAAAACAAACAAAGCTACTGTTGCTATTATAGCTACTGTTGCTATTACAAGGATAATAATATATTCTTTCAATCACAGCCTCAAAACAAACATAGCTACATACCAAATTTTAGTCATAAATAAAAAATTTTATAAAATGGAAATTGTATCCTTTTTATTAAAGTTTATAATAAGTTAAAGCAATCAATAAAATGATATTTCGGTGAAATTACATAATTTACTTTTTAATTCCTTTGACAAATCTTCAAACCTTACTAGATAACATATTTCATTTCACGTTAACCATACAAATAACATATTCCAATTCTTTTAGGTTCTAATTCCTTAGCATTCCAATTCATTTGGTAGATTACATTTATTTCAAAAACATTTTGCAAACCAAACCACCTTTATTAGAAATTTTTTATTATCCTTAAATTTGAAATGTTTAATATTATTGTTCTTTTCAACCGAATGACACATTGTACGCCCTTATATCACGATCTATTTCATATTTGCCGTATTTCTTTAAGTTTTTGTTAGATTTTCAGTAAAAATAAGCATTTTCTCGAATTTTCGAACTTGTACATCGAATTTTGGATATGTTATATATATATATATATATATATATATATATATATATATATATATATATATATATATATATATATATATATATATATAGAGAGAGAGAGAGAGAGAGAATTTTAAAGATCTGGATCTTAATTCGACAATCAAGTATAATGTTGAAAATGTAATGTTTTAAATATATCCTTTTTTGGAAAATAAAAAGTACGAATAAGTTGATGTATGTTTTAACTAAACAACAATATGAGGATATTTACCATGGAAGTAATTTTGTATAAAGAATAAAACAGTATTGAGATTTACGTAGGATTGAAACGACGTATGACACAACTTAGAATGATCCATAAAATCATGAATTAAATAAGATACATGACCAATGATTTACACGTACGATGATTAACAAAAATAATTGGTCAAATAGATTTTCTTTTTACTACTAACATAGGTTTTCATGTAGAGATACTAAATAATTATCCATTTGTGTTAACAAATGTTTTACCTATTTAAGGTAGTAAAAAGTTAAAACAAAATTTTTTTAGTAAAAAGTTAAAACAAAAATTTCATTAGTAAAAAGTTAAAACAAAAATTTTTTAAAATGCATGTACTAATCACTAATCAAACTACAGGTTTTGTACCTTATTTTTACCACCACTTAATGAATTTTATTATTTTTTACTTATTAGTGTATGGAATTAATCACTAAAAAACCATTCATATTTTTTTTAATTTTAACATGTTAAATTAGAAGTATTAAACGAACTCAACCTCTTAATCTTTAATGTTCCCGTATATTTTTTTTCATAACCACTCTTATTATTTTACAAATCAAATTATCATTTCTCTAATAATATATTAAGACATTATATTAAAGAATAACAATAGTAACTAATGCTTGAGTACGATAAGTTTATAAAGTTTTTTGAATTGTAACAGTTAATGAATTTTAGATGAGATTTGAGGAGCTTTAATATACAAATAATATTTCACTACAATTTTCTAACTTTATTAATTGTTCTAGTTGTTTATTGATCTTAACAAAAGGTTTAAGAGTTGTAATATTAAAAAAAATAATTTAATATAGTAATCAACCTTTTATCAATTGTAGTTGGTTAAAATATGTAGGAAGTTGAAAAGTTATAACAAGAAAACAATAATTCGTTATAATTAACAAATTTTTTATCAATAAGTCAAAATGAAAATTTCCACAAGGCAGCTTCTAACTAGAGTATGAGTTGACATTCGTATTTTTATCATTATATAATGAAATTTAGTTATTATTTATTTATTATTGTAACACCCCAAACTTTCATACAAAATTTTTTATTTTTCAAACTTATTTTACAAATATTTTATAATATAAAACATTTAATTATACAAACGGGGTATCACAAATTCGTATCATTACCAAAGTTTAAACCTTTTATTGCACGCTTTACACACTAAAAGCTACCGTCCCACAGCACGCTCTTCTAACTCTTTTCTTGATTACCTGAGTACATAGCATTTCAAAAATACACGTAAGACATAACGTCTCGTGAGCAATGTGGGTTTAGACCCAAAACAGTTTTCTTATATTTCATTCATTCTCAAATTCAAAACATTTAATTTCCTATGAGCGCACCCATATGTACTTCTTCCCATTTGTGAGCACATTCCTATGAGCGCACCCGTAGGTTTTATACGAGCCGCACCCCTATAAGTCCTCCCTCAACAGCATGAAACGAATTCATCCATCAAGGTACCAACTAGACAACTACTTCGCGACGGGAGGTACCATCCCAGTAGTGTCTTTTGACCACCCCTACCGCAGAAGGCCGTGATCTTTATCTGGATACTTCTCAACTCATCAACATGGCTCAATCACCTTATTAATTCATTGTATTTCTCATTTATCATTTCTGTATACATTGTACTTACCATTTCATAGTATCATTTCCAGTTTCACAAAACCATTTCCAGTTCCATAGAACCGGTTCATTTTCATCAAACCATTTCAATTTTCATAAAACCATTTTGACTCCCAAAATATTTTGTATAAAACTTGTCTTGCTACGTACTCAAAAATCCACACATTACTCACCTTGAGTCACCTAGGAGTTATTTAGCTTCTTGAACTCCTTTTTCTTGCACTTGCTTAACCGTGTTTGAGCCACCACCTATTATATACAAGATATACATTTATACTTGATTTATATATACAATAACTAACTTTACAGCACAAGAGTGCCATATCATGCAACTACGGGTTATAACTAAGCTACAACCCTTATTAAACTAGCTTTCTTTAATTTGCAAACTTTCCCGAAATACAGGTATTTTGCTACAGTACTCTCGGGAGGTTGTATTTTCATTCCGAAAATTTTCTGTGTCATTTTGGACCATATTGGACCTGTGTTCAAAATTTGAGGTCAAACGGACAAGTTTAGCATCAAGTCCCAAAATCAAGCTTCACTTGGCAGGAGACTCACTTCAGAATCTGCACTGCCGCCACGCGTCGCGACCAGGGTATAGGTCGCGTCGCGACCCTATAGTACATTGTCTATTTTGACGATTTTTCCCAACTGCAGTTGCACTATTCCTCACATTAAGTTCTTAATACATGACTTAATTGTCTTAGGGTCACTTCTAGGCCCTAATAACAACTTCTTCATGCATTTAAACATCTATTCCTTCATTTTTACATAAAATCATCCGAAACACCCATTTATCCATTTTTACTCAAAAACTCATTTTATGGTATTTTCAAAGAAGGAACTGATTTCTCACCCCTTTTATAACACTTTAAGCTTATTAGACCAGTTGAAATAAGTTCCAAACTCAGAAACCCATTTCTAGGGTTCTTGAGCTCAAAACCCCAATTCTATGGATTCAACCACAATTTCAACAATATCCTTGAAAGATGTGTGTTCACTTAGTGTTTTAAACTTGTTTAGATGAAAAAATTCACAGGAACAACTTGGATCATGACTGTAAATTCAGATTTTAGTTTGTCCCGTGAAGAACACACATGCTTAGATATCAAGAACTTGGTTACTAACCTTCTTTAAGCTTGAGAAATCTTCCTATTCCAAGCAACTACTTCAATTTGCAGCTTCAATTTTCCAGAACTCGCTTCTTCTACACGTGCTCTCTAGCTCTCTCCCGATCTTTCTAAAGACTTCTGGGAATTATGAAGACATTTCCACTATTTATACTTCCAAAATTTTCACTTTTAACCCTCCAATTCTACTTCTTGCACTTTGGCACCAGAAACAAATTTTTATTACATAAAGTTTCATTGTATTCATAATTATCCCATGACACAAATTATTTTACACCAAGGTCCAAAATATGGCAAAAGACCAATTTGCCCTTTTTCACAACTTTACTATCACACATAATTATTTTACATTTTTATTTAAATTCTTACGGGTTCTTACAATTATGATATCGAATTAACTAAAATAATATTTTATGATTCCTTTAAAACGAATGTCCTGATATAAGATAATTATTAACAATACGTCAACATTTTTATTTCTTATATAAAATTATTATTCCATAATTAGAGCCAATAACTTAGATAGTTTTTTTAACAAAAAACATGATTATTGTTTTAAGTATATAAATTTATTCCCGTACAACGTGTTGGAATTCGTCTAGCATATATATATATATATATATATATATATATATATATATATATATATATATATATATATATATATATATATATCCTTACTATATAAAAAACATCTATTTTTAGCTTAACACGTTGTATAGCTGGTGATTGAGAATACGCTTCCCCTATGCCTACTTTGCCTATAAATTTCTGAATTTTTTTCAGATTTTTTGGGTTGCACGAAAGTATTTTCTGTTGTCTTCATATGATTAATTACCGGGACCGTCCACAAATAAGTTGGACTTGCTAAACGACGTCCATTAAATAAGCTGCTTGTTGCTCTCCACTATTTCGATTATCCACTTCTTGTTCCCTAACACGTTTATTCTATTCATTTTATGATATTATTTTCCCGTTTTATAACTGCTATGGAAAGGACAATACGTACAGTGGATGCTTTGACAACCGGACTGAACGTATGAGAATATTCAAGGCCCGGTACTTGATTGAAACCTTGAGCTACAAGAGAAGCTTTATATCGCTCAACAGAACCATCAGAATGAAATTTGGTACGGAAAATCCATTTTGAGCCAACTACATTGGAGTTTACAGGTCTTGGCACCAATTCCCAGGTGTCATTAAATCGTAAAGCCGACATTTCTTCTTCCATGACCATTAACCAATGGGGGTGTTTCACAGTGGACTTGAAACCTTTGGGAACATGAAAGGCCATCAGAGCATGAAAGAGACTCGTTTTGTCAAGTGTTGCAAAATCTACAAAATGTTTTGGTTTAAAAATGCCTGAGCGTGACCGAGTAACCATGGGATGAACCGGTGTGGGAACCAGTTGCTGTAAAGGCTCGATGGGTGAGGGTGGCAGCGGCGGTGGCGTGGGATTAGCGGAAGCAGCAAGTGGGGTATCGGGAACAACCGAGTTTTCGAGACATAATTAGCAAGGCGATGGACCTGGAAATGGGCCGATTGGTTGATGAGATGAGGACTCAATGGGCTCATGGGTTGGTTGGTGGGCCGGCGTGTGATGCTGGACCGTCGGGTGTCGCTAGGTCGTCGATGGTTCATCAAAAGATGCAAAAACGAGGGCAGCCAAGTCATATTGCAAAGACTGATCGGTAGATGGAAATATTTGCTTGTCAAATTGGGCATGGTGTGAGGTATAGATGTGAATTGTAGTAGGGTCAAGCCAGCGATAACCCTTGTAAGTTGTGCTATAACCGATGAAAATGCAAAGATAACTTCGGGGAGCAAGTTTATGTCGTGAATAATCGAGTAGATAGGGAAACACACGGCAACCAAAAACCCGAAAATAGCATAGTTTGGAGTTGTACCAAACAAAACTTCAAAGGGGCTTTGTTTGTGTAAAAGTATGGATGGTAACCGATTGATAACATAGACTGTTGAACTGAATGCATCAACCCACTGAGAGGTCGGGGCATGAGCGGTAAATAACATGGCTAACCCTGTTTCAGTAATATGTTGATGTTTGCGTTCGGCTCGGCCATTTTGCTCCGGAGTATGAGGACATGAAACACGATGATGCGTTCCATTTTCACTAAATGTTTTCCGAACCCGATGATTTAAAAATTCAGTACCCCCGTCACTTTGAAAAACTTTGACTTTGCATGAAAACTGAGTTTGAACCGGTGCACGGAAATTAGAAAGAATTGTTGAGAAATCTGATTTATGCTTGAGAGGGTAAAACTAGGTGAATCGTGAGTAATCATCAACAAATATAACATAATATAAGAAACTACCGATAGACATTATCGGGGCCGGACCCCACAAATCACAATGAATGATATCAAAAACATGGGACGAACGTTTTAGGTTGTCGGCATAGGGTAGTTTCTTACTTTTAGATAATTGACAAGATGTGCAAAGACTGGGTTTAGGTAAAATAGACGAAATAGACAAATAACCCAATTTTGTAATAATGAAACAATGTCAAAAGCAACATGTCCTAATCTACTATGCCAAATTTCAAAGGAAGCACTAGTCCTTTTATTTCGTAAAGCTGTTAAAAATGCATTGTGTCCTGGCTCAAGCACGTAAAGGCCATTTGCACATCTATCTTTTGTGAGGATTTCCTTGTTGTTGTGATTCTGAATAGCTAAAAAAGTATCAAAAATAATTATGTCAACTGGAGAGTCATTTGTGAGCTTACTAATAGAGAGGAGATTCTTCGTGATATTAGGAACCACAAGAACATCCGATAATTTAATATTTTTGCAAACAAGAGTGTTACCAATATGAGAAATATTGAGACGATTACCATTGCCAACAACAACTTGATCCTTCCCAGTGTAGACAGAGGCATCATCAAGGTGTGCTGAGGAGTTTGTCATGTAGGAGGAGGCACCCGAGTCAACATACCAGTCTGGTGCAGATGTAGTAGTGTTGCATTGGTTTTGAAATGCATGGACAAGATTGGCATATTGAAGATCCCTGTTGAAAGGTGGGGAGATTCAGACATGAAGAGACATAATGGCCATTTTTTCGGCATAATTGACAATGGGGAGGACTTTGGCCACGTCCTCGACCACCAGGCACCAGGGTAGCCACCACGGGATTGATTTCCACGACCTCTATTAGAAAAACCACCAAGACAAGAAGGTTGAGGTGAGGCTCTGTTAATCTGACCCTTGAATGCAGCCACAGGGGTAGTAGTCCCATGCATAAAGGTGAGGAATAATTCATGACTCTCTACTTGGGAGAGAAGGTTTTTGAATGGTGGACACGGCTTGACAGCACGATGTGCGGTGGAGAATGACTCAAAAGCCGAGTCGAGACCAAAAAGAAACCAATGGGATTTGTCAGCATCAGTAACAGGTTGATCGATGGCTGTTAATTGGTCACAAATAGCTTTGAATTTTCTGTCATATTCGGTAACAAAAGTGGTACCTTTATTAAGATGACAGAGAGAGTCTCGTAGAGTCTGCATTCTTTCAATAGAATCGTGGCTGTAGGCGTGTTCTAGGGCTGTCCAGATTTCGTGAGCAGTAGAGAGACCAAGCGTTTCAGCCATAGCCTCTTCGGACAGAGAGGATTAAAATGATGAAAATAGCTCGTTGATCCAAGTCTTGCAAGGTGGTGAACGCCGGATTTAGAACAAGTTTTCCGTCAACTTCAATGGTAGAGGGAGGAGCCGGAAGTGATCCATCAACATGGCCAAGAAGGTGTTGATAAGACAGGAGGGGACGGATCTGATTCTTCCAAAGTAGGAAGTTTGTCGAGGAGAGCTTGATGGTGATTGGTGAGGAGGTGCATGACAGTGGATAGAGGAAGAATGGAGTCAAAGGTAGTCATTTGATCGAGAAAATAAAAAGAATGAAGAGAAAGATGCTGTCAGCTAGGGTTTAGAAAACCAGGCTGATACCATATGAGATTATTTTCTCGTGAAGTATATGTGTATTATTTGAGAGTATATATAACAAATACAATATATACGTGTAAATAACTACTAGCCTAAGAGATAGGAATTTAAAATACAAATATAACTATCTCTAAGTATTATCGCTAATACATTTCATTGATATTGTAAAAACCACGAATTTAAAAAGGTTGGTGCAAATGGATTTGGAAAATGCAACTAGCGCACTTGATGAGATAATAAGAACACAATCATTTTATAGAGGGAACTGCAAATTTCAAATGGTAAGATTTTTGGGCTCAAAGACAAAGGAACAATTGAAAGAGATGAATAAGCACACGCTAATGCTCCCTGTCAGGTAATATTTTTCCGACTGGTTATAGAGTTCTCCAGTCTTATTGTCTTGTTATGAAGAGAAAATGCAAATAAATAAGCATACGGTAGCTAATGCTCTAAATCTCTTTTGTTTGTTTTTTATTGATTCCCCTCCATACAACCTCTCCCCCTTCGACCTGTTCTAGTGATTGAATATGATTGACGAATCTTTAGTTAATTTTTGTAGCTTTGGTTGGGCATTTTTCTATTTTGTGTATATTTAGTTAATCATATTCATATTTCAGAGTTTATATTTAAAATACCATATGATATTGATATATGAATCTGAGTAAATTGTTGTGTGAATCTAAATAAATTCAATTATGAATCAGAGTAAATTTCATTATAAATGGTTAAATTATTGAAGTAGTAAAACGTGTATTGATATGTGAATATGAGTAAATTTTCGTGTAAATATGAACAAATCCACTTGTGAATCAAGTACATTAGTTATAAATAGTTATAATAGTAGTAAAAGTTTTAAAAGTAAAATAATTACTGATATTCAAATGTTTATAACTCATATTTACATTATGAATTATGAATCCAGACGAGCTGTAATTATGAAAAAAAAAATTATACATCAAACAATCGCACCATGCGGTTATTTTGTTGAAAAATCCGCATTTACGGTGCGGTTATTGTCAAAAACCGCACCGTACTCACCCCTAAACACGCATGTAACAAATTATAGCAAAAAACTCACTTTGTTTATTTTTGTTTTTTGTGTTTAGATCTTATT
This sequence comes from Cichorium intybus, assembly GCA_023525715.1. Lineage (NCBI taxonomy): Eukaryota > Viridiplantae > Streptophyta > Magnoliopsida > Asterales > Asteraceae > Cichorium > Cichorium intybus. Next base: position 94,398,268 of record CM042015.1, read on the forward strand.
CTTTATTGAAATAAAAAACCGAATATATCAAAATTCATAATTTTTATTGTCTTTTAATAGACATTCATATCAATATATAAAAAACGAAAAAAAAAATCTTTAACAATTTTGTTCAGATTCACAACATTGAATTAATGTGAATCTGAATTATACCTGAGTTTTATTGAAGATAATTTATATATGAATAGTCACTAAAATCAATTTTTTTCAACAATTAATGATCATTCAATAAAAACTCATGTGAATTTAAATAAACTTTTAGATTCACATATGAATATTACTAAATTCATATTGAATTCAAGTAAATTTGTTTATATTCTTTAGAATTTCAATATTTTGATAATACACAATTGCATTAACTGATATTCACATATTAATTTATTTAAAATTACATGTGAATGACCACAAATTCCTGGAAACAAATCAAGCACAATTACCATTTATGTGTGAATTTATATGTCTAACACTAGATGCACACTGTTTCAACCTTTTGATCATACTCAAATGAATTAATTAAGATTCACAAATGAAGTGGCTTAAAATTCACATATGAATGATATATTTTTTTTTTTGAAAAAATCAGGTACAATTACCATTTATATGTGAATTATTATGTCTAAAACCGGAAGTAGTTCAAATTCACAATGCAAATATGAACTGCACTAAATTTGTATGGAAGATAGTTCGCATGTTAATCGTTATTGAACTTAAATTTTTCAAGAATTATTAATCATTTAATAACAACTCATATAAATTAAAATACATTTTTAGTTTCGGATGTGAATTCAAATAACATCACTTATATTTTTACTATTTCAGCATTTTGATATCATATACAATTGAATTAATTGAGATTTTCAAATGAATTACATAAAATTCACATCTAATTGGTAAAAATTATTGAAAAAAAATTCAAATACAATTGTTATATATATATATATATATATATATATATATATATATATATATATATATATATATATATATATATATATATATATATATATATATATATATATATATATATATATATGTGTGTGTGTGTGTGTGTGAATATATCTAATACAATACAGTCCAGTTCAGATTCACAATTTGAAAATTTATAAATTTTGGTATATATTTTTTATTTTTTTCGAAAAACGAATAAGCTTAAAAATTTAAAAAAAAAACATAAAAAACGAATGATTTTTTGCTATAATCATCTACATTCGCGTCTAACTGGTAAATATATATCATTTTTTTCTAACCGTCGATATTTTGAATTCCGACATTCGTTCCTTTGTTTGACCAAGATTTTGTTTTGTAATATCTTTTTAACTTCTTCTTATTGGCCATTTTAGCCCGTCCCTTTTCTTAGTATACAGAAATTTTGATTGGTTCAATATTAGTCAAGATAATGGTATTTTATTTTATCACAGCAGGAATATTTTAAAATAATTAAACGAAATTTAATTGTTTTGGACGATTTACCTGAAAATTCAAATTCTTATAGAAATTATTATAGATAAACATTGTCTATAAAAACAACCGATGACATAATATATATTATTAGAGTTGTTAATGAATTGAATGTTCATCAAAAAAATTCATTTATGTTCGTTTATTTAATAAATGAACGAACATGAATATTATTTTATGTTCGTTTAGGTAAATAATTAAATAATGATCTCATTCATTTATTTATGTTGATGGACATTCGTTAATTCGTTTCTTTACATTCAATTAGGTTCGATCATGTTTGTAAGATTCTCGTTTTTCTGAGTTTTTTCTATAAATATATGTTTAACGTATTGTTCATGTATGTCGTTGTTAACTAAATATTTATGTTCATTTATTAAGGTTGAATTTAATGTATATCTTCATCTATGTTTGTTCCATTATGATCGTTTAGTTATTGTTGTTTATGTTCGTTTATTTATATCCGCTTAAGATCTTAATGAACATAAATGATAGAATACAGACAATGTATTTTATTAAACGAATGAATAAGAACAAAAACAAAAACAAAATATTATTCTTACTCATTTGTTTATTCGGTTAACTTAAACGAACGGATGTAAACCACTAAACCAGCCCCACTTCATATTCAATCTATTTATTTACGCCACCAGATACTATGAACTTTGCCATGTGTGTCAGATGAAGTATTTGTAAATCCGAAATAGAACCGCTCAATTTTGATTAATTTGTAGAAAAAAGTGCTATTTCATTTAATACAGCTCTTTAATCTGCACTACAACCAATCAAAATGTTCTCCAGATCGATATATAATGATAAACATAAAGATGTCGTTCTTAGGGTCGACGGTGCAATACCCGTCGAACCCGCCATACCTCAAACCCATCCTCAACCCGCCCTCCACGATGCAATACCCGCTGAAGCCGTCGGCCATCTACTATATCCAACCCGCTGTCCCTCTTTTTCCTTCTTTGCCTTCGACCAAGCGGCTTCACTAACCCGCAAACCCTCCTAGTTGAACCCGCCATATGCCGAACCCGCACGGTACCAGCGGTACCGGCCGGTAGTTCGCCTTGAACCCGCTCGAAACCGCCATTATACCGTCCACTCTTAATACCCAATCGGTACACAATATATACAAATACAAGGTGTCAATTGGTAAACGATTTCAAAATGTTACACAAGTAGCAAAACAGTTTCTCCAAAAATCTTGCACATGTATTATAACTTTATCAGTGATGTCGTAAATATATATTTGTAATGGAATAAAAATACAAAATATATTTGTAAATCAAGCTTGAAGAGCATTCAAAACAAGAACATAGTCGTATAAATTTACTCGAGAAACTTTGTAAGAGACGAACATATACGGTTACATCTTCATTATAATGGAATAAAAATACAAAGTATATTTGTAAATTTCAATTTTAAAATTTTTGAATCCAAGCCATCAAATGAAGGGTTTCCTCACCACCATCGTCATGATTTCACCCACCATATTCGTAGAATTTTATCGTATTTTTTAATTCTCTATAATTAAAAGAAGTTTCCAATTTAGGAAAATTAAAAGATAATTACATAAACGGCAAGTGTTATTTATCTTTATCAAAAACTATAATGTCAAATCTAGCCATCTAGTCTTATAAAACAATGTATTCTTATTGATGCATTTACACCAACATATTCACACGTAATTGTAGTTTATTGAGTTTTATGTCGTTTTTCGCATATAACCTGTCGTTATCTTTTTGAAATTTCAAACTTCATTATAATTCTTTTTATATTACAAACAAAATCAAGACCTACCCAACAATGAACGAAGAAAATGAGGTCAACTAACACTTCATTATTCCTTTTTTACCAAGAAATTCTATATTTGATGGGAAAGAATCACATGGACAAGATCACAAAAACAAAATCAACAAAAAACTCCAAAACCCCAGTTCAATGAACCAAAGAACGATAAGGGGGATCAAAATTCTCTCTCAGATATGAAAAATCTCCATTGTTGTACCACCATCATATTCTCTCTCTTCTTCTTTCCCTTTCTCACTCAAGCCGTTGATACCATCACACCCACAGAACCCCTCACCGTTAATCAAACTCTAGTATCCAATGATGAAGTTTTTGAGATGGGGTTCTTCGATCCAGGCAACAATAATTGGTATATAGGCATTTGGTACAAGCAAATTGAACCGAGAACGATTGTTTGGGTAGCTAATAGAGACAACCCCATTACTTTAAAGTCCGGGAAATTAACAATCGGCGACGACAGGAACATAATTCTTGTAAATGAAGCTGAAATCGCAGTCTGGTCATCGAATCAATCTGTTCCGGTGGTGAACACGGTGGCACAGCTTCTGGACAACGGAAATTTCGTGCTTCGTAGGGCAAATGATGAGAACCCGGATAATTATATCTGGCAAAGCTTCAATAATCCGACGGATACTCTGTTACCGGAGATGAAGCTCGGGTGGGATAGGAATACTGGAGTAAATCGGTTTCTGCAGTCGTGGAAGACCAATACCGATCCGGGTACCGGCGATTATACTTTCAAAATGGATGTCGATGGTTTCCCGGAGGTTGTTTTATCGAGAAAAGGAACGGAAGCCTACCGGAGTGGGCCGTGGAACGGGAGAAGGTTTAGCGGTGTACCAGAGATGAAATCGGCGGTTGTAATCAACTTCGAATTTAAGTATAACTCCGATGAGATTACTTATTCGTTTACCATGATGAATACTTCTGTTTATTCTCGATTGATTATGAGTTCTGGCGGTCAGCTCCAGCGATTCACGTGGGTCGAAACATCACAAACATGGAGCGAATACTGGTTTGCGCCACGGGATCGATGTGATTATTATCGGGAATGTGGGCCTTTCGGTGTTTGTGATTCAAATTCTTCACCGGGCTGCAAATGTATGAAGGGATTCCGGCCAAAAAACCAACAAGCGTGGGATTTCCGAGATGGGTCGGACGGGTGTGTTCGGACCTCCGATTTGGATTGCGGGTCGGACGGGTTTCTACCATTGAAGAACATGAAATTACCCGACAGTTCAAAAGCAATTGTCAATCAGACAATGAATTTGAGCCAGTGTCGTGAAATTTGCAAAAATAAATGTTCTTGTACTGCTTATGCTAATACGGATATCACCGATGGCGGGTCGGGTTGCGTGATGTGGGATTTGGATCTTTTGGATATGAGACAGTATGCTGATTCTGAAGGTGGTGGACAAGATCTTTACGTTAGAGTTCCAGCTTCCGATTTGGGTAATGTTTCTAACTACAAATCTGAAATTTTCCATGAAAGGGTAACGGTGTATGCAGTAACGACTTGTACTGTACAAGTTGTCAGTGCTATTAATGTAGCCTTTGATGGAAAACGTAGTTATTCGATTTGCATGGACTTCAACTAGAAAACTAAAATTTCCAACGATACGTGCATTCACGACTTGTACCTTACAAATAATTATCGTCCGAGGACAACGCATTAAAAGTATTTAATACAATGATATTGATAGGAATATCTAATTAATTCTGAAACGGTAGTGTAATTTAATGTTCTAAACTAAAAATCAATAAACAATGTTTGTACCTCAAAAATTCATATTCCTTACCAACCAACGTAATACGAAAAGATAATCAGTTAATTTACAAAAACCAAGTATTAATCGAACAACAAAATAATTAAAAAGGAAAAGTAATAGAAGGTATAAATAAAATAAAACTAAGTGTAATATGTTTTAATGGTTTATGAACGAACCGCTAAAACATTTTTATTTTAACAATGAGTGTTACTAACAAGGAGGTCCAACATAACAATGAGTAATTTAGGAGTAGGATAGATTTGTCGTTCAAAAAAAAAATCAAGTTTATCGTCGGATTATAGGGGTCGTCGGCAGTCAGCGATACCAAGTCTTTAAAGTTAGGTTTTTCTTTATTTAGCATAAATAAATTGACTTTTTATCATATCTAAACAAGTTAGTCAATTTTAATCAAATTACGTTTTCAAATTATCTTAAATATAAATGTAAAAAACATTTTAGAGTTTTCTTTTTCCAACAAAGAAAGTGAGACAAATAACATGCAAATAACATGATTTGGGTTGGAAATTCTTTCCAATAATTCAACGTTGGACACACGATAATTGATTTTTAACTTATATCTCATTTAATACATGCATGTGAACGGTTCAATGAGAAAATACACTCTTCATGAATTATAATGGCTATGTATTATACATACAGAAAATACAGTTCATAAAAGATAATAACGTGTTAATTTTTGTAACATCAAAAGACGTTAATAAACATTATATGGCCGACACCAAAATGTTAATACTTTACTAAAAGTATGTTCCACTTTTAACATGTACAACTTATGTTGCATGAAGTACAAATTGTTTTGAAAATAATTGTAGTTTTTGACTAATTTTGGACCGCCAATTCTACATGTGAAAGCGTCTTAAGCAAACCCTTTTCGTTTTCCCCGTGAATGACTGAATGGTTGTTGCGTGATTCTTTTCATAACAAGCTATAAAGGGACGAAAATTACATTTTTGGTCCATAAAGTTTCAACTTTATTACTTTATCTAAACAGTTCTAAAAGTGTGTAGTCAGCCCATAAACTTTCATCTTAGGTGCTTTTTGACCCATTAATAATATTTAAGATCGCATTACCTTTACCTTAGTCTATTATATCAAATCAAAATGTCAAATTATTTACCTTTCATTTTCAAATTATTCTAAGTGCTCAAAAACAAAGGGTAATGTAGTCTTTAATATTTGTCTAATTTATATCTACTTGTACATAGTCTTTTCGAAAACTTAGATTAATAGTAACGTGAAAGACATAATCAAGTCATTCATTCTTTCACAATCGTGATGACCTTTATGATCTGAAATCAAATAATTCACTTGTTTATACGTGGGCGCAATTGAGAATTATATTCTCTACCAAAAAAAAAAAACTTATAATTTTTGGTTTGTTGGATTATAGTTGTAGACTTTTACGCAACAAGAGCTCAAAAGTCAGCATAGAGACTCAGTCAAATGTCACATGGAACTTGTTTTTTTCTTCTTTTTACGACATAAATTATCTTTTGAGAGATATATAAAATGTTATTTGCAAGATAAGATAAACTATTTATCTATAAAAAATACGTGTCAATTTAGACAAAATTACGATTTGTTTTTTTGTTACAGATCAATCACCGACTACAAGTACTACCGGAAATGGCTCCAGCAATAATGTCGTCAAAATTGTCGCCATTACTTGCAGTATTTGTGGGGTCTTAATAATCCTATTGATACTCTTTTACCTAAGGAGAAAGAAAACGCGATCGTTGAACAAATCAAATACAAATCGAAAAGGTAATTTTGACTTTACAAGAGTCAACCATCTTAGTTTATAATATAAAATGCAGTAAGTGCAAATTTCTGAAGTCAAAATGGACAATTTCAATCCCCATTAATATTCTTTTAATCTGATTTAGGTCCACATGAAAGAAGTCAAGATTTTTTAATGAATGACGTGAATATTGCACCAAGTAGAAAAGAATATTCCGGTGAAACTACCGAAGATCTTGATTTACCCTTGTTCGATTTTATAACTTTGGTCATGGCCACAAATAATTTTTCTGACGCAAATAAGCTCGGACAAGGTGGGTTTGGATGCGTTTACAAGGTAAAACATTTTTTTTGTGACATTGTAGTTTTTTATGCTATAGAATATAAATCAATGAAAGTATATTGTTATTTTTTTATTTAAACTTTTTAATATAATTTATGAATTAGGGTATTTTAACGGAAGGTGAAGTTGTAGCTATAAAAAGGCTTTCAAGAACATCGGGACAAGGGATTGAGGAACTTAAAAACGAGGTCCGATTAATTGCAAAACTTCAACATAGAAACCTTGTGCGATTACTAGGTTGTTGCATCGAGGTTGAAGAAAAGTTATTAATTTATGAGTACATGGAACACAAAAGTCTCAATACGTTTCTTTTTAGTAAGTTTGTTGAAGGATTCGTGTTCATTTTTTTTTTTTTTCAAGTTTTATTATATTTAACATGTTTTTAAAATTTGTTTTAGATAAAGAGAAAAGTGCACAACTTAATTGGCAAATGCGATTTAATATTATATGTGGGATCGCTCGAGGACTTCTTTATCTTCATCAAGATTCAAGATTTAGAATCATTCATCGAGATTTGAAAGCGAGTAATATTTTATTAGATAAAGAAATGAACCCAAAAATATCGGATTTTGGTATGGCACGTATTTTTGGGAGTGATCAAACAGAAGCCGAAACAAAAAAAGTGGTCGGAACACAGTAAGTTTATCATTTTACTTTGATATCGGTTTTTATACACGTTTTATTATTATTATATTTAAAGCAAGTTTCATTTTTAGTATCTATGTATAGCTGGCTTTTTTGTTTTTGTTTTTAGTTTTGGTCCTTATTTGAGGTTTTTTATAACGTTACAAGAACCTTAAATAAGGACCAAATTTGAGAAAGAAAACATTTTGGGACCAAAAAGTGCAAAATATCCGCTATACTATAGACCAAGAATGTTATTTACTTTTTTACTTAAATGTATTTGCAGTGGTTACATGGCTCCTGAATATGCAATGGACGGACTTTTCTCTATAAAATCAGATGTTTTTAGTTTTGGGGTTTTAGTGCTTGAAATAGTGAGCGGTCAAAAGAACCGCGGATTTTACTATGCAAGTAACCAACTTAACCTTCTTGGACATGTAAGTACCACCATAGTGACATATACAATATCATTTTATTACATATAGGTCCCTATACTTTTGTATTATTATATTTTTAATCAAACAACATAACCTTTCAGACATGGAATCTATGGAAAGAAGGCAAGGCTTTAGAACTACTCGATGAATCAGTAGGCGCCGAATTTTCTAAAGATGAAGCATTGAGATGCATTCAAGTCGGATTATTATGTGTACAAGAACACGCAGAAGATAGACCTACTATGTCAAAAGTGTTGTTAATGTTGAGCAGTGACACTATAAAACCATCACAACCGAAAAGTCCTGGATTTTGTCTTGGAAAAAGACATTTTGAAATAGAATCATCGAGCAAACAAGATGAAACAATGAGTGTGAACGAAGTTACAGTTACTGTATTAGATGGGAGGTAGAAGATACTATATTAACCATCATTGTACATCATATTTTCTCTTTTTATTTAATTGTTTTTCTATTATTCTTTTTGAATTGAAAGGGAGACTTTTTGTCACGTTTTACACAAGTCATGAATGTCTATAGATGATTTTGTGTACACACACCATTTGCACGTATGTGTTTTTAGTACTTTAGTCTTATATAATATATAGTTATATGTTATTTCTTAAATGGCTAACACACACCTTCTAATCTAATCTGACTCCCAAATTTACATATTTGTTCAGCATGGGACTTGAAACCTCAATTATAGGTTAAGGGCATCTTTTTAACATAGTTGATATTGCTAGGCCACAAGATTTTAAATTACATAATCATTTCATATATAATTCAATCATCCCAATTTATTATTGTTATTTTTATTACGACGACTAACTTACATGCCCTTAAAATTTTGCAAGTTGTGAATATTTATAAACATACAATTGCTTTTGATGGAAAAAGTTGCTGACAATTTATTTGCGAGTGGTGATGGTCTGTGTGTTATGACGGGTTTATCAATTATATATTTCCGACTGAATAAACTAATACAAAATGTTGTTATGTAAGATTAGTTGTGTAATTTATATATTTGATATACATATATGCAAAATAATTAAAAAAAAAAGAACAAATGCACAAAGAAGACTTGTTTTTTATATCAAATAATAAATAATTATATAATAAAAATAAAAATAGGAAAAAGACAAAGTGGGGGCAAAATGGTTATTTCAGAGACATTTTACATAGGAGACTTGACGATAACATTCTCAAGGACAAAGTATGTAATTCTTGTCAACCACATTGATCATACATGTAAAATTTTCAAAACTTGGACTTAAGGTGTAGAGTTGAGCAAACCACAACGACCAAACCTGTAATTTAACATTCTTGTATAATCAAAATTTGGATTTAAAGTATTGAATAATGCAAACCAAAAAGATCAAAACTGTAATTTTTTTCTCATTGTAGGTAATTTACATTGGAACAAATGTTATAACTCACCGCTGGATCGATGAAACTATGACGGTTGTTTGAAAGATAACTTGGATGTTGTTGGAAAGATACAAAAATATGTTTGGTTTGAATGGCCACTTTTACAACCCGTCGAGAAGAACATCCATGAAAAAGATGTTGCACAAGGGATATGACCTTCAACAGGGGCGGATCTGGCATAGGTGGGCACCGGCTCAACTTTCGCAGGGCTTTGTAAAAGAAAAAAAAAATCTAATAGGTTGCACCCCCTCGAAAAAACAATGAGAACCTAAAAAGCTTTTATATAATGTACTCGTACTTGTAAACGTTTTTTTGTTATTATTATGTTTGATTGTATAAAAAAATTATGTTATTATATATGTTCGGAAAAAAAAATTTGATTGCACCCCTAATGGCTTTTCCTGGATCCACCCTTAACCTCCAATAATTGAAGTAGATTATGATAACATAGACGAGTTATTGGATTAAATAAACTTTGATTTCATGAATACAAACAATTTCACGACTATAATTAGTTGTATTTTCAATTTCTAAGTTTATGTTAAGGTAGTTTCGAACTTTGTTGCTTTTATTTTTCTATTACCCTATATTACATTTTACAACGGTCCATCTTCCGCCACCTCTGTTTTCAAAGCTTCCCCAAACCATCTTCCCTTCCGCCACCTCCTGCTCTTTCGCTTCCTCTTAATCGACACCTCTTCACTCCTTTTCTACCGACCTATGCTTTCTCCTTTGTTTTTTATCTACTTGCCCTACATCCCTTTCACCTTTTAAAAACAGCCGGACGAGTCGAGAAAGAACAATCGGCTGAGAGATGGGCGAAAAACAGAGGACGCCGGGATGGAGAGGAAGATCAGACGACAACGCTCGGTAACCAGCTTCAGCGGCGGCGATTACTACGATTGAAGGAGAGCATCCCCTTCACCTTTTAAATATAGACAGAGAATTTGACAGAGGGACATCAATCGGTTCTTTGGTGGTACGTGTCTGTACAGATTTCTGTCCAAAATCGAAGACTCTTGGTATATGAATCCAATCTGGGTTTTGATAATTTATAGTTTGTGATCTTTCTGAATCACCTAGAATATCCGTTCGCCTTTAATTCGCAGTAAATTGTTTACTCAATTTTACTCGGGTGAGATTCATAATATATGTATGTCGTTGTGTAGATAAATTTGAAAGATAAACATGAGACCGCCTACAAAGGTAAATATTCGACTCCTTTCTTCTTTTTTATGGTCCTACTCTTCTTCTGCTATGTCTTTCTTTTTATGCTTATACGTTTCTGTACGTTTCTAATTTGATGATTTCCGATTTACATTAAGCTGCAAATTATTACTTGCAAACTAATACCTCTTATAAACCCTCGACGCCTTTGTGTAGCTTTAAATTTATTGATGAGGTAATTATTATCTGCCAGGTAGGAAGAAAAAGGTATAAATTAATTTCTTTCTATATAAACAGCTTCCCCTACTGTTACTTTTGTGCTTGGACACCTTTGTGCACGTATGCATTCTCCTGTCTATTTTAGCTTTACATGCAAATTAATCCCTCACCACTAAATATATTTGGGCTGAACTTTTTACTTCATCACTAAGTATATTTACTATTTAGGGTTAGCCTGTGAGTCGATACATATTAACCCCGGTTCTCTATCAAAACTGAATATGATCATTCTCTAAGCCGATGACAAGAAATAGGATTGTGTAAACCTCATAGCTAAGATTTTAAATGACATGCGACTAATAGGCTTCAAGTTCATGTTTTAAGCGTGAAAAGAGCTGTATCATCAACCAACTTTCTTTTTTAGCTATAATAGCAATATCCTTATATTTTACTACTAATATGAGTATTGTACTTTATTTGTTGCTTATTTAAATATAAGGAACATGATCCTAATTACATAGCATTGCCCATTTGGTATTGATGTGTTCTTATCACAAACAAAAAAAGAAAGATCACATTGCTTAATTTATTGACCTGAGTGTTCTAGAAATCATAATTAACGGACCGTTGACAAAGGAATTTTTCTGGATTCCTTTGTTGGGAGGCATCACAACAATTGCAGATCTCCAAAGTAGATCAGGCTTTATTGTGTTATTACTCAGATTATACTTTCTGTCACATCCCGAAATCCCATTATGGATCCATCTCTTTTACTTCATGACATCTTTTATACTTTTAAGGTTTTTTTGCCAAATAAGATTTTGTGTGTCATATCCTGGAAAATGCAGAAGATGAAAACTTTGGACACATTTTTTTTAACAGTTAGCCATCTATTTTATATCATAGTTAAATGTAAAACCAAATTGATCTTATTGTTTTAACATGGAAAACCAAATTTATCTTATTGTTCTAACAAGAATTGCCCATTATATAATAGCAATGTACTTTCATTAGTTCTTTTTTAAACAAATTAATAAAAGTATGTTGCTATTTTCACATTTGATATTTTCAGGGTTCCGGCCGCATCGCGCGGGGTTGCAACCCCTAGTTTTAAAACAAAATGTAATACAAGCAACTAATTGGCTGGTGTTAAATTTGAATTTTCAAAAAGAAAATTAATCGGATTTTGAATAAGAGTAACTAGAATCGGTTTTAAAAAATGGATTAACCAAATCCTAATCTATAGTTACACCGAATATCCTTTTCGACTTTTCGTAAAAAAAATATGGTCAAAACCGGTTCAGATTTGATTGAATCCGACAACTTAAAAAACCAAAATTAACCGAACCGATTATTTAAAAATAGTCTTGGTTTTAAGCTATGTCTGTGCACCACTATTAGGGACCATTTTCTTAATTCATTTTAAAACTAATATGCTTAAAACGTGATTATAAAAATATTTTATATATAGTTCAATGATTCCATTTATTTAAATGCTATGTAACAGTTTTTGGGCCTAAAGTTAATTTGGGTATATATATATATATATATATATATATATATATATATATATATATATATATATATATATATATATATATATATATATATATATATATATATATATATCCTAATAAATAAGTAACTCAAAGCCACATGTCACCACCACATTCATTTGGCCATGTGTCATTTTTCTCATGATTTTAAAGTTCTTAAAAAAAATACTTTGTTCATTACTACTCATTAATGATCGGCTACAATTGGCCGTTACAATTCTATCTCCCTAATTACGTTTTTATTAATACGAAACTGTCAATTAAATGTTTAACCCCAAATTTCGTCTTACGATTTCAAAAATCAAATTGCAATTGTGAATATATGTTAGGTATTTTTGTATTTTCTCAATGGTAAATCGAGATTTTTTAAGCACTAATTGCAAGATATAGCAATGTAATTGAATTTATTTGTGTACTATAGCATTCTACTTTTATATATTTCTATTACATTTCAATATTCTCAATTTTGTGTGTTTTTTATTTTTAAGATAGTATGCTATTTACTTTAAGTTAGTACAATGTTTGATGTTTGGATGTTCTTATTTAACATTTTCTTTTAATCAACCCGTGTAATACACAGGTCTCACAACTATTTTATATATATATATATATATATATATATATATATATATGTATGTATGTATGTATGTATGTATGTATGTATGTGTGTGTGTGTGTGTGTGTGTGTGTGTGTGTGTGTGTGTGTGTGTGTGTGTTTCAGGATTAAGTGATGATAAAAAGTCATTTCACCTGAAATTGCGATTTTATCGAATAAGCATTGTTTTATTATTATTTCCCATAAACTCATAATTAAATAAAACTTTTATATATTAATTATTTTATTAATGTTTTAGTTATTGCTCTTAAATTGAAAGAGCAATATGGTAGTTTTGCAAATAGAATTTAATATTTTAGTAACGAAATTTATTATTAAAAATAATTTATCCATTACTTAATTTAAAAATATTATGTTGGCATAGTAGACGTTTTATTAGGTTATTTGATAGTTGAAGGGTAATTTCATAATTTTATTTAAAAAGACAAGAATTTTGTATACAGAGCATTTTAGTAATTTCATAAATAAGGCAAATGCATTGCATGAGTTAAGGGGGAAATGGTAAATTTGAGTCTAGGTGTGATAGTTGGTAAGTGGGTGTAAGGGTGAGGCACGTTCGCACCTCTCGTGGACCTTCGAAAGGCGACTAGGTCCTCAAGTAATAGTTTTATAGAGAGTAATGGGGGTTACGGCGGTGAGAATGGCCGGAGATGGGACTTGTGTTGGGTAGTGGAAGGCACCAACGAACACGGCCAAGTACTTCGACAAACGTTCCTCGACTATCAAGGCTAGTGGGTAATGTAAAAATTTGAGAATGAGAAACACAAGGATATAAAGTGGTTCACCCAACATCGAGTTGGGCTACACCCACTGTGAGAACCGAGAGAAAATTCATTGATAAACTTCATTGATTTACAAGAGAGAAACTATGACTACACTCATATCTTAGACATGTTTAACATATTACAATGAGTCGTCAATGAGATGTATTAATAGCGAGATATGGAAGGCTGAACATGCTAGTCTTTGGGCGGGAAAGAGCAAAAGGACATACTAGCCATACACCTTGTCATTTTATAGACTGAAAAGGTGATTGCACAATGCTCCATATGCTGCCCCTGACACGAAATATTGTTCTTCGCGTGTTTCCAAGATTCTTCTGACCACAAATGTGACAATACCAATACCGGGTCCAACTAAGGCATGGCCTTCAGTTGAAGAACCCCTTATTGGTCTTCGGTTGAGATCTTCCCTTCAAACGAGACTGTAACTGTCCGAATTGTGCTTCTGCACTTCTGTCGAACTATACTTCGTACAAGGGCCAACTCTTCCTTAAATAAAGAACTTCTTCTTCCGGACTTTGCTTCGGTTAGAAGATACTGCAGATTCATATTCTCCTGCTGCTGATGCGTTCATTCATGTGACCATAGCACAAGATATTGCTGTCACGATGAACTATAATCCGAATGAGACATTAATGAAAGGCTTCCTTGGATATCGCCCTTTAGTCCGGATGAAGTTATCTCTTTGTGGTAATCATTTAGTTTGGTAACAAGTCTGTCACCAACTGACTTCAGCTGTCAATCTTGTACACCTTTATTGTCTGTCTTTCAACCATGAACATGACTCCTGATCGGGACGAAGCAACAACTTCAATACCGATGATCTTCATGCCTTCAGTTTCAACCTTTTACTGATCTTCTGAAGGATTACCTACTTCCTATTTTCTGATCCGCCATGGTTGATTTGACCGGAGCGAAGGACTCCCACTCAACCAGAAGACTGGACTTGTCTGATATGCACACCTCAACAGCACTAGCTAATATTGCCTCTGTTTTTGGTTGCTTCGAACATCATGTCCACTTCGGTTGTCTTGGATGGCTCCGGTTCGGATTAGGCTTCACACTTTCTCAACAAGTTGCTTGTGAGCTTCAATCATGCGGTTGTGTGTAGTGTGTTCAGAGAAAAACAAGGACGAGTGAGGGATTACTTGAAGGTGAGGTGTGGAGGAATTCTATGATGTTTCTGTGGGGTTGTGGTGATCGGTGTTACAGCAAACGGTGGCGAGGTTGATGAAAAGTCGTCAGAGAAATGTGACTCGGCGAGAAACGAGAGTTGTACCGAGAGCTCTATCGAGCCCCTGCAATGCGAAATCTGTTTCACTTTAAGGAAAACGGATTGGTACCATCGTAGTTCACCGTTGTCGGAAGCGAGAGTACCAGGGGAAATGAGTGTACCAATGGAGATGATGGGTATGATTGAAGCGAGAAGAAAGGGCAGTGCTGGTCTATACCATAGCCAGAGGGGATGAAACTTCACCGGAAAAATGTGTCAACGTCGGAGAGGAGGGCGTGTTTGTAAAAGATAGTGCCACTGCAGGATTCAGTCGTCGGTAATCATGGTGTCGGGGTTGGAATGAGTATAGTGTCGATGAGGTATTCTATTTGTGGGATTGATTCCATTTTTGGGTCCGTGTTCTGTTGGCCCAATTGTTGGGTCTAGATGGGCTAAGTAAGTGGACATAGGTTTTGATTAATTAAATTGAGGCTTGGACTACATTTGGGCTAACTGACTTAGATTTCGACTTATTATCTAGGCTTATTTATTTGGGTCATATGGGTTATATAGAGATTTAATTAATCGGTCTGTTATTAGCAACAAGCGAGATCGAAAACTTTAAATCTCTCAAGATCAAGATTCAGCCAAACGAACACTCGACAGGTAAGCACTCGACCACGAAAACGCTGCAAGAAATACAAGAAGAACAAACAAACAAAGATCAACATTGAGAAATTTAAGTGGTTCACTACATCCACCGAGAACTAGAGAGAATTTTATATATGAATGTTATACAAAATATACAAGTATAAATTGCACTCAATCTTGCATACACCCACACTCTTAGTTATATATATATATATATATATATATATATATATATATATATATATATATATATATATATATATATATATATATATATATATATATATATATATATATATATATATATATATATATATATATATATATATATATATATATATATATATATATATATATATATATATATATATATATATATATATATATATATATATATATATATATATATATATATATATATCGGGAACAGAATCAGAGAGTAATGATGATAAATCTTCTAGACCTTGCTTTCTGTACTAGGGTTTAGGGAAAAGTAAGTGGAACATGTTGCAGACCAACTTCTGACAGCAACAGACATCGGAACTTGTGCTAAGGGGACACTTCTCATCTGAAGTAGCTTTGCCCTTTTATCAACATCACGATTGTCCACATCTGATCCATATGGAGATTCTTCTACAAAGTTTGGACCGGAGCGAAGGCCGCTCCCTCAGTCCGGATGATGCCTCCTGCGGACGACCTTAAAGTAGTCTGAGATAATGGGGAACACCCTTGACTCGTGATACTTACTTTAAATCTGATCGTACTTTGCTTCACATGATCTAACTGAGGCGAAGCTCACATTCTCGGATGAAGGTAACTAATCCAAACGAAGCTCAACCTCCAACCGCACTGGCTTTCCTCGCCTCGGTTTGGTTGCTTCGCACTAGGGATGTGCATGGGTCGATTTGGTTCGGTTTTGGACCCAAAACCGAACCCAAACCGATCACTTCGGTTTCTGGGTTCTAGAACCCATCGGTTTCGGTTTCTCTTCGCGTTCGGTTTCGGTTTCTACTTACGGTTTTGGGTCGGTTTCGGTTTGAACCCATGGGTTCGTGGGTTTTGGGTTTGAACCCATTTTCCAGCAAGTCTTAAAAAATATATAAAAATCATAAACACCAATTTTAACATCAAACCAACTCAGAATTCAAAAGTACATTGCTAAGTTTGAAGACAACCAAGTTTAAAGTTTAAACTAACAACCAAATAAAACAATGAAGTTTAACAGACAAGAGCCGGATAATATCATAACAATCAAGAAGTTGACAACCCGATAACAAGGACTGTCGATGAAGCGTTTGACCTCCGGTGGAATCCCTATTTGGTTTGTAGAATAAATAATATATCAAATATTAATATATAGTAATATATTTGGTATATATTAAATCGGTTCGGTTTCACGGTTTGGGTCGGTTCGGTTTCTAATGGGTCGGTTTTTCAACAGAAACCGAAACCGATAGTTTCGGTTTTAAAAAATTCAAACCCGAACCGCCGGTTTCTGTTTTGGTTTCGGTTTTTCGGTTTCAGTTTTGTCGGTTTTTATCGGTTTCTCGGTTTCCGGGTTCGGTTTTGCTCGTCCCTACTTCGCACAGCTGATCTCACTTCGATTGAAGTGACTTTCCTTGATTCGCATTAGGCTCCACATATGTAGCAGTTCGAACCTGTGAACTTTAATTATAAAGACAATGAGTTAACTTGTGTGGTGTGATCGTAATGTGATAGAATGTGACGTTGAAAAAAGGTAATGTGGTAGTGACGTAACGCCCATCACATGTGATGACATCATAGATACTCCCATTAGTCTAAAACAAAATAGTATGTAGATACTGATGTGACATTTATTTGAAATATAAGATGTGATAGTATATGGTAAGTACGTCTATGAATCTATCTGATTCAGAAGGGAAGAACTTGTATCAGTATCTCAATTTCAATTCAAACATGGGTTTGACTCACACTCCATGTTCTGAGAAATATTTACCATCTGAAAAGAGGAAAAAACAGAGTCTTTGTCTAAAGAAATGCGTTGAGAAAGGGCAGATGTATAGATATTGTTGGTGAGTTTAGTGTCATATTTATATTTTAGTATGATAGAAATAATAAGTATATCAATGTGCCACTACTAGAAAAATATTATTTAATGACAGACGAATTACGACATACAAAATGCATGTCATAAAAATCTCCAACAACCTATAAGAAAGTGAGAGAGAATGGCTACTATGTAGGTGTGATAAGCCTCTTTTAGTTCTAGACAAATTAAAAAGATTAAAAATTAAAAAATTAAAAAATATAGCAATATTTTAATTTTAATAGGGTTCAAATATATAAAAAATTATTTTAAACTAATAATGTAAATTAAAAACTTTTTATATATTATCCATAAAAGACAGAAAACCATATCAACCAATTTGCAATTTACTCTAGATATTATGATATGTAATCCGAAAGAGAAATTGTTTTTGTTCCTACCTTTTATTCCTACTAATCTTTCTACTCAAGTTAAATTGTGACATGTGTATTAAAATATTATTAGTTTTATTAAATATGACAATTGTCGTTATTTTATATGGTTAGGAATAAAGGTAGGAATAAAAGATAGGAATCAATCCAATTGCTCAATCCAAAAATATAATAATAACATGTTTATTCTATGCATCTTATCTAGTGGTCTTGGATGCCTAGAGAATAGGACCCACACCATACCTACACGGCTACCACTTTCTACAAACGTTTGTATTTTCGTGACCGCTATAATTAAACTATTAATCTTCCAAATATGCCCTCATCGCATATACTTAACCACGTGTTTAGGTAATAAAACATCTAATTATTGATATAACTAGGCGAATCCCCGCGCGCTGCGCAGGAATACAGTTACATAATTAAAATATTAAAAGATTATATATTATTCAAAGTAAGAAATAGTCTTTTTTTGTAGGCTGTTGTACGATTTTATAGAAATTAAAATATAACTTTGGTAAATTAGTTATAAGCAAGTTGAGAATTGTATTAGAACTAATTTGTACTTAAGTATGAAAATATAATTCTAAGATAATAAAACATCTTTATTATTTTGAAAAATATGATAATAAAACTCTTGTTCATCATGAAATTTCATAAGATAAATGATATTTTACGTGATGAGATTTAATAACTACAACTATTTTATGTATTCTTCATTTCAAACTATAATTGTTATAAAATGAATATTTTAATTGTTAGTAAGTTTTCATACGCATCTTTCTTGTACATGCGATCGTTAATTTTTTTTGCAACCAACTTTTTTTATTACTAACTAACTGTAGGACAACATATTTTATTTTAAATAATACAAAGTTCAAGAAACTAAAACAATATAGAGAATATCGAGAATCGAAATATTTTACATAAGATTTGAGATATGTTTATCTTGTTCGTAATACACATATGATATTGATTTATCTAATGATGTAATCATAATATCTATTTTAAAAGATGCATCATCATTTTTATTTTATTTAGTTACATGCTACAACATATCAAATTTTTGTAAAATAATAAAAATTAAAAATCAACATATATTATAAAAAATCATCAACTTTTGACATGAAACGAAAATAAATATGAACTTGTTATTAGTCTCTCGGGTGTAACTTTCAAGGAAACGAATATGGTAGACGTCAAATTGATCTTGCTTGTATATAATTGCATCTTCCAAATTTTATTCTTCTTCTTCCTCATTCAATATGAATACATGAAATCTCTCTCAGATGTAACTTTAAGGAAACGAATATAGTAGACGTCGAGTTGATCTTACTTGTATAGAATTCCATCTTCCAAAAATTTATCTTGCTTTTCTTCTTCCAAAATTTTATCTTTCTCTTCGTCTTCCAAAATTTTACATGAACTCCAATGTAGAGTTTTATGTGTTTCCAAATCATCATTTTCTCACTATTTATATCTCTATATAAACCAACTAACCAATTAAATACAATAATTACTACTTAATACCCATAAGTTAAAAAACTTTTCACTTGTAGTGATTAATATATAGAATGAATTACAATAAGTAGTATGCCAATATCATTATTAAAATGCAATTAAAAAGTCATTGGAGTTTCAAATGAATATGGTTGAAGTATTTTTGCCTCTTTTATAATATATATAGATTTGAAAATGATGTAAACAACGATCAAGAGGTTAATTTCTAGAAAAAATAAAAATACAATAACTAAACATAAAAAAATTAGGCATTTTATATGTATAATAAACTTTTTTATTTGTTCATGTTTAGCTAATTATGTTTTTATAGAACGGTAATATTTTATTAGGGCAAGTGGAAGCTTGCAAAACAACAAGGGGTTATGTTTTTTTATATACATTTGACTAGTATAGTTGTTTGACATATTTATAATAAAGTAATATTATTTATGATTACTCGTATATTACCTTATTATGAACAGATCTAACAATTATACTGGTCAAATGCGTACGAAAAAAACATTGTTACCTAAACGTAGACAAAAACCAATGTTCGTTACCTATTTATTATACATATAAAACGCCTAATTTTTTATGTTTAGTTATTGTATTTTTATTTTTTCTAGAAATTAACCTCTTGATCGTTGTTTACATCATTTTCAAATTATATCAATAATTAAATGTTTTATCATATGATGTTGTGTTTGTTTTTTTTTAAAAGATCTTTTAATTTTTTTTGTTTGTGGACGTATAAATGTTTAGTCTGATATATTGTTGGGTAGAAAATTATAGACTTAAAAAGTTCTTTGAGTCATTTTTTTATAGAAGACATTGAATAATTACTTTTTAAGTTTACTTATATATTCAAAGAACTCAAGTTTATCATCTTCTATTTACAACTTTTTTTAGATGTTTTTGTTTTTTAATTTGATAAAAAAATAGTTAGCGCATAATGTATTTTTTATTTAAATTATCAAATATTTTATAGCTAAATTTGTCGTACTAATATTATACGATTATTTTTTCTAACAGTAATTAAAGCTGGAGCTTCTAATATTAAAACTCAAATAATCATTCTTTTGTCATGATAGTTAATATCAAGGTTCTAAATGGCGTGAGGGATGACGTGGTGGCAATCTCAAACCTCAAGTTTTACGAGCCTTGGCGAATCATGACTTTTGTCAAGGCGTGATATAAGGTGCCAATTATATATGAATGTATAATTATATTATATGTAAATATAGATTTATAACAAACATATCAAGTTTTTAAAAGTATTTTATCAATAATTAATAATAAAAAGTTAACAAAAACTAAAATATTTATGCCCAATCAAGAAATGCAAGAAAAATAAGAAAAAATGGGGCAAAAGTAGCAAAAACTCGCGCCATAACACGCCATGACTCACCTTTTCTCGCGCCACGCCTAGCAGCGCCGCCATCAGTGTTTTCGGCATGGCGGAGTCGCGCCTCACGTCATGGCACGCCTTGACGCGCGCCATGGCGCGCCTTTTAGAACACCAGTTAATATCATATGATTGTTAATCAGATTAAATATAATAAATATACATTAAAAACAATTTATTTAAATTTCAGTTTGTTTTAGCAGCTTGCAGACTTTAAAAAACAAACAATTTTTTTGTAGACTATAAACATTTGGTCCATCTCTTTTTGTTGAGACATTGTACTTTAAAAAACAAACAATTTTTTTGTAGACTATAAACATTTGGTCCATCTCTTTTTGTTGAGACATTGTATGTAGACCGCATACATTTTATCTTTTAAATAACAAACAACAACTAAGATATTAGGCTTAGAGAAATGATGACATATTGTTATTATTATTATTTTGTTATAGTTATATTATTTTTATCATATCTTATTTATTTATTTATTACACCAAGAGAATGATTTATCATTTCGTATTTTTTAAAACTATTTAATTTAAATTAAAAACTAAAATTTTAATCAAGTAAAATAAAAAATACATAACAAGAAAATAAAAACTTAAAAATACATAAAACAAATTAAAACATGTTACGAGAAAAAAAAGTTATCCGAAAATTCTTGCCATACTAAAGGAGTGGTGCCACACTTCAATTTTTTATTTTTATTTTTTAAAAGTATTTAATCTTGATTAGAATTCAAATTTTCATTAACTATAAATTACAAATACATAACAAGAAAATTAAAAAAACGAGCAGAAGGGGTAAGAAGTTCATTTTATGTTTAGTTAGGCTAGAGGGAGTAATGGTCGCCAAAGAGGTCGCCGACCCTCTTGGCGAGCCACCTCCACTCGCCATAGCTACTCCCTCCCTTCTCGCCATTCTAGTCGCCAACCACAATCGCCATCCCCTTGGCGAGATGCCAAGGGCCAAAAAAACAGCATTTTTCCTTCAATGGCACTCTCCTTCGCCATTGGCCACCACTGCCTACAAAATGGCTAACGCCTGCCAACCATGGTCTGGCCCACAAAAACTCCTTGGCCATTCGTTGGCCATTGGTGTAACACCCGGCTTTTAAAACAAAAACACCCCTGAAAATTTTTCATTTTAAACAAAGGTTTCATTACGTAAAACCATTACAAATGGGTATATTTTAATAAACACGGGTACAAGTGTATCAAGGAGAGTATAAAATACCATAGTCTCCTTTGAAGCCGGGCTGCTACAGACAGCATCTACAAGTCCACTTCCTGAGTCACGGACTTTATCCTTACCCTTATTAGGGTCATGCTAACCTGTAGGGACATTTAACAAATGGTATGAGCTACAAAGCTCAGTGAGTAATCGTATCTGCAAATAACATGTATCAAAATACAATCATATAACTGTCTGGATATCGGACCCAGACTACTAGCCTTACTGGCTAACCGTATGTGTCTGAGGATTTCATATCCTACTGTCTAGCCTTACCGGCCGAATCGTGATATCATGTGATTTTCAAATCACAGTAGATAATTGTACACTTTATCATAATCGAGTCTGTTATTTGCATACCAGTCTAATCAATTCTATACCATTTCTGTCCCCTCTTTCTTAGTCATATTTGACTATACCATATATCATGACTATATAAGTCATATCATTTGTCATGGCTATACAAGCCGTACCAAGACATTTCCAGTGTATGAATCGTAGCCCGAAAGCCGCACCAGTTTGGGTTCAACAACCCGAAATCATAGCCATAAGGCCGCACCGTTTCTATATAATAATGTCATAGCCATGTAGGCTGCACCAGTTGGATATAACATCCATAATCATAGCCGTATAGGCCGCACCAGAATATCATAGCCCGAAGGCCGCACCAGAATATCATAGCCCGAAGGCCGCACCGTTTGGATATAACATCCAATTATGGCTCACGGGTTAGCCCGCTGTTGCCTAGACTCACGGGTTAGCCCGCTGTTGTCTATATAAGTTTGGCTCATCAAAATAAACCATGGCTCACGGGTTAGCCCGCTGTTGCCTAGACTCACGGGTTAGCCCGCTGTTGTCTATATATATAGGTTCGACTCACAGTGCCGTTCTTGTCTATTAAAGACTCACGGCTTATCTGGTCTTGTCGATATAAGTTCGACTCACAGTTCCGTTCTTGTCTATAATAGACTCACAGCTTATCTGGTCTTGTCGTACCATTAATATTGACTGACTCACAGCTCCGTTCTTGTCTTTATCAGACTCACGGCTTATCTGGTATTGTCATCTTCATATATCTTCAAACTTGTCATTTTCGTCCCACAAGTCAGTTTCAACCTGTAACAATTCAATCATCATATATCATATATGATATCAGTGAGATTACTCACCTGGATACTAGCTGCATTTAAATCCCGGTTGTTTCTTGCCTTTGCGTGCACCACAACCATTTTGTCCCATACCTATATAATCATTTATATACCAAATGATAATAGGTTAATAATCATTCCAATTGACTCTAATGCAATAGAGTTCAATACAATATCATTATAAACAATGCCTAGTTAATAAACTTTCCGTTTACTAACTTTTTATGAATTTTACTATTCACCGAGGCATTCGAATCGATCTACAGTGCCCCCGAGGGGTCGAAAACTCAATTTAATAATTTGCCCCAACTTTTCAGACCATAACGAGCCTACGGTTCAAGTTTGAGGTAAAACGGACAAGCCAAACGAAAGTTAGCGATTCTGAAGTCCCCTGCCAGGAGGGCGCACCGCGCTAGGGGATGGGCGCACTGCGCCTGGGCGCACCCCGCCCTGGTCTTGGGCGCACCGCGCCTGGCGCCTGCGCAGGTCTCCTGTCCAGCCGCGCTTTGTGCACTGTAGCACGCAGTTTTGGCCCATTAAGTCCTTAATCTAGTCCTTAATCGTTTGGGGTTTGTTTCTAGGCTAAAACCTTATACTTTAACAAGGTTTTCAACCATTCAAAACAACTAAATCAATCAAAATGAAGAATTAGGGTTCTTAGTTCTAACAACCCCAAAACTTCAAATTCATCATAAATAGCACTCTACTTCCATTATCTTGAATTAAGCCCTTATTAGCATGACTTAATGGAAGTATTACATCAATTTAAACACATAATTACAACTGAAATTTACAGATTTCAGTCTCTATCAAACCCATCAAGAAAACCTCAAGAACTTGGCTAGAAATCAAGTTTACTAACCTTAATTAGCTTAGGAATCACCAATTCCAAGCCTTGATTCCAATTCCATGCTTCAATCCTTCAAGATTTCCAGGTTTTTGCTCCTTCAAAGCTCCTCCCGTTGCTGCACAATTGGCTAGTCAATGAGAGAGTCAACTCTCTTATTTATACTTCCAATTTTTACATTTTTAGTCCTAAAGTTCATTTTCTTGAACTTTGACCACAAAATCAAGTTTTATTACAATAAAACTTTCATTCTTTATACATTTGCCACAAACAACAATATTTGTCATATTTGGTCCTTCACATGGTCAAATGACCAAATTACCCTTTTGTGGTAAAACGACCAAAAATCCGTTTTTATAATATTTTAAGTCCAAAACTCAAAATATTATTTCAAACTAAATACTTTTCTGTCTAAAAGACCAATTTACCCTTCCAAGGTAAAATGACCATTTTGCCCTTTTATTATAATTATATAATAAAACATGTCTTGGCGTTACAAATTCTCCCCTCCTTCAAAAGATTTCGTCCCCGAAATCATACAAGGAGTTGAGGTTATGTCTCCCTCATTTAGCTTTCGGTCTTCCGCATCATCTCGGAATCTATATGGTATTGCCTAAGCACTTAACCATACTAGTCTTCTTATCTAGTGATTAGATCACAATTTGCATATCATTCCTCCGGTTGTCCCGGGTACCTTAATCACTTATCTACCTCATTTCATCATAAGGAATTTGTTAGAAATTATCAATACATAATTTCTTTCTTATCGTACCAAACAGATTTTTAACCTTTCTAAAGGATTACTTTTAGCAATACCAAATTCCTTTACTTGGAATATCAAAGGCTTATAGTCAGTAATCTACATACCATTTTTGCAGATTCTTAACCATTCTTCAGATTCGTTCGTACTCATCAAATCTTTTCTTCAGTTTGTGCAAGCATCTAGGATCTAGCCAACGGCTTTATCACATCTTCAATCCAATAAATCGGAGGATAACATGGTATTCCATACCATTCTTCATATGAATCATCAAACTACAAGCATGTAGGCTGCTATTTCTTGCAAAATTCTATCAGAGATAGAAAATTTTCTCATCTTCTACTAGGGTCTTCTGTGCAATCTTCAAGCACATCTTCTAAAATCTGCATCATTTGATCATTTTGTTCATCAACATACGGTACTTGCAGAGACTTTATTGCAAAGTCTATAACAATGTTGTCCCATTTTCTTTTCTGGGGTCAACAATGGGTCAATTTCTTCGCACGTTTCTAACGGTTTGACTTTACTTTGCGTACAAGTCAAATACTTTTCATGTGCCTTTCAATATCGTTCTTCTGTCCCGGCCACCAATGTATAGGTTTTATCGACCTATCCAGTCTGGTATTACTCCGAGTATACTGCATATCTAGTGAAAAATGCATCTTTTCAAGATGATTTTCATGTTTCACTTTGCTTTGGAATTCACATTCACAACCACCATGGGTTTTGAATCATTGTAATTTTCCAACTAGCTTCATTTAATATCCAATCATTCATTCATTTTTCTTGTTTTCAAATTTGCACACTTCTTTCTGTGCTACCCGAATCAGCTCAGGTAATCAATTCGCCACACTCACGTATGTGGTTATATCTTTCAAAAGATACTCTTTCTAATTCCAGGCATCTATAATTACATCAGTCTTTCTGAGATGGTACAAGATTCCATAACCGAAATCTTTAAGTAACCCATCTATCTTTATTATCTCATATCTAGCTTCTTTTTGATCAATTAAGTATTTCAAACTCTTATGATCCTTATAAACAATAAGCTTTACACCATATAGATAGTGTTTCCAAAGCTTCTATGCCAAAATCACAATTGCTACTGCAATATCATGCACCTACAGTAAAATCTGGATGCATTTCTATAATCCAGTTTATCTTCTCCGCTTAGCATCAATGTTATCATCAGAGTTTCACACAAGGTTTATTCCAAACCTTTACAAGATACTTGTGGTCTTTCTACCACTCATACTTTATACTTTTATTAGTCAACCTTAGTCAACTAAACAGCAATCAAGGAGCAGTTTTCTACAACTCTCCCATAATAACCCGCCAATCCAAGGAAATTACTGATTTCAGTCAGATTCCAAGGCGGTTCCCATTTTTATCACAGTATTATTTCCACTGGATCTACTTTATCATCTCTGGCATTATTAACATGCCCAAGGAATATGAAACTTCTTTTTGCAAAATTTTCATACTTGGAGAATTTTACATATCACTTATCTCAGTGAAGTAACTCCAATATCTGGTACAAATGTACCTCATATTCGATCCGGTTTCGAGAATATCAGATTCTCAGTAGTCAATGCACACATGCATCAACTTGTCTTTCTTCTTTTCAAATAAGGTAGGGCTCCATACGATGACACATACGGTCATATGAGACCCCAATTCAAGAATTTCTTCTAGTTGCTTCCCAATTTTGCCATCTCTACAGATGCAAATCAATATAGAGCCCGTATACCAAAACGGCTCCCATAATCAGCTTTAATCATAAACTCTTCTCGCCAATCTGGCAGAAATCTTGGAAGTTCTTTTCAAAAGAAACATCCGAGAATTTATTTAAAGTAGTACACTACTATCACTGTTTCATTTAACTTGGCCAATACTATGTATGCCAATTTCAACATCATTCTTTTACTAACTCTTTTCCGAGTTTAAGCAAAGAAAATAACCGGTATTCTCAACAATGGTCATTTACCATGGATCTTCATCCGTTTCAATTCTGCATTAAGAACCATAATGTTCTTGTTTCTACAATTCGTGTTAGCATAAATCAGTGCTAACCAATTCGTAAGCACAATTGCTTCAGATTCACTGGTAGTTATCGGCTTCAGATTTAAAGGGAAAAATGGTCCCGTAAATCCTAGGCAAACTACCTTCCAGGTGTTCAATATCTAGAACATATTTGCTATCTGTTATAGCTACTTTCAACTTTTCATCCAAAATCATTGATGAAATATTCAAACAAGACACGAGTGTCACCGATCCAAAGCGTAGCTTCATGGATCAAATATAACATACACGGGGTTATATTCAAAACAATTACATCGGAGATCATATCAGTCTCCTCACGAGCCTCTTCCACAATCTGCTGGAATGCTCAAGGTACCACTGGTCCTTTTTAACCATTTGTTTCTTCTTTCTTTCCTGGGTTCATCACCCGTTACTCCACATTTAGCATGTGAGTATTTCATAAAGAAGTGATCTATAGTTCCACGCTGGAACCACTTCCGTCCCATACAACAAACACGAGCAATATGCTCTCGTTTTCTGCCATTTCAGCATGTCAACAATAGAGTCTCAACTCTAAAATGTTCCGAGTGCTTTTCCTGCACTTCTTATACCACATCATCTTTTTCATTTTGGTCTCTTCCCTTTAAGGTTAGACCTGAATCGTTTTAACTTCTTCTAAGAAGTCCACTATTATTTTCTACTTTTCTTGTAGTCTCGGCTACTTTTCTTTCACCTTGAATATCAGTCAAGGTGAGCACCCAATTCCTTTTTCTGACCACATCAGCTACTAATGCTCATCATGTGGATTTCTGCTATTCGTCCCCTTCTTGCTCCTAATACAACGGAGTCTTGCGAAAGGGCTGGTCCATTTCTTAGAGCTTCACGCCCTAAATGTCTTCCAAGAAGATTCACAGTTCATACTTCTTATACGTCAGAAGTCGGCAACAGTTAGGTTATATATGTATAATAACAACTATATACACCTAACTATGCATCATGTCTACTATCTCAGGGTTTAAGTCCAGGAATCTACTCTATAGACACCTAGTTCACTTAAACCACGGCTCTGATACCAACTTGTAACACCCGACTTTTAAAACAAAAACATCCCTGAAAATTTTTCATTTTAAACAAAGCTTTCATTACGTAAAACCATTACAAAGGGGTATATTTTAATAAACATGGGTACAAGTGTATCAAGGAGAGTATAAAATACCATAGTCTCCTTTGAAGCCGGGCTGCTATAGACAGCATCTACAAGTCCACTTCCTGAGTCACGGACTTTATCCTTACCCTTATTAGGGTCATGCTAACCTGTAGGGACATTTAACAAACGGTATGAGCTACAAAGCTCAGTGAGTAATCGTATCTGCAAATAACATGTATCAAAATACAATCATATAACTGTCTGGATATCGGACCCAGACTACTAGCCTTACTGGCTAACCGTATGTGTCTGAGGATTTCGTATCCTACTGTCTAGCCTTACCGGCCGAATCGTGATATCATGTGATTTTCAAATCACAGTAGATAATTGTACACTTTATCATAATCCAGTCTGTTATTTGCATACCAGTCTAATCAATTCTATACCATTTCTGTCCCCTCTTTCTTAGTCATATTTGACTATACCATATATCATGACTATATAAGTCATATCATTTGTCATGGCTATACAAGCCGTACCAAGACATTTCCAGTGTATGAATCGTAGCCCGAAAGCCGCACCAGTTTGGGTTCAACAACCCGAAATCATAGCCATAAGGCCGCACCGTTTCTATATAATAATGTCATAGCCATGTAGGCTGCACCAGTTGGATATAACATCCATAATCATAGCCGTATAGGCCACACCAGAATATCATAGCCCGTAGGCCGCACCAGAATATCATAGCCCGTAGGCCGCACCAGAATATTATAGCCCGAAGGCCGCACCAGAATATCATAGCCCGAAGGCCGCACCATAATATCATAGCCCGAAGGCCGCACCGTTTAGATATAACATCCAATTATGGCTCACGGGTTAGCCCGCTGTTGCCTAGACTCACGGGTTAGCCCGCTGTTGTCTATATAAGTTTGGCTCATCAAAATAAACCATGGCTCACGGGTTAGCCCGCTGTTGCCTAGACTCACGGGTTAGCCCGCTGTTGTCTATATATATAGGTTCGACTCACAGTGCCGTTCTTGTATATTAAAGACTCACGGCTTATCTGGTCTTGTCGATATAAGTTCGACTCACAGTTCCGTTCTTGTCTATAATAGACTCACAGCTTATCTGGTCTTGTCGTACCATTAATATTGACTGACTCACAGCTCCGTTCTTGTCTTTATCAGACTCACGGCTTATCTGGTATTGTCATCTTCATATATCTTCAAACTTGTCATTTTCGTCCCACAAGTCAGTTTCAACCTGTAACAATTCAATCATCATATATCATATATGATATCAGTGAGATTACTCACCTGGATACTAGCTGCATTTAAATCCCGGTTGTTTCTTGCCTTTGCGTGCACCACAACCATTTTGTCCCATACCTATATAATCATTTATATACCAAATGATAATAGGTTAATAATCATTCCAATTGACTCTAATGCAATAGAGTTCAATACAATATCATTATAAACAATGCCTAGTTAATAAACTTTCCGTTTACTAACTTTTTATGAATTTTACTATTCACCGAGGCATTCGAATCGATCTACAGTGCCCCCGAGGGGTCGAAAACTCAATTTAATAATTTGCCCCAACTTTTCAGACCATAACGAGCCTACGGTTCAAGTTTGAGGTAAAACGGACAAGCCAAACGAAAGTTAGCGATTCTGAAGTCCCCTGCCAGGAGGGCGCACCGCGCCAGGGGATGGGCGCACTGCGCCTGGGCGCACCCCGCCCTGGTCTTGGGCGCACCGCGCCTGGCGCCTGCGCAGGTCTCCTGTCCAGCCGCGATTTGTGCACTGTAGCACGCAGTTTTGGCCCATTAAGTCCTTAATCTAGTCCTTAATCGTTTGGGGTTTGTTTCTAGGCTAAAACCTTATACTTTAACAAGGTTTTCAACCATTCAAAACAACTAAATCAATCAAAATGAAGAATTAGGGTTCTTAGTTCTAACAACCCCAAAACTTCAAATTCATCATAAATAGCACTCTACTTCCATTATCTTGAATTAAGCCCTTATTAGCATGACTTAATGGAAGTATTACATCAATTTAAACACATAATTACAACTGAAATTTACAGATTTCAGTCTCTATCAAACCCATCAAGAAAACCTCAAGAACTTGGCTAGAAATCAAGTTTACTAACCTTAATTAGCTTAGGAATCACCAATTCCAAGCCTTGATTCCAATTCCATGCTTCAATCCTTCAAGATTTCCAGGTTTTTGCTCCTTCAAAGCTCCTCCCGTTGCTGCACAATTGGCTAGTCAATGAGAGAGTCAACTCTCTTATTTATACTTCCAATTTTTACATTTTTAGTCCTAAAGTTCATTTTCTTGAACTTTGACCACAAAATCAAGTTTTATTACAATAAAACTTTCATTCTTTATACATTTGCCACAAACAACAATATTTGTCATATTTGGTCCTTCACATGGTCAAATGACCAAATTACCCTTTTGTGGTAAAACGACCAAAAATCCGTTTTTATAACATTTTAAGTCCAAAACTCAAAATATTATTTCAAACTAAATACTTTTCTGTCTAAAAGACCAATTTACCCTTCCAAGGTAAAATGACCATTTTGCCCTTTTATTATAATTATATAATAAAACATGTCTTGGCGTTACAATTGGCCACCACTCCGTGTAGCCTTATACAAAGGAAAGAAAGCAAAAGGGGGTTTATACGCCATTGAAGTGTGGCACGAAAGAAAGAGAAAATGTTAAGAAGTTGTCGAGCTAGACAATTTTTTGTCATTTGCTGTAGTGTCGGGATACTGTGCTGCAGTAGTGGGATGGTGTGCACCATGAAAAAAACATTACCTTGTCGTAAGGTTGCCACTTCCACTCCCACTCCCACTCCCACATGTCTAATAAATTCTTACAAAGGCATCACAAAATGGGATCATATATACAAGACAAAATTACATAAACAGTCCCTGTCGTTTACCAAATCTATCAAATCAGGACCAAGTATCCGAATTTCACCAAGTGGGTCATCAAACTATCACAAAACTAACAAATCAGTCCCTTGGGTATATAAAAAGATTGAAATACCCTTTCTATTTTCTTTTTCATTTTTCTTTTAATATATTATTTATTAAATCAATTTAAAAAAATAAATAAACCTACCCCACCCCCCTCCCCCTCCCCTCTCGTTATTTTTCCCGACCCCGAAACGCCCACCACCGCCACCGTCTGCCCGCAGGTTACCTTCATATTGAAATTACTTAACACAAGAATCTACGGGCGGGTCGGATAGGAAAAGTCAATCGTTTTTCAGCTCAATGGATCCTTAAACATTTGGCGATTGAGAGTACTAAACAGAGCTCTAATGGTGTCATGAAAGTGCTAACAAAGTTATGGAGCTTTACAGATTACAATTACTCAAGATATCGGAAAACCCACAGTGAAAAACCAGTCAATTGAGAGTACTCGTGAGATTGTTCAGACGGAGAAGGTGGTTTTGAGATCTAAATAGAGCTCTAATGGTGTCGGTGGGGAGGCACTCTTGTTGTTATAAACAAAAGCTTAGAAAAGGTCTATGGTCCCCTGAAGAAGATGAAAAGCTCATCAAACACATCACTAAATTCGGCCATGGCTGCTGGAACTCCGTTCTTAAACTTGCAAGTTTTAATTCCCTCCTAATTTCCGCTATTATCGCTCACCTTCCCCATCTTCTAACCTTTCTTGTTTCTTCAGGTCTTGAACGATGTGGGAAAAGTTGCAGGCTCCGATGGATTAACTACTTGAGACCTGATTTGAAACGAGGCACATTCTCTCAACAAGAAGAGAAACTCATAATTGAATTGCATGTCGTTCTTGGAAATAAGTAAGTAATGATTACAGTTTTGTGGTTGATTAATGGTTCTAAGTGCTAACTGTTTTTGTTTTTCAGGTGGTCTCAGATTGCAGCTCAGTTGCCTGGAAGAACAGATAATGAGATTAAGAACTTATGGAACTCATCGATCAAGATCCATCATAAACCGTTATCGGAAGTTAATGATGATCGGAAAGATCCATCAAGTAACGAGAAAAACTCACAAGGGTCGTATCTTGACGAGAAAACTAAAAAAGCTGCGGCGGCGATGGCGTCTTCTTAGGCGAGTGGGAGTACCTCGTGATAGGGGGTCGGTGATGCCACCTCACCATGCCATCACGGCATGCACACCGCCCCGTGTGTACCGTGATGGCCGTGATCGTGGTCGAATGTGATGGTGTTCACGGGTGATCACACCCAATCAAAACAAAGAGCCGTTCTCTCTCTCTCTCTCTTTCTCTCTATCTCTCTCTCTCTTCTCTCTCACATTTTTTAATTTTTTTATTTAAAAAGATGATGTGGTGTGATGAAAATGTGATGGGTATAAAGTGGGTAATGTGATGGAGTGTGATGGGGTAAAATCCTATGTGGCGATGACGTGGTGCCCATCACATTTGGGCAATGTGATGGGTACTCCCACTAGCCTTACCCACTCATTGACAACTCACCACCGGCGACACATGAGTTTTTCCTTAATAGATTCGTTACAACTTACGAAACTGCAACTAAACAACCGGATTCCCACCACCTGTCTCGATTCCTCCCTTTTAGTTATACCCAACAAACGCCACTGCCACCACCACCGCCTGAATCTGCTGACCTTTTCTTTAATACTGATTCGAAGTCATCGCCGGAGTTGATTCCGGAATACACAAGTTCCATCTCTAACCCACTCCTCTCAGCTCCGCCACGTAGTATGAATTTCTGAATTTTCTTCTATGAAAAATGATTCTTGATCCCGATTCCATCCATGGAAACACTCACTTCCTTACTCAATTCATTTCAAAACCAAGCAAGTATCAATTGAAGAAATTCATACCGGTGTGAGCCTTCCAAATTTCCGGCGATACTGCTACCGGGGAGGGGGAGGGGGAGGGGGTAGTGGGGGTGGGGGGTGGGTGGGTTTATTTATTTTTTTTAAATTGATTTAATAAATAATATATTAAAAGAAAATTGAAAAAGAAAATAGAAAGGGTATTTCAGTCTTTTTATATATCCAAGGGACTGATTTGTTAGTTTTGTGATAGTTTGATGACCCACTTGGTGAAATTCGGATACTTGGTTCTGATTTGGTAGATTTGGTAAACGACATGGACTGTTTATGTAATTTGGGTCTATATACAATCTTGAAATTTGTTTGTACTTGCATATTTGATGTACAAGAGGTTCCTTAATGACATTAGGGTGGGGAGTCTATCTTCCCTAACCCATTTAACCCATAATATAAAATCATTTTTCTCTCTTCTCTGGTTTTCATCTATTCCAAGCCACGACACAATAAACTCATTTTCTCAACTCACTCAACACAATGTCACATTAGCTTTTTTAAATTAAAATTGAATAAATAAAACCACAAATAAAAATAACATTTAAATTAAAAAGCACATCATTATAAAATGAAATTTAAATGCTAAAACGATAATCTAAAACCCCCAGCCATGAATCTGTGCTAGTTCCCGCTTAAGTGAAAACAACAATCAACTGGCCTCCGGTCAAAGGGTCATATGAGAGAAGAAAGAATTACAAGTCCTCTTCAAACGTCTTGCTCTTATCGCCTATAACTCCTCCTATAGGGTTAGTTCTTTTTTGTTACTCCTCCTCCATTAAACACATCTTCATTGTTGGTAGTTGAACTTGTTTTCCACATCTTTCTTGTTAGTTTTGGGGAGATGACTGATTTCTTTGACGAGGCTTCTTATTTCATCTTGTAATGAGGATGTGTCTACCACTCTCTTCCCTTTTCGTTGTCAAGGTTGTGGCGGTGGCTATGGTTCGTTATCAGGATTATCTTCGGCATCAACATCATGAGTAGAAAAGTGAGCAACCGAATAAGTTGTGTTGTATGTTTTGCTCCTTTTTATAAATGATGGGGGGATTGTTACCCATTTCTTTGACGATCATCCAGCTGGGATGGTTTCTTAGAATTTCCCATGTTGTCGTATGGGGAAAACTTGTACGAATGAGTTTGCAATACTCATTATGTGTCGACTGTAAAAAAATTGGTGTATGCTCTTCCGCTAGCACGCGTGTTTTTCTTGTTGTTGTAGATGCAGTTGATATGGTGGCATTGGCTCCGATTCACATCATGTATGGCGGCGTTGGCTTCGAATCACATCAAACAAATGGCATTGGCTCTGATTCACATCAAACAGATGGCATTGGTGGTCGTGATTCCACTAAAGGCCGCGAGATCTATGGCTAAAAATGATGATTTTCAGTAAAAGCGATTCTTTTGGTTGGGATTTAAGTAAAGAAGATGGTGGTGGTCGGGATTTCAGTCTAGGAATGGTGGTGGTCGTGAAATCTGTAAAGAAAATTAGGGTTGTGATATTTAAGGCTGAATACGTGAGGAGATAAAGAGGTGAGACACTGGGCTTATATTTTTATTATAATAAAAACAATTATTTAACATAATTAAATATATACAAAAAGTCTAATAAGGGTAATATGGTCTTTTTATGTTTATCAGGAACGGAGAATGCAATAAGATCATACTACCAGGATAGTCTGAGTGCAAAATAAAGATTAAGGACCAAACACATAATTCTCATCGTATTAACTTAATTTATAATCAATAAAATATACTGAAATATTATTTAGCAAATTAAAATTAAACATAAGACAAAATAACAACCAAAGCGTTTATTTTTTTTAGAATATTGTAATTTATTTTTCATTACTTTATTTTATCTTTTATTAAAACGTAAAACCAACTCATATATATATACTAGTCGTTTACCCGCGCAATGCGGCGGGACACAAAACGTTAGGGGCGATCATTGCGTTGTTCAGTTCGATGTTTCGCTAAAATGAACAATAAGCCGTAAAAGTTAATAAGTTGTGTGAGACGTATCTAATGTAATTTGAGGAAAAATAAACAGAATTATATATAATAAAACAATAAACCAATTATGAAATTTGAATGCAAAAAGAAAACATAAAAACATGTTCATTAAAATACCAAGTTATCAAATATTTCAAATTTTCTTACTTAAAGTAATGTATCTATCAAGTTTATTAATCTTGATAAATATAACATGCCCTTATTATTAGTATTTGCATTCCTAGAGGGTATTTATGGTATTTTACAAAAAAAACTCCCTTGTATGTATTTGTCTGTAGGTTACATAACAAAAAGTATCAGCTAGATAAGCTCACCTTTGTAAGAACAAGAAAGAGGGGAACATGAAAATGATAGTTCTCGAAGCTTGGCTAGCTAGAACTCCTAGGATGTCCTTGTTGCTCACAAAACAACGCAAATTACATTTCAAAACAATTAAATATAACTGATTTTATCATTAATTTGGTGCTTTTATTTTCACGTTTCAAACACAAATTACCAAAATCAAATAGTTTTTCCTGCACCTGAAATAGAGAATGAGAAGCAGAAATTAAAATGTGTTATTTAAACATCTGGGAAGAAAATCCTTGTATACTTTCCAAGATTTCAATTTATTGAAGGCTTCAAAATTAAACCTTATGCCCAGGTGCCAATAACAGGTGTGGGCATACTTAGTGGAACAATACACATCATTTTCAAAACATAGAAATTAAACAACATTAATAAACTCTAAACGATAGAAAAACCAACTTAAAGATAAATGCCAAAAAATACCCATCACTTCCTAAATCCAACGCATCTCAACACCTGTGAGTTTCAAATATCAGTTTATGCTTTTGTTTCTTTTTCATCAAAATCATTTAGCAAAATTATAATAAAATATGTATCCGTTGGAATGTCCCACTTGTCAACCAGTTAATGGCGTAAAAACTTAAACACATTTATGTTTATTAGGAATTAGAGAAATAAGAAGAAGAAAAACTAAAGATACAATCTTACCATTAATTATGAAATGCATTACTCCATCTTGATTCCTATCAACCTCCAGTTCCTCCAATTCTTACAACAATGGAACCGATAACTATATCCTGCAAAAATTCAAGAAACCATTCTCAATTTCTCATAACCTTTTGTTATTTATATTGATTGAAATCAGTGAATAGCAACAATATAGATCCAACAATGAAAACAGTAAGTAAATGCAAAATTCCAAAACTAATACCAATATCTAAAATAGTAAGAAGACCCTGAAACTCAGTCACTATATCTTGAATATTAAAACAAACCACCATCCTACAGATAAAGAATCAGAGACCCTGAAATGCAGCCTCCATGTTCGTCTCTTTGTTCAAACCTGCAGAAACATGGAATTAATGTAAAAAACGTGAAAATTTACAGGTTACCTAAACTTTCAAAGAAGCACACAATTGAAAAAAAAAACATGAAATCGTTCATAATTTTGTCCATATGAAGATGGTTTCCAGATCTAGATTTAGACACGAAATGGAAACACACAGTTAAAACAAATAATGCACAACAAAAATTTAATTTTAGAAAAATTAAAACAAATAATGCAGAACAAAAATTTAATTTTAGAAAGAACCATCATAGAAGAGAAAAGAGGGGCTCGAAATTCTTCATTGTAAAATCATAAAAAGGGGTTAGCGGTGAATCTTGTGACTGGAGGTAGAGAAGACTATGACATGACCTTCTTGTTCCTCGTCGTTCTTTTTTAGCAAAATGACCATGACCAAGTAGTAGAAACAGTACCTGCAAGTCAAGTTAAATCCCCCAAAATCAGGAAAAAAAAAATGAAAGTCGATGGTGATGGTGTCGGGATCTAGATCTAGATTGACGAAAATGGCACCGTAAAAAAAATTAGAAAGTAAAACTCACATTCTGGTACCATCTTTTTCAACAACTCAATTAGTTTCATCAAAAAGGGATTTCACGAACTCATCCTTTTTCATTAAGCTACAAATCCATATCAATAAGTTAGAAAAAGATAATTGGGCCCTCACATAGAGTATCCCTGATTCGAGAAGCTAATTCATCATATTAATTTTTTCCATTGAGCATTGTAACAATACGCTCAGTATCCTATATTGCTTATATGATTTCCCATCAACTTCAATGAGGTCTATGATGACATTATTTCACTTTGAAATCAACCACTACCATAGAGTAAAGGCGATGGTGATATCAGATATCGTGGAGGAGAGGCGATAACGAATTTGATGGAAGAAGGTGGTCACAGCGGTGGAGATAAATCACGAACAAGGTGTCTATTTTGAGCAGGGGTTGTGGCTTTGCAGAGAAGGGTGAGTAGTTATGAGCGGCTGATGATGGTCATAACTTGTTGCGGCCGTAGGGATGAGTTTGGTGGTGGCGACCGGTAATCGGGGGAGGTAAGGGTGGTTGCGTAGAAAGGCGATTAGGGTTTTTGAGAGACGGAGAGAATAAACTTTCAGATATATTTGGGATTTCGGTTTAGACGTGTAGATAGAATAATAGCATTAAAAGTTGTATTTTACGCATCTGATTTGGTACCTCTTAAAAATTAAGAATACAGGTAGCATTAAAGCTTTGTAAATTATGCAGAAAAAATTGTAAATATGTGCTTTATATATGTATTTCGTGCATAAAATGTTGTACGTCTTAAAAATTCAACAAGTTTGCTTTATAAGTAGTAATATATATATATATATATATATATATATATATATATATATATATATATATATATATATATATATATATATATATATATATAGAATCAGGATCGGGTGAGGACTCTTCTTAAAGTGAGGACTTGCGAGGACACCTTACAAAATTGAAAAAAAATATAAAAAAATATAAATAATAAAATGGATCATAGTACTATATCGGAGAAAAAAAAGATTCAAAAAAAAAAAATTTCGATCATTATTTTTTTATAATGATCCAAAATAAAAACAGAAAAATTGCATCATTACGTTTTGCAATGATGCAAAATTTTTTTTCAAATTTTTTTTTTGATAATGATATAGTACTATTCTCGATTTTATGAGTTGTATTTTTTTTATATTTTTTTCAATTTTTTTAAAGTGTCCTCGCGAGTTTTCACCGAAAAAAGAGTCCTCACCGGAACCAGACCCTATATATATATATATATATATATATATATATATATATATATATATATATATATATATATATATATATATATATATATATATATATATATATATATATATATATATATATATATATATATATATATATATATATATATATATATATATATATATATATATATAACATCCGTGCTTTGGGGCTAGGAGTTTTGGGCTTTAATCGATAAAAACAAAAGTCTATTTTGTAAAATAATTAAATTGAAAATAAATAAATAAAAATAAACTTAAAGGCTTGTATCAAACATTGATGAATAAATAAATTTTTGGAGAGAACTTATGTTTTAAAAAGTCGTTGTCAAATATATCATTAAACATTTATTTTATAAGAAATTAAAGCCTACTCTACATAGTGACATTGCCGTTAGTAATATTAATTTGGAGGAGATTATTAATAATTTTCCTAATAGAAATTGATTTTTCTACAATAATAATAATTATTATTAATTGACTTATTATTTAAATTGAAAAACATTATTGATATTGAAATGTTTTAATAAGTTATTGAAATTACAATAAGGGACATTATGGTAATTCCATTAATAAGAGATAACTTTTCTTAAGAGAAGGGCATTTTGGAAATTCACATAATTCGACAAATGCATTCAAGGGAGGGTAATTTGGTAATTTCTTGATCAGGACACACTCATTCACATATTGGATGAGCACTAGTGCATGCTCCATGATCTGGTAACGAATTTTTAGGGGGTAAAGGTTTGAAATATTGTGAGAGAAAGTGTTTTTAGAGAAAGAGAGAGTCATCGAGTCATAGCAAGGAAGGGTGAGAGATTGGAGGATGGTCGGGAAGAGGTTGCCACCTCCGGTAGGTTCGTGAGATGAAACAAAAGGTCGGTAAGAAAGCATATAGGTCAGAAATGAAAATGAAGGAAGGGAACATGCGTAAGTGATGGTTCTGAGGTCTCAGCCCCAATAGGCACCATCAGATGGAGTTGGTGAGGTATCCTTCTCGATCTAGCCTCATCATTTCAATCAGTCTTTCCTGTTGCTTCGTTTCAATGATAACTAAGTGTGGAAGAGAACCATTGGTGGATCATGGAAATGGACCAGTTCTCGGAAGAGATAGTGGTGGTGGATTTCTGCCGGACCTGGACGCTGATGCCCAGTCATGGGGCGGCGTCAGATGGGTGGTACGCGACGGAGAGACATGGCGGGATCACTTCGCCCGATCAGATGGAGGAGCTGTGGTTGCCGGATCCATTGGAAAAGGTGGGGTCGAAGTCTGAATCGGCGTTCGTTGCCTCTGGGAGAATGGTGGGCTGGGAAGAGATGGAGAAGAAGTGAGTAATCTCCGACAAGGCGGTGTGAGGTCGACGATGAAGGTGGGTTTGAACCCACTGAGTTCACTTTTTCTCCAGTTTATCGGTTTGATTGTATTGCTTGAGGAGCATCATCGAGTGGGGAGAAGCATAGCTTGAGGTCGTGACTGGTTCACCATCGCCGGAGATAAAAAGGATTGGAGGAGCGTTTACCGCCGGAAAGAACTGGCGTGGTGGGGATGATGGTAGCCGACTGGATCGAGCCTAGAGGTATACATCTTTGACTTGTTGACTTTCCCATTAGGTTTTAATTACGTAGCTGATGATGGATCATATCTACTGATGGGCTAAGCTATTGGATTGTAATTTCCTAATAAGGCTTGAAA
The DNA here is from genome assembly GCA_023525715.1 of Cichorium intybus. Lineage (NCBI taxonomy): Eukaryota > Viridiplantae > Streptophyta > Magnoliopsida > Asterales > Asteraceae > Cichorium > Cichorium intybus. Next base: position 94,438,357 of record CM042015.1, read on the forward strand.
TTGGACTTATTCTCTTGGGTTGTCTAACCGATGGGCTAATAAAAAGGGATTTCAATGTTTTATTTAATTAATCAATTAATTATTTAAAATATAAGCTTATTAGATTAAATTCCATTTAAATCCATTAATAGAGATAATATGAATTTTAATATGAGTTTAGGTCACAAAATATATATAAGGAAAATGCATTCTTAGATATATGTGACTTTTTGGGAAGATGCATTGTCTAATGAAAGATATAATTTATAAAATGATTATTTAAGCATTGTGAGTCGTTTAAAAAAAATTATAGACTAGGCGATCAAACTTAGCCCTCATGTAGACATAAGTTCAATTATGCGATGAGACTTTAGTCAAGTCGGAATAAAGACTATACATCTAGACCGCGTATTTACCTTTTATGCGTTGAATCATAGGAAATTGGAGATCGAGCAAGTATTGTCTAAGAGTTGACATTTCGAGAAGCGAGGATGTTTCGGGATTAGTGTTGACTTGTCAGTCGACCTCATGTGAGTTTACCGGGAGTACACATCCCAACTATTATCTTTTTGTGTGTGTTATCAAATACTTTTCATGCATTATAGTATGTGCAATGTGTTATATGATTACTACTTGTGCATTGCATGAAAATGAGTTTCTAAAGATGTTTTCAAATAAAGATTATGATGATGTTTTGAAAGAGGTTTTGAGCATCCTATTTGTGCATTGCATTGCATATAGGATGGGATTGACCGAGTGAACCTTATGACGAAGATGAGATGATTGTCCCGGATTTAGGGAAATCATGATTGTCCCGGATTTAGGGAAAACCGTTCACGACAATAGGGAACCGCATGAGGGAGTTGCTAACCCTCATGGGACTAGTGTGATGGCCACTAGTTCTAGTTTAACCTATACGGGGATTGAGTGATATGCTTCGTGCGTGTCATTTGTGAACTTAGGTAGGTGCCATCGAGGTGAGTTGGACTTTTATGATATGGACGTGGGTTTGGGATAGTTGCATCGTGCATTGCATTTGCATATCATAACTATCTATTTTGAGTAAATCCTTATGATGTTTTAAGTAACTTTTGAAGTGTGATTAAAATCTATTTTTGGGGGGTTTGTCCCGAGTGTGGTAGTTCACTGCCTACTCCAAATGGGTCAACCTCGGGTAAGCTCACTAGACATTTCAATTGCCTAATTTATTTTGATGTGTACTCAGGTTGAGGAGTTTAGATGACTTAGAAGAGCTGGCTGTTTAGAAGGCCACTGTTTGTGTGGTATCATTTGAGTTGTGTAATGGTATTTGAATTGTTACAACCTCGCTATTTTATAAACTTAAATGTTTTATCTAAAATGGGACCAAACGATGTTTTCCGCAACTTAAACCTAAATTATTTCTCATTAAACCCCATGTGTTTTTAAAATGGTTTTGAAAGAAAATAACTTATTTGAAGATGTTGAAACTAGAGTTTTCACTAAAGGATGATTTTATGGAATAATGATGATAAACCATGGGTTAAAATGATATTTTATGAAAAGCCTTAAGCGAGGGTGTTTCAATTTGGTATCAGAGCATGAGTTTAAGTGAACTAGGTACTAGGAGTAGTGCTTAGACTTAAACTATGATGCTTCTAAGGATGTTTGACCTCTTAAGTAGTTGGCATTTCGAAGTTAGTGGTAAATGCTTGCTTGTGATTTAGTTTCTAACCATTTAATTAGTGAATTCGGTTTGGCATGAGGAATATTCTTGGCAAGAGGATGCATGCATGAGGATTCTTAAGTGTTTATGAAGTGCAACCTTGAAGAATCAGGAGTACGTGGCAACATGAGGAGCAACTTCGTGTGAATGGCAACTTATAAGGATGATAAAAGGAGAATAAAGGACAACTTATATTGGATGAAGCTCGAAGAGAGGTGGACCTTGAGGAGTCGTTTAAGGGATGAAGGAATGTTAGAAGACTAGTGGAATCGTAATGTCAACCTTGGGCAAGCAGGGAGCATGATGAGCATGGTATTAGTGAAGTGGATGCTAGGTGAAGACTTGGAGCTGTTGAAGAAATTCTTTGTCGTGACCCTTAAACCTTTCTTCCTTACCCTTACCTTCTTTTGAGACCCATTCAGCATCTTTTTGGTGTTCAAGCTGGTGACCTTGCCTTAGCTCTAGAAGACTAAGTGTATGTAAGAATAGCATAGTTTGCGCCTTAATGCCTGAACTAGAGAAACTTTAATGTAAGACAAGAAAGACTTACATCATTAGGTTCTTTGGTAGTTAGCGATGTCTTAGTGACCAATGGAACCTTATGAGAATAGTGATCTACCAATTCATGTTTGGGTGAAGAGACACGGATGCATGATGAGACTAGAGGTCATAGGATCAAACCGATAATCACCTTGGGGTGTGTGAAGTAGTGAATAACCTACCCTAATAAGAACTTAAGAATGATGTAAGGCTAATCTTTTCAAAAGTGTTGTTAAATTTGAGAAAATTTTATAAACAAATTGGACGAGAATATCTCACAAAATGCAAGTCTTTTATAAAGTGGATGACAAAGGGGCCATCATGAATCGGTAGTGAATACCCAGGAGTGATGATCTCTTTGAGATTTTGTTAATAATTCGATGAAAATATGTTTCTAAATAAGTTATGATCATTTTATCATAGAAACCTTCTTTTATCGCAAGTTTTAAAAGATTTTTACTATGTAGTTTCAACTCTAAAAAGTATTGAAATTCAAAAGTAAAAATTAAATTTAGTTAAAACTTTTAAAAAGTTGACTAGGTTGGAAGTTTATAGTACGTCGTTTTTAAAAAGTGACATTGGTGTAAACATTTTTCGATTCACCAATATGTATATGCGTAGTTAGTTCCTTACTTAAAACTTTTAAAAACTTGACTAAGTTTAAAGTTTATAGTGTGTCGTTTGTAAAAAGTGACACTGGTATAAACATTTGTCGATTTACCAATATGTATATACGTAGAATTTTTATTAAAACTCAAAAATGAAGATAAATATTACTAAAAAAATTTAAACTTTATATATAATCTAAACGTATAATATATTAAACATAAATTGTTATCATAATAGATATCATGTTTGCATCTAAAACTCGAAAAAGTTACATAACAACATTTTTAAATTCAATTATAAATAGATAGTCAAACATTAAAACCTAGAAACATGCTATTAAAATCTATTATTAATTAGTGGTCAATTTATCATAAAAAATATTTTTATCTCAAAATTTTAACAATTATCCTATTTCAAAATCATCGAAACTAAAAAGATGAATATTTAAATGAGTTAAAAACTATTAAAATACCAATTGAGTTGCACGTTCATATTAAGTCGTAGCCACAGTTCGATGTGTGATGACAACGTTGTAAACATTTTATTTCGTTTTCATAAGATTTATGCATATCGAACTTTCAAACATAATCCTTCAAAGTTCAAACAAATATGTTTATATCTATAGATATTATAATGGATGTCATTTAATCAAATATAGTTTAAGATTATTTTTTATCATGTACCGCATTAATTTTAATTTATTAGAAAAAATAGATCGAAGTGAACGTCGGTTAGTACCCGTCCAACTTTTACGAAAACGATCCTAAAACTAAAACCAAAGGTTCATTAAATGTTGCAACCGATTCCTAATCTGGTTACAATGAAGAACACAAAAGAACAAAGATATGAGAAATGATTTTAACATCTATACTTATAGATGTTTTCTTTCCTTGAAATTTGTTTCTTAAGCTATGTGGGATGAAAATTATATTAATCTCTTTACTTATAGATGTTTGATTTCTTTTCAATTGTGTTTTCAAGCGATGTGGGATAACAAAATGACACAAAATAACACACTATGAAGGAAATTTTGATCTCACATCGTCATGATAAACCAACTCAATAAGCTTTTTTATTCTATAAATAAAGGTCACCCTCAAGTTAAAACAATTATATAAATCATTTGATATTTTTTTTACTCTTGGTAATATTTCCAAATATTAAAGTTCAAGGAAATATATAGTTAACGTTTCTTATCTTAAACCAAATTTATGTATTATCATACAGTTAAAAATAATGAATATATATATATATATATATATATATATATATATATATATATATATATATATATATTTCAATTTAGTATAAGAATAACATGCATTTGTTTATAGTCTAACTAATAAAAAATTATCCTGCGCAACGTGCGAGCATTCGCCTAGTTTTATATTAAAAAAACAAACACCACTTAACTATCATTAAAGAGAGATTTAGCTGAAACATTAAATAAAAAAAAAGAAAAAGACTAAACTAGTCTAATCTCATAGTGGTTTTTCTAAAAACAGCACAAATTTAGCCATATGCCTGAAAATATCCAACGAAAACGCAAGTGGGGGTTCCCACCTGCGTACTCCTCCCAAACCGCCCTCACCTGCGTTTTGCCCCTTGTGGGATGCGTTTTGATGGTGGGCCTGACCCATCAGCCCATATATATAAACCTAAAAAAATCCTCATTTTTTCATTCTTTCGGACGAAAAAACGCTCTCTAATGGCTTCAGAGAAAGTTTCCACTTGGAAATCTGTAATGTATTAATTGTCTCTAGTTTAATATTTTTAACGTTTTAAGCCTTATATTAGCGTACGTACATGTTTTTATGTCCATTATACAATCATTTGTTGCACAAAGTTGTAGGTTTTGATGAACTGTAGAGCATTAGCAGGTGATAGAAATCACGTGCGTTTTCCTCTAGAACATTTAGCAGATGATAGGCATCACCTACATTTTCCTCTAGAGTATTATGCAGGTAGTGTGGAGCATTTCGCAGGCGAGGCTTCACAAAAATGAGGCTTCAATTTTTTTTATAATGGTACTTTAACCACAATGCAGGTGGAGGGGCAAAAGTATCCCACCTGTGTTTTCCTTGACTGTTTTGAGACATAAAGCTTAATTTGTGCTATTTTAAAAAAAAAATCATTATAGGATTAAAGCTATTTTAATAATTTTCTCTAAAAAAACATGGTTCCTTTTTAATTATTATTTATGTATATACTTATGACATTGAAAAAGCAAAAAAACACTACCACCATTTCCCCTCTACTTCCGGCAAAGCAACCGACACGTTACCTAACAAAACATGGTAAAAGTTGACAACACAGGAAAAATGCTATAATTTATTTTTTTCATAACCTTTTCGGTTGATTTTTGTTTGATGCTATCAATATCATGTGTTTACCGTACGTTTGTTCTAAACGAAAGATGCAAGTTTCATCATATTTGTTCTAGGATATTGTAATTTAACTTTCTAATATGTAATCTAGTGAGAAATTAATTGATAGAACATCTAAAGGTAAAGGGAACATTTATCCTATCAATATTTAATTGATCGTAAAAAAACATATTTGATTTTGATTTCCATGTTTGATTTGGTTAGAAGTTCGAAAATCATGAATAGAGCCTTACTTTTACATTAAAAAGTCCATTTATGTTGTTTTTTTTAATTAGTTTTTTTTAACATGGCGCGATAAAGAAATGAAGAAATACAAAAATTTTGTGTCTATGGAGAGAATAGAAATTAACAAATCGGGGAAAGTTCTGGTGAACTGAAGATGATGTTCTCTCCAAAACTTTTATTCCAAATGCGAGAAGATTCACAGATATACAAATACATAATTACCAATTTGGCATTAACATGATCTAATTTGTATTGGTTTTTTATAAAGAAAGATGAATATAATTGTAGAAAGATAGTTTCTTTTTCGTCTCAACTCTAGAATAAATAAAACTAAAGCTACGTACTTTTTTTTTTTTTTTTCCTATCTTAGTTGTTTTTTTCCCTCGCCAACATGAGAATGCAATGTTGGGTGACATGGCTCACATTCGTTGTCGGTATTTGCAAAAAGTCGGTCAAAAATAATTGTAAAATATGATAACCAATATAGATCATACTGTCTTGTCTTAAAGGAAACTCTTTTGAAATGTTTGAACTCTTTTTTATATACAAGTTTCTGTTCTTAATATATTGGAATGTTAAGATTTGGGGTTTGAATAACTTTGACATTTGTTTGTGTTATCAATTGTTGTTACAAGTCAAGCTTAGAGAAGCTGAGAGGAAAATTTCATTCATTGATTAAACTCAATTACAAGTGAACTAAATAATATATACACTGAAGATACATTTGGCTGGAACTAACTAGCTAACAACCCAACGACTAACTAATAGAATTGTAATTTTAATTACTAAGATTTCTTTTATACTAACATCTCTAAATAGAAATTAAGTGAAGCTAACACCCCCTCCCCCTTCAAGTTGGAGGATAAGGCGTTAAACCCTACTTCGAAATAGCTTCACGATGCTAAGAGTCATGCAAGGGTTTAGTAAAGATGTCAGACAATTTCTTCCCGGTAGATACATGGGATAATAAAATGAGACCACTTAGAAGTTTTTCTCAAACACAATGACAATCCAACTCGATGCGCTACTATTATCAGCTCGACTTTAGCAGTTAGGATTTATTTGACTTAGCCGTTTTGTCCTTTCTTGAAAAACAAGATCTTTAGTAATGTAAATGATACTAAATTGTCACGTTTCAAAAGATTAGGAGTAAGGTTTGGAACTTGAAGGTGAACAAGAAAACTACCCAACCAAGCCAATTCAACAAATACATGTCATATAGATCTAAATACTCAGCTTCTGTCGATGGTAGAAAAATAGTAACTTGTTACTTGGATTTATCACGACCTCTCTCATGTATAAGGGGGAGGCTCACCGAGATGATCAAAGGCTACCCAGAGACACGGGCGGAGACTAGACTAGCTTTCCATGATAAAAAAATGCAACCAAGACAGGGATAGTAACTCTACAGACAAGTTACGGGATACGATAAGTAGGGTTATCACCAAATAGAGTGAAGAAACCACTCACAAAACGTTTTGTAATAAGACATGCAACCAATCATAATCACAATATGCTTCAACTTTGAAAGTATCTTTCTAGTTAAAAAAATAACCTTTGAGTACCTTTAAGATATTGTAATACATGAAGTGGATTGCCTTGTACAGGAAGTAAGCATCATTTAGATGGAAGTGATGTGGAGACTGATGTAGAATCGGTCATGGTATACATTGCAAACAGTTCCTTGATAAATTTTGTGTCGACGAACAATCAACTTGTTACTAACAGTGTTGAATTCAAGCCCGATAATATAACTAATGTATCCCAAATTGAAATGGCATTTGATTGTCAAAAACTTTCAAAAGCATACAATTAATACGTTGAATAGCCGTTTTAACACACTCACCCCAATATGAAATACACAAGCTTGATTGAAAATATAATGGTATCGTTGCCTCAGGAATATGCATATGCTTACATGCAATAATACATTCTATTAAGGCATGTATGGATTAGATTTTTTATGAACTATATCAAGAGGCTAGAAATAATTAATGCCTTCATTACTTGACCTTGTTCATAAGCATTATCAATAATTATTACTCTAATGGTTTTCAAGAATTGAGTTCGAACAAGAGCAATAAAAGCCTTGATAAGAGAAAACACTTAACTTTTGTGTTAACTAATAAACCCAAGTGTGACGATTAAATTCATCAATATTTATAATGAAGTACTTGTATCCATCATGAGAATTATGCTTATACGGTCCGCATAAATCAACATGAATCGGGTGAAAGGCTTCTTTTTAACATGATGAACTTTTTGGAAAAGATAAATGATGTTGTTTGACTTGAGAACATATAACTCAAGTATCAGTTGATGTGCTATTGTACTTTGGGGAAATAAGAAAAAATGTTGAAGCTTATTCAAAGGAACATACACAAAACGTTTAAACCACAACGTTGCATTAGAATTTGAATTGGATACAAAGAAATTAGACTTGTTTGTGATGTGAAAACCGAAAAGCTAAAGGAAATATTTGATTTGATTTGATATAAGAATGATCTAGATGATATAAATCATTAACTCTTTTGCCAATTATGTCAAGTGAAAGCTTATGCTTCAATGAAAGGCCCTATATTACACAAGCTTCATTAGTAGCACTTGAATAGATGATCCATGAAAAATGTTTTTGCAAAAGCAATAATGATATATATATATATATATATATATATATATATATATATATATATATATATATATATATATATATATATATATATATATATATATATATATATATATATATATATATATATATATACATTTAATGAAAAATGTTTGAATCGGAATATTTTACTTTCAATATTCATTGGTCCATTAGTAACGGAAAATTTACTTTTGTCTTGAAGGACCAAATTGATTAATTGTTTTTATTAACGAGTTGCAAGAGATATTGGTATTGTTCATGAAAAATGCTTAGGGTAGACATAGTCGTCGTATTCTAACTGTGGGTTTTGCATCATCCTTTTTGTACTTTGTAAACTTGAAATTTTTCGGGTGTTCATTAAGACAATAACGTTGAGCTTGGTATGACTAGGCTTCTTGAAGTGATTACACTTTAGAGATTTCATGGATGAAGTAGAAGAGATTTAAGTAGAAGCATGCATGAAGATAACATCTATGTGTGTTGTATTGATACCTCTTTCTTCTTGAAGAACCAAAGAGTATGTAGTAGAAATGCCTGGTATAGGTTTCATAATGAGAATTTGACCATGAATTATGTTATAGGATTCATGTAAGCCCATTAAAGGCTAAATTAGGCATTGATTTTCAAGATACTTGTTGATTCCTACTACAACAACACCAGATGAACATGTAGGATTGCCTTGAACAATGTGTAATTCAGTCTGAATTTTTGGTGAAATACAAAGATACATCTTACAATCCTTAAGATATGGAATACAATTTTTGTTGTATTTGACAGCTCAAGGCACCATCAAATTGTTCATACATGTGATTTAACTCTATCCATATTTCATGTGTTGTTTGAAGGAAGAGAACAATATCAGTGATATTCTTGTTAAGATTCAAAATACATCTAATCAACCATGGAATTGCCACAATACTAGTTGAACTAAGAAGACGAAGTGGCAAATGATGGAATGATTATGCCATCCGAATTTACAAAGGCGCCATTTATCATTTCCATGAAAAAAATCCAAAGTCATTGAACACATTGTAAAAGACACATAGTTTGGATTATTAGAAGATCCATTGAAATAAGGAATGGAAACCTTGAGTATTGCAGATTGGTTGGAATCAAATTCAGACATGATGATGTGCAAAAGAAGAACTAAATGAAAATGAATTGATGAAGAAGAAATAATCAACCAGGAATCTGATACCATGTTACAAGCCTAGAGGAGAGGAGAAGATTTGAGAGAATTTTAATTATGAATTAAACTCAAGTACAACCAAATTAACTAATATAGACATCGAATATATATATTTCGCATGAACAAACTAGCTAATACCTGAACGTTTAACTAACAGTATCATAAGTAAATTACTAAAATGCCTTTATATGCTAACATCTCTAAGTAGAAAGTGAAGTTAACAATTGTATGATCAATATAAATATGAATTCTGTATCCTTCCATGCCAAAATCTGCGATAATAAGTTTAAGGGCAAATCTCATAAAATCACAACCCATTTTCACTAAATTCTTGGAAAAACCACCATATTATTTTTTAGTACATTAAAACCCTTATATTTTCTAAATTGACTATTGTAATGCTTCAGATCGGTAAATCATAGACAACCACAAATGCTAAGTAACCAACTCTTAAGTGTTTGATAGTTATAATCTATTAGATCAGACAATTTCAAAAAATATAGGAGTTTTTAATCACTAAAAATATAATATTGTGGTTGTTTAATAATTGGATGAAAATACGTTGGATTTTTCTAAGAACAGAAAACTTAAATTAGACATTTCAGAAAATATAAGGGTTTTAATGTACTAAAAAATATAGTAGTTTTTTAAATTTTGATGAAAATATGTTGGCTTTTCTGATGTTTTCCCTAAGTTTAACTTATAAATCTTATTTATTATAATAACTTTTTAATATAGTATAGGTTTTCAAATAACTTTTTTAAAAACAAAGGAGCTCGACACATACAAATTTTGTTATATAATTAATCCAAATTATTTTCAAGATGTTGTAGTGATTATACTTGAGAATATTTCATATCTATGTCTGTCGGTAAATGTATTTGTTATGTTGTATACATTTGTCTTCGTTTCATCATCATCAATTTCTTGTGTGTATTTACGTATGTATGTGTGTGTGTGTGTATATATATATATATATATATATATATATATATATATATATATATATATATATATATATATATATATATATATATATATATAACAGAGAGAGTGTGTGTGAGAAATTGGTTTAAATAAGAACAATTAAAAGATTAAGAACCAATAGAAACTAATTTAAACTTCTGAATTCTTTTAGGTTTTTGGACAATAGCAGTTGTTGAAGACCAACCCACCAGATATCATATCAGGCTGTGTTGACTATTTTTGCCCAAAGTTCTTTCAATAGATCAGCAAATATTCGCATGCATCTTGCATGTGGCATTAGTGTTTGGTTCATCTGCTTTAGATAAGTTGTCAAACAAAACATTGCAAAACTCTCACCCGTTATCCATTCTGAGTGTCTTGACTTGTTTTCCTGTTTGTTTGTCAACCATAGTCTTCCACTACTTGAACTTTTCAAACACTCCGTATTTTGCATTTAAAAAATACAACCAAACCTCCTCGAGTAGTCATCAATGGAAGTCACAAAGTACGAGTATCCGCCATGATATTTCACCATAGAAGACCCCCATTAATCCTAGTGAACATATTTCAAGACTTCCTTGCTTATGTTTTGAGTAGAACTAAACTTCACCCTGCGTTGCTTGTCCTTTATTCAAGCTTCCCTAAAAAAATTTCAGGTTATTGGTGGTTTTCAAGGCCAAAAATAAATAATCCTACTTCTCTAACACAAATATAGCATATAACGATAAATGGATTGAATCCACATATACCAGTTCAATTTGTAAGTCTATTCGATTACTTCGAAAAAGGGTATTTTTAAACGTTATAAAATAGGGGGATTTATTTATTTGATTCCTAAGTTACACAAGAAAAATGACTAGCAAAGCTCTTAAAATCTGTCTTATGGTACAATATCTTGATTCGAACTACTTTAGGTATAACAACTCAAAAGCTTTAGACCCTCTTAGTTTATATGGACATTATAAAAGCTCTAAAATGTGTCTTAATCAAAATCATGAATCAAATAAGCATTTATTTCAAATAAATTGATTATCAATATAGTTCAAGAATCACCAAACCTAATTGCGCTCATACTTTTAGAGAATAAAACTTCATGATTTAAAATCAAATAATAAGCATCCATCAACACCATTTGTAGCTTGCTTCAAAGATCAATTATGTCATCTGAAAAACAACTAACTATAATCATTCAAGCATTTAATAACATTGAACCCAAATTTTTAGGTGTGAATCAATGAATAACAATGATCATAGGTCTCCACTATTTGTTTTTGTATGAAATAGTAGCTACTAGAAAAATTGTAGCAAGAAAAACGACTAGGGCTGCAACATTGGCTTTATGATTACAAATACGTTGAATTTTGCTTTATATCGGATTCATTCATTCGTTATTAATACTAAACCAGATTTCTAATCTCTACGTTGTCATTTATTCATTTATGATTACAAATGTATTGAGTTTTTTATCTTTGAATTGTGATTTATTCGTTACAATATTTATGCTTCTATTTATAATCATTCATGATTAACATAATCAGATCAAATATAATTTCAAATGCTTTTCAACAAATTCATTATGTGCACTTTTATTCATTAATGATAATAACAAAAACGGTTTTTTAATCTCTACAAAAATATAGTAAAATTAAACAAAATCACAATAATAATAATGCTAGATTTTTTTGTTCATTCTATATTAAGAATTGTCTTCACATGTGATTACAACTGTATTTCGATTCTTTTATATATATATATATATATATATATATATATATATATATATATATATATATATATATATATATATATATATATATATATATATATATATATATATATATATATATATATATATATATATATATATATACTCATTAAAATTATAAAATATACTTGTTTATTTTTTACAATTAAATTAAAATAAACAATTTATAATATGTCATATAGATTGATTGATCTAGAATTATTTTCGCGTTGTCAACCTTTTTACAGTTCTCGATTGAACATGTGTGTGAGTATAAAGGTGTTTTCAAAAAGTAGGAAAAATGTTCATGACCAAAATAGGTCACACCTGTTAAAATCCATGGCCACCTGCGAAAAACCTTATTGCATCCATAACGTTGTCGTTTAATCTATTGGGCCTCCGAAAAAATTATAAGGCCTGCAAATGGTTTGGGCATCAAATATTTGACCCGTGGGTCGAGGAACCCGTCCTGATAAAAATCCTAGATATTTAAACCTTCCTTTTTACTTTTTCGCATTTGCCACAACACTTTTTCGTAGTCGTTTTCTCTAAAACTCTAAAGCAAAATGGAGTATAACAACAATAATTTACATTTGGCAGTAAGTTTTACAATGTTTATGTTAATTAATTCGTACAAAATCACTTTTATTACCCTAATTATTATAATGTGCAAAAAACTAGTTTTTATTCTGTGGTAAGACATTTTCGTAGGCATTAATCTGCCAAAAAATAATTTAGTTGTTACGTTGGAGATGGACTGCTTGTGCACGGTGTTATGTTGCATGAGGTGCGACCGGAAGCCGATTCAAACGCGCAACAATGATTAAGATTTATGTTTCGGGAACATATTTGTATTTGGGCCCGAAGAAATTTGTCTAATAACGGGTTCAAATTTGGGAGATGGTTTCTAGATGTAAACAAAGAACTAACACACGTCGATTCGACATTTCGAAAATGCTGCCTCCCCAACACCAAAAATAATGAATTAGTTGTTGGCTAGTTATATACACTTATATTTTCGGATGAATTTTTTGAAATTTTGGATGAGGATGCTGCCCAAATTTGTTTGTTGTATTATTATGTAAATGATTATTAGGAAGAGAGACAAACAAATAAGTTACAGATGGGTGGCTTACATTCGCTGAACGTTTTGATTTACGGAACATATATGCATTATTTGATGTATATCTGTATTGTAATAAGTAATTTTATAAAATCGTTCTCATTACATAAATACAACTTTTAAATCCAATTTTTAATAATTTACTTAATTACATAAATCTTTTTACGGCCTCCTTATCAATGTCACAACATAAATATAATGTTTCTGGCTTTATTTTCCCATTCAATGTATTATTTTATACTCTTTCTAAGTCAGTCACAATATAAATGTATGTATGTGTGTGTGTATATATATATATATATATATATATATATATATATATATATATATATATATATATATATATATATATATATATATATATATATAAAACTAATTTTGTTAAATAATTTAATTTGTTAGATATGGATTTCGAAGACGTTTCCTAGGTGTCGTCGATGATTTACTAGATGATTAGGTGGTAGATTGATATTGTGTATGCATGGGTGGACCTCCATCGAGCGGATGAAGTGGAATGATGTTTGTAATGTACAAGATATCACAGTGGTATGTTTTGGAGCCATGTTATACAATTATCTATTTATAGAGAAAATGATACATATTATTTTCTAACTTGTTTATCAAATTATAATGTAAGAAAACAACATTTTCAGGTGGATAATAAGACAAAATCAAAATTGAGGCCAACTCAGAAAGGGTTGCAGGCCCATATTATATCCAGTATTTTCGATTCTTGAAGGGTGATTACTTTCCGGATCGGTCCCCAATTCAGTCTCCCGTAAGAAGAAAAAAGTTTAGGAGCGATGAATCCAACGATGACTCTTCCGGCCCCTCCATTTCGAGATCATCACCACCGCCCCCCGTTGAGTCAACAAAAAGTCACCCTGTATCTAATTCCTGACGAATTTAAAGAACTAAAGGTTTGGGTTAGGTAAAATAATAATATATTTTATATTTTGAGAAAATAAGTGCATCAATCTGTTTTATCTTGTAGCTTTACAAACAAAATGATATCACGGTTGACGAAATGATCAAAATGGGAGGGTAAGGGTTTCTTTGATGATTTAGAGAAGATTCAATCTTTTAGTTCCGTTAGCGGTAACTCTTTCAACAAAGTCATGTGGGATAATATCCCAAATTATCCGATCACTTAACTATAATAATTTAATTCTATTATATATATATATATATATATATATATATATATATATATATATATATATATATATATATATATATATATATATATATATATATAGGGTTGGGTTCAACAAGGGACTAAATTAATCTATGGTACCAAGGGATTAATTACCATCGTTGGATCAAAAAAATGAATGATCAAGATTTTGGTTGTAAAAACTGCAATTAAACAAAACTGTAGCCAATTCTATCAAAAAAACGGAAGTAAGGGGTCTTTTTCGTAAATTACAAAACATACTCCTTAACGGAGATAACGCTGGTAACTTTAATCCATTTCACTTTACCCCTCTTTCACTTTACAGTTTTAACCGCAATCTTCGTCTCCTTCAAAGCGACGCCGGCGACAAACGACACCGGTAACAAATTCATCTGAAGTACCGTCAGTTTATTCACGATGACTAACGAAGGTAACATTATTCGTGTCGTTGTTAACAGTCCTACGTCGAATTTATCGGATTTCACCCGAAAATTTTGTCGAAACCCTAGGGTTTCGATTATCCTTAATAATATCGATTACATTAATCGATTTTTGTTATGAATCTGCATTAACATTCTTTCACTGATACGATTACATGAATCGATATCATATTCTCGATTGATTTTATGAAAATTAATGACTAAATCAAAAAATTTTGTCTCGATTATCCTTAATAATCGCTAGTACATTAATCGATTTTTGTTATGGATCTGCATTAACATTCTTTGACTGATACGATTACATGAATCGATATCAAATTCACGAACGATTTTATTAAAATTAACGACTAAAACACAAACCTAGGGTTTTATAAAAACATTAAACTGTAAAGAATGATACTGTCATATGAATAAGTGAATCGATATCTACATCATTTAATATTCACTCAAACAATCTCATTAATTAACATAATACTCTGATTTGAATGAATTTTTTATGAAAACAACATTTACGATCTCATTAATAGTCATTAACTCATATTATATCTCATTAATTAATACAAAAAAGCTTTGGTTTATGAATAATCAAAACGAAACCTCTAGGATTTTGATTATCATTGATGGATCTACATAAAACATTAATCAATGGAATGAATTTATGAAACAATATATAAAAAATAAGACCTACATTTCTGATAATTGATAAGACAAAGTATATTATAAACTTTTCAAACATTTCTTGTGAATCTATAGCAAAGTAACAATAATTTGTAAAAAATTTGCTAATCTATATACTTAACAAAAATGATTTTGTGAATCTGTATATTAATTAATAGATTCAATAAAATAACTAAATAAAATTTTAAATCGATTATTTATGTCTAAATTTCATTTGATACTTTATATTTGGGAACACTTATAAGTTGAATATATCATTTACATGTTTTTCTTATTGGAATATATACAGGAAAAGGAAAACAACCAAATGAACAAAAAGGTTAGTTATGTGTTCATTATAATTTTAAGTGTTCATTTTTTATTTAACATCTATTATTTAATAATGTATTAGTGATTTCATATCATGCAGATGATACTTCAAGACCTTCTACACCACTAACTCTAAAATCCATACTGACTAAATTTAAAAATGTTCCTAAAGGAACACCAAACATCTATCCGAAGAATGTTCAAGAAGATCCAAATCCAGGTTGCTTACCAAATTTAATTATGTAAATAGTGATTCACAACTTAATTTTTTTATTTCAATTACCTGACTTTAAATATATCATTGACATTCTATATTTAATATAAACAAGATAAACAAAAACTATTCCATCAAGCACAACAGTTGGAACACCACCCAGTCCAATCACTATTAAAAGCACTCCAAAAAAGCAACAAAAGGTTTGTATAAACATCTTAATGATTTTTCATTCACAGACTTATAGATTCTATATATTGAAAATTATATTCATTCACAGAAACATCACACCCTGAACCTCCCATAGACATCCAAACCACTCCAAGTCTACAAACTAAAGGTTTGTACATTGTTATAATGATTTTTCTTTTGATTTTGAATGTTAATGCATTCAACATTCACAAAGTAAATTCTTGTTTTTAAAGATTTGTACATTGTTTCATTAATTTGTGTAAGAAATTTACTTGTGAATTACTATACTTTCAAAAAATTATTATTAAAAGAATGTTCACAATTTTCATTGTTAAAATGATTTTTCTTCTGAATTTGAATGTTAATGCATCAACATTCACAAATGAATTCTTGTTATCAAATGTTTATACATTGTTTCATAAATTTGTGTAACAAATTTACTTGTGAATTACTATTCTTTCACATAATTATTATTAAAAGAATGTTCACATTTTTCATTGTTAGAATGATTTTTCTTCTGATTTTGAATGTTAATGCATTCAACATTCACAAAGTGAATTCTTGTTTTAAAAGATTTGTACATTGTTTCATTAATTTGTGTAAGAAATTTAATTGTGAATTACTATACTTTCACAAAATTATTAGTAAAAGAATGTTTACATTTTTCATTGTTAAAATGAATTTTCTTCTGAGTTTGAATGTTAATGCATCAACATTCACAAATGAATTCTTGTTATCAAATGTTTATACATTGTTTCATAAATTTTTGTAACAAATTTACTTGTGAATTACTATTCTTTCACATAATTATTATTAAAAGAATGTTCACATTTTTCATTGTTATAATGATTTTTCTTTTGATTTTGAATGTTAATGCATTCAACATTCACAAAGCGACTTCTTGTTTTTAAAGATTTGTACATTGTTTCATTAATTTGTGTAAGAAATTTACTTGTGAATTACTATTCTTTCACAAAATTATTATTAAAAGAATGTTCATATTTTTCATTGTTAAAATGATTTTTCTTCTAAGTTTGAATGTTAATGCATCAACATTCACACAGTGAATTCTTGTTATTACAAGTTTGTACATTGTTTCATTAATTTGTGTAACAAATTTAGTATATTTTTAATTAACAAACTCCAACGATTATGAATATGTTGCTTATTTTGAATTCTCATATAAATCTACATATAAACTTTTGCAGCTACCAGACAAAGTCCACGAATAAATGACATATTTTCTTCAAAACAACCAACACCAATAGAAATTGACACCAGTCTTCCAAAGAAAACAAGAAAGAAGATAATAGGTTCGTTTATATATTATTTACATTTTAATAAAACTATTTATTATTACAATATATTAATTTCTAAAAAATTTTCAATAATTTTCACAAGCTTAAAAAAAGAGGAAACAAACATCAAAACCAGAAAAGAAGGAAAAGACTGCAAGAAAGAAGAGAAGAGTAGGAAAAAAAGAAAAAGTTCCAATAGATCCAAACAAGCAAACTTCTTTAAGAACAAGGATTAGCATGAACACATTCTACAATGTTATCCAAGGATTGAAAAAAGACCAAAGAAAAGCAGTCAAAGAAATGGGATTTGGATCATTATTACAAATTACAATAGATGGACTACCAGGAAAACTTTCAAGATATGTTGTGAATCACTTCAAACCAGAAGAAATGAAGATTAACATACCAGAAGGTTCAATAGAGATCACAAAAGAGTTGGTCCACAAGTTAATGGGAATTCCGATGGGCACGAAAAGTTTATATGAGATTGAACACTGTGATCATTCTCTAAAAGAATTCGTTGAATGGAAGGAACAATACGGAAACAAGCCAATGAGACCAACCAACATTGAAGCAAGAATAAGAAGATCAAATGAATCAGGAATGCTTTTCAGAATTAACTTTCTTATATTGTTTGCAAATTCATTTTGTGAAATTCACAAACTTGGAACATGCAAGTTGTCAATATTACCACATTTATTTAAAGAAGACATCAAAAAAATAGACTGGTGTGGCCATGTAGTTAACTGTCTGAGAATATGCAAGCATCAATGGGATGAAACTGACCGAGATGACTACTTCTGTGGACCACTTCCTGTTTTACTGGTAATATTTTTTATAATGTTATTTTTTATTCAACAAAACTAATTATATATTATTCACATTGAAGCTTGCTTATTTGGAATTTATGACAAGTTTAAAGAAAGAGAAAATTGAAATAAAAGGTCTTTCAGTTAACTATTGGGATGTAAAAAAGATGAAAAGAAAAGAAGATGAAGTCATCTTAAAAAGATCTTTTGTTGATGTTGATATTCAAGATGATTGTTTAGAATCAGAAGAAGAAACAACAGATGAAGATGAATGCATGACAGTTGAGGTATAACATATCTACATTCACAATGTGAATTTTAACATACATAACTTTCTATATAAGTTAATTTGTGAATTTGTTAATGAGCTTTTGTTTTAAAGTTTTAAATTTAAGTTATATATTACTTTTTGCAAATTTAACAGTTAATTTAAATACCTACTGTAATAATTCACATTGTGAATTATATACTTTGAGTTTATTTTACTTTGTGGAATATGTAATAACATAATTCTAATTGTGAATTTAAATTTATCTTTTTGCAGGAATTGCTTTCTAATATACAAAAAAAATATAAAAAATTAGTGGATGATAAAGTGAAACTTGGAAATTTTATAAGTTCTTCACTTACAAAATTCCCAGAAAACAATGAAATCATAAAGATGAAAAAATTGTTTGAAGAACAATTTGTTGGTTAATCAACAAAGAATTTTGATGAACCTGAAGCTGGTGATGAGACAGAAAACAGAGAAGGGTTGAACATGAACAATAATGTAGAAAAACAAGGTGAAAATGAACCTGGTGATGAAACAGATAACAGAGAAGGGGTGAACATGAACAAGAATACAGAAAAAGAAGGTGGATATGAAGGTGATGATCAAACTGAAAACATAGAAGGGTTGAATGTGAAAGAAGCTCGACATGAAAGTGAAAAGTCTGTTGAAAATGAAGAACCAATAACCCCAGCAAGCAAAAAAATTGAAGTTTCAAATATATTGCTTGGCACACTAGGAGATATCTTTACAGATCCAAAGGTTCTTGATTTTGTTGATTCTCTAGAATGTTTTATAGATGATATTGAACTAGAAAAATCAAACACCATTTCTAAACAAAATCTAAATACATCATGTGCACCTAGTTTTTCTATTGGATTAACTCAAGAGTTTCAGGAAACAAATGAGGGTTTTGGAGAAGAAAAGGGAAAGAAGATGGTAAATGAAGAAGACAATGACAATTCAAAAGAAATCGAAGAAGATGAAGACATTCTCACAACTGAAAATGAAGAACACACGGAAAAAGTCTCAAAACGAGTCATAAAACCATCAATATACTTGTGTTCTCCTTATCGTAACAAGAATGTTTCAATGTTCTCTTTCCTAGAAGTTGATGAATTGAAAGTATCAAATAGAGTATTTGCTAGGACTGGACATTTCAGGTAAGAATTTATTTTATCTTTTATGTTCAAAATTAATCATACACTAACATTTATTCTTTTTGATGGCTAAATTAGTGAAAAGGTATTTGAAACAGAAAAAGGTACTATTGTGCTTAGAGGAATGATTGAGACATTGCAAGCAGAATTATGGGTACATGTAAATGTCATTGATGCATGGTCTGCAGTGCTTAATTATGAAGAAAAAAATCGGAGATTTTTCTTTGACACAACCATATTTGTAAGTTTCTAATACAACTACAATATATATATAAAAACAATTACTGTTAATTTAAATTCATTTTGTGAATCTTTAGGCTATTATGTATATACACATGTGAATCTGTACACATTCTGTTTAAATACACTTTGTGAATCTTTACTCTCTTATGTATATTTACATGTGAGCTTTGTTATAAAGATTCATAAAACTTATCAAATATATTGTTATACTTTGTTCAGAGACCAAGCTTATATGATTTAAGAAAACCTTTTGTTGAAAGATGTAACAAATTTGAGGAAGATATCAAAGATGCATTGAAAGGAGAAGAGAAACTCAAGACATTTGAAGAAATTGATCTGGTAATTCATCTTCACATTTAATAAAAGAAAAAAATGATGTTAGATATATTATAAAAAATTATAAAATTTATCTTCTAATTCATAACAGGTATTTTTTCCTGTTCATTCTGCAAATCATTATTATCTCATTTGCATAAACCTGAAAGAACCAAGAGTTGATGTACTTGACAACAAGTTATCAAATGCAAAAATGAAGAACAGTTACCATGGTGCACCAAAAGAACTTGTAAGTACTGTAAATACATGAATTCTATTTATAAATATTATTAAAACAATAATATGTGCTAATTTTATTATTTTGCAGTCATTGATGTTTTCTAGGTATTTGATGAGTGTGAATCACAGATCAGCAATTAAACTTCAAGATGTTGAACCAGAAAGATTGAAGATGAGTTGGCGTACAAGGAAGAATGATGTGGATTGTGGTGTTTTTTTCATGCGCCACATGGAGACGTACATGGGGGATCAGAACTGGGATTGTGAATTTCACAAGGAATCAGACTATCAAACTAGTCAACTAAACAACTTACGTATCAAATATCTGACAAAAATCCTCTTGTCTGACTCAAACATTCACAGGAAAAAGATTATAACTCAGTCACAAACATTTGCGAAAAAGTCAGATAAACAGATACAAGCACTATTAGCAAAAGGTTGGGAAAAAAGGGATGAAAGGATTTAGTGTTTTTAAGAATGTATGAAACTAAAAACTTTGTCTTTGTTTTGCACTAAGTATGAAACTCTGATGGTGTCATAATATGGTATGTAGAATGTTTTGGAATGTTTAGCTTGTAAATGGATGGAATAAACTAATGGATGTTAATAGTAATATCTTAAATTCTGTATTAATTTTCTTGTAGTCTGATTTGGATTATTTCTCATTCCATTATGTGAATGTAGATTTGCTTTTGATAAAAATGGTGAAAAATATTCTTATTGTTGCAAATTGTCTTTGAAAAAAATTTCAAATCAAATTCACAATTTATTTTCACATAACATTTTATAGCATTTCAAACAAAAAGTTTGTCAACTATAACAACCAAAACAATATAGTAGCATATCAGTTACTAAAATTACTTAATTGATACTTGTATTAAGCATTTAAATTTTTTTTTATGAATCTACACTTTAATCAAAACAGTAGGATTTTGCTTATAAGATTCACATCAAGTATTTATGATTAAAACATGTTTGATACTTTATATATGAGAATATTTATAAGATCAATATTTTCTCAAATAATAAAAGCTACATCATATTAAACAAGATATAAGATAACAGACATTGACTTAAAGCATATTACCTTATATTATAAAAAATATAACAAAACAATCAAATGGACATTTTATTGTAAATGCATTCAAAGTTTATCAAATGAAAAGTAGATCTTATCAAAATACTTACAATATATGGAAAAAAATTGACTAGTATATAAAAACTACTTTAATATGCAAGTCCTAGAGTTATGATTCGGTTTTTGACATATATTGCACAGCCTCAAACGCTTCTTTGCTGCATCAATTGCCTTCTCTTTATTGCTTTTGAGTCTTTTTCCAGTACCGCAACCCTTGTTTTTAATTCCAACTGGATTGTGAATTTCAATAACCTCGGGTACTGATGCACCAAGTATAAAATCTAAACTATCTTCTTTATTATAAGATGCATTTGATGAAGGATATGAATCGACCTCACTCTTCAGCTCTAGAAGTTTGATTATAAAGTTCTTCAACTCATCTGGATCATTCGAAAGTTTATTAAGACATGAAGAAAGTATAGCAAATGCCTCTTGGACCAATTTACCACCACTCTCTGCATAAGAATATGTCTTCTTCAAAAGTTCAGAACTGATTATATCTTTTTGCCATCGCCTCATTATGTACTTTGAAGGAATCTTGTCAACCTCTTTGTTATTTAACACATAAAAAATATGTCGACATAATATTCCTTGTTGGACATACAACATGCAGCTACAATTCATGGTATCATCCTTTTTATTAACTTCTACCTGCAAAATGAAGAGTATAATATTCCAAATTCACATGTGAATCCACCAAAAAGATCATAATTCAATTAACAAACAAAAATGATAACCAAAATTAACATGAAACTTAACCAAAAAAATGTTAATTAATAAACAAATTCAATGTGAATTTTTTTTTGTTAATTACCAAATTCACATATGAATTTGATTAATAAGCAATTCACATTTTAATTTGTATCTACAAATGCTGAATAAATTCACATGTGAATTGAAAATGTTAATTAGTTTCTACTATAAGGAAAAGTACAACATACCTTGTAAGAAACATTATGACAAAGATCAGGAAGACTCTTTCTATAAATTGCATCCGGTTCTTCATCATCACCCCCTTTTTTATAGTTTCCTTTTTTCCAAAATGCCTTCTTTTTATCTTTAATAGTATAAATTTCAAGTTCATCTTCCATAAGAACAGACTCTTGAATGCAAGACCATATGGAATTGTATATCTGTTTTTGAACAATTAAGAAAATAGCACGGGTATAAACTTCAGATGCATGGCTTTCAATAGGAAGAGGTGTCCGAAACTTAGGAATGGTATTTGCAGACTGATAATCAAGGGTTGACTGATTATGTCTTTGCTTTTCCATTGCACTTTCAAATGACGCCATGAAGTTTAGTAAATTTGCTTCTGAATGAAAATATTTCGAAAACGCATAATTCTGGCACTCAGATCTTGAAGTGGTTCGCATTAAACCAGAAAGTGCAAAATCCCTGAAATATGATGGAATCCATGACCTCCTCATATTAAACATAAGAGATAACCATTTGTTGTTTTGAAGCTCAAAATCTTCAATCATTGAGGACCAAGAATTATCAAATTCTTCTGGATAACTAAGAGAATTCCATATAACTCTGTGAAAAGACTTCTTGAAGTCTGGATGGTTAAAAATATTTGGAGGAACCTACAAAAATAAATATGTAAATTATATATCCACCATATGAATATAAAAACAAGCATAATTATTAAATAAAGAATATACCTTATCAGAAAGCTTCTTATTAATGTGCCACATGCACAGTCTATGCCTAGACTCAGTTAAAACAATATTTACTGCATTTTTCATAGCTGCATCTTGATCAGTTACAATCATCCTAGGTTGCTTTTCAAATGATTTGAGAAAAGATTGCAACAACCATACGTATGAATCGGTTGACTCACTAGATAGTAAACCAGCACCAAAATTCACACACCGCCTGTGATTATCAATTCCAGTAAAAGGAACGAAGACCATGCGATACCTGAAACATATAAAATAAAGTTTCAATGTTTACAGATATAAATTAATGTTGCTTATATTAACATGTGTGAATTAGTTAATAACCAAATTCACATGTGAACTTTCAAATATTATGCTCTTCATTTAATATAAAAATTAACATGTGAATTGCTTAATAACCAAATTCATATGTGAATTAGTTAAATAATGTTTTAATATAATAAAATGAATATCTTACTTGTTTGTACGAAATGTCGCATCAAAAGATACAATATCACCAAATTCTTTGTAATTGCGTTTTGATATTTCATCAGCCCAAAAAACACATGAAAGACGACCATCTTCAATCTTGTGTTCAAACGAGAAGTTTGGAACATAAAGTCTCTTACTTTCCATTCTGTTAACAACCATTTGTGCATCCTTCTCTCCAACAAGACAATTCAAATCCCTTCTATAATTCTTGAAATCGATTGCAGTACCACCTTTAACATTATAGCCACCTTTAATATTACTCAACAAGCTGTAAGCTCTGGTTGCACCTATGTTAGCCGTACCAAGTTTGTGAATGAATGATTGCCCAACAAAATCCAGTTGCCTATTACTTCGTAACAGATGTCGATTATCTTTAGAAACAAGCTTGTGATTGTGTTCTTCAACAAAAACATATAACCAAAACTTTGAAGTAGAAGGAACATATTTGAATTTCACATTTGCTGGGCATCCAACTTTTTTTGAGGCAGTTCTCCTTTTCCGTTTCTTCTGATTTTCATCAACAGAGTCAAAGTTACTAGATTCAGCAAATCCTGATCTACTACAAATAACATATCTTCGGCTGATTGAATCATCATCAAACCGCCTCTGTGTTGAAAGACTAACATCAAATCCACCTTCTTCAGCATACCGTTTGTAAAAATTAATACCATCCTCCAAAGAGTCAAACATAAGATCTACTTTTGGTTTCATGTCTTCTGAAACCTCAAGAATAAAATATTCAACATCTTCCACAGGAGATAAAGGTTTGTTGATGGATTGTTGAGTATCATCACTTTTGCCTAGATTATGAAAAAAAAATTAATAACACAAGTAACTTATGAAATTTATCTATGCATCAACATCTTCCAAAGTATAAGAATAACTTACTAGATTCACCATCAGCATCAATATGAGAATCATTACTAAAATCCAATTCAAAAGAATCCAATGATGCTGGTGGAATATGAACTATAACATAAAAACACTTGTTTAAGTAAAATACTACTTAATCAAAAACACTTGATGATGGAAAACATTTGATTATGAAAAAATTTAAACCTAAAACAGAACTTACTAGATATATCATGAACATCATTATCATCAATCTCTGAATTCGAAGTATTCTTTGTTAATGGTGGTAGATGAACTGTAACATAGAAACATGTGTTTAAGTAAAACAATTCTTATTCAAAAACAACTGATTATACAATATCGAAACCTAAAAAGATAACTTACTAGATGAAGATTGAACATTATTATCATCATCCTCTGAATTCAAAGAAAAGCCTTCCATAATACGAACTATGAGGAACTATATGTCAAAACAAAAGCCTTCAATTCAATATTTATAGAGAGAAAAGAATACCGATATGATAATTACAAAAAAAGGATAGATTTTATACATGATATATGGTGAAGATAACTAAGTTAAGATAAGAATCAAAACATACGAAACATATATGTTCCTAACTTAACAAATTTACCGATAAGGATTGAAATTACTATAATTTAGGTACGAAATCACGAAATCAATTCCTAACTTAACAAATTTAACGATAAGCATTGAAATTACTATAATTTAGGTAAGAATCAAAGAAACAAAAACATGAATCCGTAAAATAAGAAACTATATAAAGCTAGAATCTGGATTGCAATTCATCATATGACGATCACATAAATCACGAAGAATACATAATTCAATTCCTAATTTTAACAAAAATCACGTACGAAATCAATGAAAACAAACATCGATTAGCAAAGAATCAACAATATAAACATTAATTTTCGAATTACAATGCCTAATTGATTGTTAAATTAAAGAAATCGAAAAACAAGCATTGCGACTGACAACTAAACGAAATAGATCAATGTACCTGAAAATTTCGACCTTGAATCAAATATAATTCTCCTCGATGATACAAATCTACTCCGATGGAAGAAACTAACCTCCGACAGCTATCTACGAGCTAAATTTCCGGTCAATCATCGTGATAAGAATACTTGAAATAAACGGAACTGGTTCAATGAAGTTGACGGTAACATAAACGTTAGTCATATCTTTTTTCTGGACAAAAATGCCCCTCCGCCTAATTACTATTTAAATGGAATCAATGGCTAAGATTACATCAGATCTAATGGTCCATATTAATCCCTTTGTACCATGACTTAATTTAATCCCTTGTTGAACTTTCCTCTATATATATATATATATATATATATATATATATATATATATATATATATATATATATATATATATATATATATATATATATATATATATATATATAATATCAAACTGTAATAATACATATTATCTAGTAATTTTTGTGACAAATTAGATTTTGGATGACAATGACATTTCTTCCGTCTTCCCAAACTTGGATTAGGTAAATATAACTTTAATGTACTAGTAACTTTATTTCATTTTACATATTATTTTGACGTACACAAAATTAATTTAATTTACAGAAAATGAAAAAAAACATGCGACGGTCGTGGATGACGAACAAGAGTCGGAGGGTTTTGTTACTCCATCAAGTGAAGAAGAAGACTCCACGCTCGAAAAGAAATGTCGTTCCATACCACTTTATGCAGTCATCATACTCGCAGGTCAAATGACCCCAAAGTCGGTCTGCTAACGCATAGCATACAACGTACCTACTATACATGTGGCATCTATGGTTGTCCTACAGTATACACAACTTTTGTTAGACCTGAATGTACATATATGAATGGATGTCATTGTCTTATACCATACGCAACAACATTTTCTAAATGCTCTACACCTTTTTGTGGCGACCCAAAGGACACTTTGTTTTGAGATGAGTTGTTTGGTAACACAAAAATGGGATGACTCTAAAATAAAGTAAGTCTGAAATGTTAATTACAAATTTTTAGTTTATTAAGTAAAATTATATTTAAGTACGTTATTTTCTATAATTACTTTGTTAAATGTCAGCATGTTATCATATGGGTACGATTGTTGTTGGAGAGGTGCCCAAAAACCATGGCAGACTATTGTTTTTCAACATTTTTCTACTTCATGGATCATATGGATTGGACCCCGTGTACATCAAGAAATAACATTTAACCGGATCGAGGCAAACCATGATGGAGGTTTCGTCGGAGATTGCTAGTTTCCTGTCACTCCAATTGGTTTCACTTAATCAATTCAGCTACCAAGCAACCAAAACCAGTTTCAACCAATTTGAACCATCTATTACATGTTTAGTAACCAAGAACAATATAATATTTATCCTGTACGGATCAATGTTCACAAATCAGAAAGTAATAAGCTAAGAACAATTTAATTTGAACCATCTATTACGTGAGAGCAACCAAGAGGCAATAATAGTAGAATATTTATTACGTGTTCGGACCAGTGTTCAAAAATCAGAAAGAAATAAGCCAAGAATAATGTTTTTTAAGCTGGTACTACAAAGAAACACAATAGATTGATTCATCACTTACATACTCATAGTGTTCGATTGAATTTTTGTATGCCATTTGGACTTCGAAGTTCATTTTCACTGCTGATCGAGTAGAAGTTCTTCAATCAGAGGCATCTACAAGTTGTTACACACAAACTTCGATTGTAGTAGTGGAGATTGGATAGATTCGTTGATTACTTGATTTACAAAGTTTGATTTTTAGGGTGAAAATGGCGATATTGCCATTGCAGGGAAGGGACAAAGGTAGCTATTACGTTTTTTTAGTTCTTCCTTTGGTATCCCACGATCCATATCATTTTCAATTTTTCGGTCAATGAAAGTCAACTCAGTCAAGCGACGAAGCCAACAAGCAAACACGGAATCAGATCTTTCCATCATCGACACTGACAATGACGAATCGCAGCAAAAGCTTGAAGATGATTTTGATGCTTTCACCACTATGAAATCGTTGTCCTAGCGCAACCTCTTGTAGACGCACACATACCAGATAAGATGCATATCTTGTGGACACACACATACCATATGAAATCTAATCATCGTGGGAGGATTGGAAGGCTGGGGAGTTTTAGCGGAGAGAGTGGGAGACAGAGAGATCTATTTTCTAAAATAAATAAATTAAAAAAAATAAAATAAGGGGTATATTAGTCATTTTACCTCTCATTTAAAAGAAAAAGTTAACTCTAATGAAGGGGAATGACCAAATCTGTAACTAAAAGCATACCACATGGACAAATATGTGAGATTTTGAAAGGTTGGACCAATATGAAAAAAAAGAAGGTAAACCACAGGGACCAAAACTGTAATTTACTCATATATATATATATATATATATATATATATATATATATATATATATATATATATATATATATATATATATATATATATATATATATATATATATATATATATATATATATATATACTACATTAAAAAGGAAAAATGGTTTCTAAAAATAGAAACTCTTAAAATTAAGAGGTTCAATTGATTTAGCATAGTGTACACTCTTTTTATGCATTCTATCTAAAACACGGGGATTAGGGTTAAAGTTTTTGTTCAGTTTGGTTGGAGAAAAAGTCCATGCAGTTTTAGATGGGATTCGTTCAAAATTTGAATCAGTAATCAAAAGGATACCATTCCTATTTTTATTCTAAAATGTTTCGTCTCCCTCTCTCCCTCTAAACCCTAAACGCCTCTTGACCATCCCCTCTTGCCTCCCACAATCTGCAGCCGCCAACACCATTATACCACACCCTCTTCAACTATCAGCATCAACCATGGTCATGAATCAATTGCTCAGGTTTTGAATCAATCGCTCTCCCTTCCCTCTTTCATACAAACCCTAAAAACCATAAGAACCCTAAGTTGTCGCCGTTACCTACCCTTCTCCGCCATCGTCTACTAACCACCACCGCACCATCTCGCTTTCGCTCGGGTTTTGAATCAATCTCTCGGCTAGCAAGGATCTTTTGAATCTGATATGACGATCAAAAGAACGGAAATGAATAGAGGTGCAGGAACATGAATGAAGATGAAGAAGTACACGAACTAAAATCTGGTGCTTCATTTTTTCGATTTAATTTTTCCTCCTCTTTTACTATCCAATCTGATACGTTTCATTTTTAACTGATCTACCCCTCTTTCATGTTTGCCTCTGACAACGATGGGCATATGTGCAACAAACAAGCCAACACCATAAACCGGGTCCGCCTTCCTTCATCTTCACAGGTAATTTGATTAATCTCTATTACTCAGAAATTCTTATTTCACTTCAATGCTACCTTTATCTTCAAGTAAACGTGTCTGTATCTGTTTTTTAGTCGATAATGTCTTACTATTTTTTATCTCTCTGCATGGGCACCCAAAAAATGTATTTAGAAATGTATGCATATCACGACTAACAGATTTTTTTGTCATAATCGATTGCAGAATTGATACATGTTAGTCGAAATCAGATACATTGGAAGTTATTCATGATCTTATGACATTAAAGAGGTACCAGACATGCCTAAAAAACACTTGAAAAGATTACGTTCACATACATCAAGCTTTTTGTTGACATGAGTGCATTTTCTTGAGTTTTTTCGTTGTGCTTGCAGGGTATCTTGCAGACCAAAGGATCCTGAGTACCAGCCTCTAGGTTGGCTAGACGTAATTTTTTTTATCTCAATAGTTTAACTTTGACATTGTGAGTGTAAACACATGTAAACACAAACTTGGTCTCACCAACCATTGCAGCCACGAACCCACTTACCCACCATTGTTGAAGAACCAACCCACCATTGTTGAAGAAGGTGGCAAACTTTGTTTTCTCTTGTTTAAATTCATTGAATGTAGTAGTTGTCATTAGTATTTGCTTGGCTATAAATAGAGGTTATAGCTTCATTTGTTAAGCACCACAAAAACATAGAAGAGAGTGTTTAGATAGTTAGCGAGAGTTGTTCTTTTCTTGTATTTTAGTTTGAGTATTGAATAAAAGAACATTTGAGTTCCAACAAGTGGTATCAAAGCTTGGTTAAGCTCCAGGGGCAACTTTCTAAACACCCTCGGGTTTTTCGGTCAAAATTTTTCTGTCTCAAAATCGATTTCCGGGCACACCATTGTAAAGTTCGCGTTCCCACGATTCCGAATATATATTTTTCGGAATTTTTCGACCACCGGAAGACCTCCAAAAGTCCGGTCAAAGGTTCGCCAGAATAGTTGCCGGAAAAACCAATTCGCCGGAGATCTCGCCGGAGAAGACGACACTGTAGCGTCACTGTAGCGGTTCACTGTAGCAAGTTTTAGAAAATTGCAATTTGGTCCCTGAAGTTTCGAAAAAGTTACGTTTTCGTCCATATATTTCCGAAAATTTTCAGATTGGTCCCTATTTTTCAGAAAAACTTCAGAATAGCCCCTATACTTCAAAAAGTTTCAAACAAGCCCCTGAACTTCTGAAAATTACATTTTAATCCTCGTAATTTTCATAAATTACACGTAATTTTCGTATATGCCAAGAATGACTACACCAAGCTCGTCGTTTTCTCAACCCGAAATTGAAAGTGTTCAAAGGACCGGGAAGGATAGTAGTGTTACGTTACACTATCTGTTGCTTACGAAAACAAACTACGTGGTGTGGGCTATAAAAATGCGAGTGAATTTGCAAGCACAAGGAGTGTGGGATGCAATTCAAAATGCAAGAGTAGATGAACGAACAGATAGGATGGCGCTTGCGGCCATTTACCAAGCGATTCCAGAGGACGTACTTCTTATGTTGGCCGAGAAGGACACGGCTAAAGAAGCATGGGAAACGCTTAAAATGATGCATATGGGAGCTGATCGGTTAAAGGAGGCTAAAGTACAAACGTTGATAAGTGAATTCGAGGCGATCCGAATGAACAATGGTGAGTCGATAGATGATTTCGCCATGAGATTGAACACTATTGTGACCGGTATTCGATCTCTCGGTGAAAAGATCGAGGAGAATACGGTGGTGAAGAAGTTTCTTCGAGCCGTTCCAATGCGATTTATACAAATCGTAACATCTATTGAGCAATTTAGAGACATGAAAATCATGACGGTTGAAGAAGTTGTAGGCCGTCTCAAGACCCACGAAGAGCGACTTCGAGGGTATGAAGAACGGGAAGAAGGACCTTCTCTATTGCTTACACATGCCAAGTGGGCATCTCAATCTAAGCAAACCAACGAGGGAGACTCGTCAAACACTTCAAGGGAAAGTGGAAACCAAGGCCAAGGACGCGGTCGAGGTCGTGGGCATGGCCGAGGAGATGGTCATGAGTATGATGCAAACCGGAATGACTACAATCGTCCTCGAAAGGACAAAAGTAAAATAAAATGTTTTACTTGTGAGGAATATGGTCATTATGCATTAGAGTGTCCAAACAAAAAACGAGGTGAGGAGGTGAACCTCACCCAAACCAATGAAGATGAACAGCCCATTTTAATGATGGCGATCTCGCAAGAAGATACACCAGGTATGGTGCCGCTAAAAGAGAAGAATGACGTTGATATCCCTGCATCCGAAGAAAGTCAAGTTGATTCCGAGGAATGGTACCTTGACAACGGTGCTAGCAATCATATGACCGGAGATCTTTCAAAGTTCCATGAGTTAGACGAGAACGTGACGGGTTTTACGCAGTTTGGAGACGGGTCAAAGATCGACATCAAAGGAAAAGGTACGATCTTGTTTGACTACGGAAACGGAGATCAAAGACTACTTAACGAGGTATATTACATTCCTAGACTTAAAAATAATATTATAAGTCTTGGACAACTAACCGAAGACGGGAATCGAGTTGACATGGATGGTGATATTTTACGGGTATTTGACAATAATAATACTTTACTTTTTAAAGTAAAAAGAACCCGTGACCGACTCTATAAGACACTTTTAAAGACGAGACAAAAAATGTGTCTTTTATCATCCCAAGATGATCCAGGTTGGTTGTGGCATCAACGACGTCCGTATGCCAATTATTATACCATGAAAGTTAATGGTTATTTGGAGCATGATAAAATTCCAGGTTCACATCTAAAGAAATTAGATGATCCGAGTGAGGAAGAATTTTATGTTGAAGTTGAAAAATGTGAAAAAGGACACCAGTTTTTCGACGCACGGAAAAGGAAGCCACGGATAAGACGAGAAGGGTTCTTTGGTAAACGGAAAAGATGGACTTGGACCGAAAAAGCAGCTGCCAGTTTTCTCCAACGTAATCCCAAAAATCGAGGTATCGACTTTCGTAAAGTGATGCAAAATAAGGAAGACGTGTCACTAAAGAAAACGGCTTATGCTGAAAGGATTTCGGGGAAGTTTAGTGTGAGAGATTGCATTCCAACAACTTGTTCCAAGGATGTAAAATTGAAACTCGAGAAAGATAAAGACAAAGCACTTGTCGATTATTCTGTAGCCGGGGATGGCATGAAATGTGCAACATGATCGGCGTAAGAAATCTCAAGCCAAGTTTGGTTTAAGGGGGAAAATGTGAGTGTAAACACATGTAAACACAAACTTGGTCTCACCAACCATTGCAGCCACCAACCCACTTACCCACCATTGTTGAAGAACCAACCCACCATTGTTGAAGAAGGTGGCAAACTTTGTTTTCTCTTGTTTAAATTCATTGAATGTAGTAGTTGTCATTAGTATTTGCTTGGCTATAAATAGAGGTTATAGCTTCATTTGTTAAGCACCACAAAAACATAGAAGAGAGTGTTTAGATAGTTAGCGAGAGTTGTTATTTTCTTGTATTTTAGTTTGAGTATTGAATAAAAGAACATTTGAGTTCCAACAGACATTACATTAACTAACAACTAAAGTTTTTTTTGTTGACATAGTCTGTGATGAATGTTTTATTCGATGGTGGTGGTGTGACCATTGGTTGAAAGGTTTTTTATATCCTCTTTTATATTCTTTCTTCTTGTGTCATGAATTGTTAACAACTAACTAGATGTTTATGTTATAGTCGTAAAGTCCCACTTATAGTTTTAATGGAGAAAAAGAAACCAAAAAGACTAAAATATGCTTCTGGTTATTTATCAGTTTTTAAGCTTTTGACAAGTTTCACTAAAATTTTAATTATAGCATTAAACATTGAAAAATCAACCCAATATATGTACATGATTGTGTGGCTGTGTGTATTATGTTAATTAGTGTGTATGTATACTGTTACTCTGTGTGTATGTGTATCACTTCTGTTTTTGGTAACTTTGTATGCAGTAACTTAATAAATCTTTACCTGAGATGTACAGGTGAGCTCTAGACCTTTGCAATTTGTTAACGAGAA
The DNA here is from genome assembly GCA_023525715.1 of Cichorium intybus. Lineage (NCBI taxonomy): Eukaryota > Viridiplantae > Streptophyta > Magnoliopsida > Asterales > Asteraceae > Cichorium > Cichorium intybus. Next base: position 94,471,353 of record CM042015.1, read on the forward strand.
GAAGTTGATAAAGAAAAATGGTGCTAGAAGGATATTTCAAGTGACTTGTGTTTTAAAATTTACCATCCCTATCTTTCTGGTTAGGTCGGTGACTCAAGCTGACTCGGAAAAGCCTCTACAGGTGAGGCTTAATCACATACAATTGTGTCATCAGGTATGAAATTGGTTTTTAAAGCCCTATCTTTTATACATTGGTGATTTAGTTTTGACAAATTTATAATATGTGCATATTTAGAGGCTCGATGCACAATATAAAATAAGCCCCTATAAATTTAAATTTGCCAAATTCCATAAAAGCCACTATAGTTTGGGTTTTTGTATTGGTTCTGTCAAGATTACTTTTCTGGTTTGAGGTTTGACCACACAGGTTAGTTTTTTAAAATAAACTTTACAATGGTTTCTGTGTGTGTAGAGTTTACAATTGTAGTTTTATAAAATAAACTTTATAATGTTATAATGAGAATAACGGAAGTAGAATTTTCTTTAATTTTCAGCTTCATCTATTCACAGTTTAAATTCTAAGATTGAAATTCTTCCCCTATCTATGCTCACTTGACATCGACTCTCTAGATCATATTCAAATTTCAAATTCTAAGCCATTGATTTTGTTGTTTGGTATTCAGGTTTTGTTCCATAGGAGTTCATCGGTTGTAAGAAGATGTCTGTTGAAAAGTTATGGATAGGTGAGTTTGAGATCAAAAGAATTTTCGACGAATACTTTGTAAGTTTTTTTTTCTTCGCGTTAAAAATATTCATAGGTTTTGGATTTACAATTGCAGTTTGAAAAAGGTAACATCTATGGTCTCCTTAAACCCTTTAAAATTCTGAAGTTTATTTTTCTTGGAAAATGTTTGAATACCTTTTCAATGATGAGTTTTTGTTTTATGTTTACTATAGGTGAGGAAGATGACAGGAGAAATTTTTTTTTTGGCTTTGGAATGTAACAAAGGGTATTCTTTTTTTCTTTTGATAATGAAGAGCTGTCTTTGTGTCTAAGTGACTTTATATGTGAATATGTGTGTGTATGTGTGTGATGTTTGGAGGATTTGCTATTGACCAAAAAGGTTTTGTTTCTTTTTTATCCAATCGACTTAATTGGGACATCACTTAATGAAGTGTTTAATATCAAGAGTTAATGGAGTGTTCTTTTAACAAAGGATCTGAACCCAAATTAATTAACAAACATACACTTAATATTTTTTGAGATATATCATATCATAAAAAATTGTTATAGTTATTACTGGATCTAAGTATTAGTTGTTAATGGCCAAAAAGGAACACCTATTTAGCTTTGGTAACTTTCTAAGACATTCTTTGCATTAGCATCATATTTACTTGCTTATCATAGTTTTTGTATTATAGAATATTATTATAATTAAAGAAAATTTCTCGGTATTTATTATTATGATTTTATTGTCCTGTTTAATTAAATTTTTACACAACCCCCGCCCCCTCCCACCATATTAGCCTCCCGCCGCATTGTGCGGGTATACGACTAGTATATATATATATATATATATATATATATATATATATATATATATATATATATATATATATATATATATATATATATAAGAAATATCAAATAAGAAGTAAAATTATCGTAAGAAGGTAACAACCACCAAAATGAATCACTAGATAAATAAAAAATAACCTGATTTATAGAAAAAATTTCTGAAAAAACATATTGATGAGTCATTTTTTAGTAAATCAAGTGTTTATTCACGTTACAGACAATTTTAGTGAATAACAACAAAATCATCATAAAAATGAATCATCGAGTCGTTTTTCGAGAATTTTTTGTGTGAATCATGTTATATTTGCAGAATATATTGTTTCATTTAGTTGGTTTGCGGAAAAAACATGTAAATAAAATATAGAAATGATATTAGGGTGATAAGGGTGTATATATATATATATATATATATATATATATATATATATATATATATATATATATATATATATATATATATATATATATATATATATATATATATATATATATATATACTAAGATTACGCATAGAACCATAGAACTATCTTCTTGACGGTTAGATCAAATTAGGGTAATAAGGGTATAAAATAACATTTTTTAAAAAGAAAACAATAAGTATTAACTATATTCCCAATTTATGGAAATTATGTTCATAAATGAACATCGACATTGATCAAATATAGACATACAACATGTTCAGAAATGAACATTGACGAATATTGATAAATATACAAACATACACACATGTTCAGAAATGAACAGTGACAAACATTGATGAAATATATAAACATATACACATGTTCAAAAATGAATATTGATGAACATTGACAAAATATAGTAACATACAACATGTTCAGAAATGAACATTGATGAAATATACAAACATACACACATGTTCATAAATGAACATTGACGAATATTGATAAATATACAAACATACACACATTTTCAGAAATGAACATTGACAAACATTAATGAAATATGAACATACACATATGTTTAGAAATGAATATTAATGAAATATAGTAATATACGATATGTTCATAAATGAACATTGATGGAAATATACAAACATACACACATGTTCATAAATGAACATCCTAACTAATTAATGTTTAGAAATGAACATTAATGAAATATAAGAACATACATACATGTTTAGGAATGAATATTGATGAACATGAACAAAATATAGTAAAATAGAACATGTTCATGAATGAACATTGATAGAAATACAAACATATACACGTATTAAAAAATGCACATTCATAACCGATTAATGTTTAAAGATGAACAGATGTTCATAGATGAACATTGTCTTCAAAATGCTAGATTATTGGTCACTTTCATCAGCTTTCTTTCGGTCCGGATCTTTGCTTCACAATCACGACATATTTCCTGGATCTCATGTACACATATTATTCTTGGTTGACAAATCTGTTAATAACAACAATGTAAGATTAAAAAAAATTTAATCAACAAAAAAAATAATATAATGTAACACTAAAACATAATATGAACACTAAAACAAATTTAACTGAACAAGAAAGCAAATCTAAGTCAACAATAGAGAAGTGTTCATAAATGTTCAGTAATGAACATTCAAGATAAATTGTTTAGAAATGTTCAAACATGTTAAGATAAACTGAAATCAAGACATGATAGTTGTTCTGACAATGAATCCGACCAAGAGTCACCATCTCCGGTCACCTACTAGACAGCCGGTGCCACCATACAAGCACTGAACTCCCAAAACCGTCGACAACGGCCTTGCTTCTTTGTCGTCTTCTGTTGGCGGTTGCTCTCCGATGAGATGTAGTGGATATTTACGATGAGAGGTAGATGGCAGTATTGGAGATCTCCGGTGAGAGGTAGAAAGTCGATGCTCTGCCGGTACCGATGAAGAAGAACGTGAATAAGGGTTAATTGAAGAGATAATTTGGGTATTTAATTCTACAGATGCTGATTTTTAGGAACAAACATATTATTTATACCTAAACTACCCCAATCATTTATTTAATTGATTTCTTTTAATACTATAATTAAAAGAAATCAATTAAATAAATGATTGGAGGTAATTTAGGTATAAATAATATGTTCATTGATGAACATATGTTCATAGATGAACATGCGTTCATGGGTGAAAATACGAGAACCTAGAACATAACGTAACATTATAACAAACCTATGTAAAATCAATTTTGAATGTAAATCCATAAACGTAATGGTATTTCAATGTATATTCTTATGATTGAAACAACTAATTTTAAACAAAAGTAATGGGATTTTACAAATCTTACGATTCCATAAGAAAAATAAACCGTAAGAAGAAGAATTACAATAACTTTAGTATAATTGCTGTTGTCTTCAATTGTTGTTCTCGAATCATCAGTAGCATCCATTTGTTTAATTGATTCAACTGAAATTGACCGATTTCTTCAATTAGATCGGTTTATGGTCTTCATTGTAATTTTTTGTGCGTAATTTTTGATCATGTAATCTTGAGATAGAATTTCATTTAATTCAGTATGTTAATTATGCAAATGTGGATATGGATGTTAATTTGGACGATCAAACCCATTATGCCCCTGGTTGGAAGTGATTCTCTATGTAAGGCGTATAGTATTTTTGTTAGACCATTTTTAATCTAATCCATTGATGTAATAATCTAATGGTTATAAAGATGGTTCTATAGTTCTGTACCTGATTTTGGTTCTATGTTGATCCCACCCATATATATATATATATATATATATATATATATATATATATATATATATATATATATATATATATATATATATATATATATATATATATATATATATATATATATATATATATATATATATATATATATATATATATATATGGGTTGGGTTCAATAAGGGACTAAAATTATCTATGGTACCAAGGGACTAATCTCGATCGTCGGAATCAAAATCATCAACGGCCAAAAAATAGGTTGTAAATTTCTTACGTCGACGCACATGTAGAGGATTATAATAAAAAACCCACTTCATTTTTTTGGTTTTTTTTTATTTTTCGACATTATTCTTTTTCAAAAATTAAAACCGAATATACCAAAATTCATAATTTTTTGTCCTCTACAAATAGACATCCATATTGATATATAAAAAATAAATTTTGTTTATAAGTATAGCTCGTCTAGATTCACATGTGAATCTGAACTGTAAAAATTTGAATATGAGTAATTAATTTGCTTTTAAAACTTTTACTACTTCAATATTATAACAATTTATGAGTAATGTACTTGATTCACAAGTGGATTTACTCATATTTACACGAAAATTTACTTATATTCACATATCAATATCATATACTATTGAGAATTTAATAATAAGTTTTTTACTACTTCAACTTTTTAACCATTTATAATGAATTTACTCTGATTCACAATTGAGTTTATTTACATTCACACAACAATTTACTCAGATGCACATATCAATATCATATAGTATTTTAAATATAATTTGCAATATGAATATGATTAATTTACTTAGAAAATTTTTAACACTTCAACATTTTAATCATTTATAATGAATTTACTATGATTCATAAGTTAATTTCATTTACATTCACACAAAAAATTATTCAGATTCACTTGACAATATCATATGTCATTGTGAATGCCAACAGAGAATAACATAATAACAGTTCAGATTCACATGTGAATCTGAACTGTAAAAGTTTGAATATGAGTAATTATTTTACTTTTAAAACTTTTAATATTTCAATGTTATAACCATTTATAAGTAATATACTTGATTCACAAATGGATTTACTCATATTTACACGAAAACTTATTCATATTCACATATCAAAATCATATAGTATTGAGAAGTTACATAACAATTTTTTACTACTTCAACATTTTAACCATTTATAATGATTTTACTCTCATTCACAATATAAATTATTTACATTCACACAACAATTTACTCAAATTCACATATCAATATTATATGATATTTTAAATATACTCCGAAATATGTATATGATTAATTTAGTTAGAAAATTTTTAACAATTCAACATTTTAATCATTTATAATAAATATACTATGATTCATAAGTTAATTCTATTCACATTCACAAAAAAATTATGCAAATTCATATGACAATATCATATGCAATTGTGTATTTCAACAGTTGACAAAATAACAGTTCAGATTCACATGTGAATCTCAACTAGCGTAAATTTCGAAAAAAATCATTTTTTGTATATCAATATGGATCTTTATTTGTAGAGGATAAAAAGTTATAAATTTCTATATATTCAGATTTTTTTTCGATAAAAAATAAGCCCTAAAAATAAAAAAAACGAAAAAAACGAAGTGAGTTTTTTTATAATCCGGTAGATGCACGTCCACCGTAAAGTGTATAATCGTGTGGATGAGATTAGTCCCTTGGTACCATGGTTTATATTAGTCTATTGTTGAACTTTTGCATATATATATATATATATATATATATATATATATATATATATATATATATATATATATATATATATATATATATATATATATAGTATAGTATAGAATATATATATATATATATATATATATATATATATATATATATATATATATATATATATATATATATATATATATATATATATATATATATATATATATATATATATATATATAGTATAGTATAGAAAAACAAAAGAAAAGAAGAAATGGATTTGTGAAACTTAGGTCCTCCACCTCACAAGTAGATGAAGCTAAACCTCATAAACCTCTTTCCTCAACTCCACGGATTTATTGAAATCAAATACTATTTAGAAAGAGATTGATTTAGAGAGAGAAAGGGTAGCAAAGAGTCTTCTTTCGATGGCAACAACAGCAAACGCCACCACCACCCACTATCCAGACGACTTCAAATGCCCGATTTCTCTTGAGATAATGTCGGAGCCGGTCATCCTTTCTTCCGGCCATACCTTTGACCGCTCTTCAATCCAACGCTGGCTTGACGCCGGCCACCGTACGTGTCCTATCACCAAATTACCCCTGTCCGACCCTCCTTCTTTAATTCCCAACCACGCCCTTCGCAGCCTTATCTCCAGTTACTCAGCCCTCAATTTATCAAAACCCCATCAAAATCGAGGAGACTCGGAAACCCTAATTTCTAATTTGACTTCGAAATCGTCGTCGCCGGAGGCTAAACTTGTTTCGATTGAACAGCTATGCCAGCTTTCAAAACGCGATTTTGAGCTTAGAAAACGTTTGACGGAGTCAGGAGCTGTGGCAGCTGTGCTGGGTTGTATTTCGAGGAAAAATTATATTACTTTGCAGGAGAAAGCTTTGAAATTGCTGTTGAACTTGAGCTTGGATGATGATAACAAGGTGGGTTTGGTGGCCGAGGGTGCAATTTGTAGTATCATTGCTGCTTTATGCGGCGGCGAGTCTGCAGACTGTCGGGCGACGGCCGCGACGGTGTTGACTAGTCTTGCGGTTGTGGAAGTCAACAAAGCAACAATCGGAGCATACCCTTTTGCGATTAAAGGGTTAGTAACGCTTTTAAGAGAAGGCGGTGGACGTGAGAGGAAAGAAGCTGCCACCGCTCTTTACGCCCTTTGTTCTTTTCCGGATAACCGGAGACGCGCGGTGGAGTGTGGGGCGGTGGAAATCTTAGTTTCTTCTTTAAATTCCGGCCTTGAAAGAGCAGTTGAAGTATTGGGTTTATTAGCAAAATGCAAAAGAGGAAGAGAGGAAATGGTGAGGTTTAATGGCTGCGTAAAGAGTTTGGTTCATGTTTTACGTAATGGAAGTTGGAGAGGTGTTCAATATTCACTTATGACATTGAATTCGCTTTGTTTGAGTAGTGAAGTAATTTGTATGGAGGCATTAAAGGAAGGTGTATTCGAATTGTGTTTAAGGCTCTTGGAAGATGATAATGAGAAAGTAAGAAGAAATGCTTCGAGTTTGATCAAGGTTTTTGGTGGTGCAGGTTCTGTTTGATCTTTAATCGGGAGGTCAGTTGGGTTCTAATCTTTATGTTTCAAAGATTTGTTGAAGAAACAAAGAAAAAAAAAGTTTAGATTTTGTTGAAATGATGTTGTCAATTGGTACTTTGTACATTTGCAATAAATTTGGCAAAAAATAGGAAGTTCCTTGTTGTAATGTGTCAATAGAAAGTTCAAATTTTGTTCGTTGGTGTATCTTTTTCGTATTCATTTCTCTCACACATAAACTCACACACACATACACACACTAAAAACTATTTAGTGATTTTCGTCTTTATTCCTTGTGATTGTGAACCATGTCGTTGGTGGTGAATTATCAATAATTTTCCATTTTCGTTTTAGTTATTGGAGGTTATTTTGGTCAATTTGCTTCTTTTGGTATGCTTAGGTTTGAATTTGATAATGAAAAAATTGATTAAACCAAGAATGTAATTATTGTACCGTATCTAATGCATGGAGTACAAGATTTGATGCGGATGAATGTCGTGAATTTCTGTTAGTCATCTATTTGAATTATTATTATTATTATTTTGTTTATCTGTCTATTTTGGATTCAATTTAAAAATGATTGCAGATCGAGACTTACGAAGCAATAAGCAAAGATGGTCAAGAATTCAGAAGACAACAAACAATGCAGGTATTATGTCCTATATGAATATTTACTGACATTATTAAAATGTAGAAATTGATAACAAAAGGAATCTTGAAAGATTTTTTGCTTAATTTGGTGAAATTGGATAAACCAACTATATGCCTGCCGGCTTCCGAAAGTGATGTTATTGACTAAAATTAATTGATTTGACAACACATAATAGATGATTTCCCTTTTTATATTACAGTTAATACAAGAAATAGCAATGTACTTTCATTGATTTGGTTATTATGGCATCCTACTTACCCAATTATAACAATGTCATACAAATTTATACTTGGTAGATTTATCAAAAGTATAATGTCCAAATAAGAAAATAAAACAGAAGTTACAATGCTATAACCGTCTAAAATTTTAAAAGTACAATTTCTTAATAGGAAGAAAATTTAAGAGCTGTTTGATACTTGCTGATTGAGTAAAAACCTACTGAGTCATTGTCTGACCCAGTCAGACTCATCTTCGTCCTAAAGCTGACCGGATAAGAGGTAAATTTTAAGGTTATCAAACAGTTTGACTCGGATAGAGTCAGACGTAACCTGTTACTGGACAGTAAGAGGCAAAATCAAACAGCCCTTAAGTAGAATGTTATAATTGAAAGTATGTTGCTATTTCTTAAATGTAGCCCGTTATTTTATATATTTATCGATATACTTTTATGACGGGTTTTCTTAGCTTAGAAGGGAGTATGGTTTTTCGTTCTTTTGGACAAGTACACGTTTAACTTTTTATCTGTTGACTTGGCATTGACTAGCGTTACTTGATAGATTATGGTCGATTTTATTATTGATTTATTGGACTGTCGTACGTTTTTTTTTTTTTTTTTTTATATATGTACAACTGTAAAAAACAGTATAATATTAGGACAGACAACCGCTTTTGACCAATCGCATATAACCCTGGCCCGGTTCAGTCTTTTTGGGCTGGGCCCAGTCTTTTGACCTTAGATGGGTTGGTTTGGTGTTTGGACCACCCTATTTGGAATTAGGACCATCCTACTAGGGATGAAATGACCGATTAGGACCGCCAGTTCAAGGTGGGGCCGTTTAGGCTTGAAAGTAAAATTTCAAACGTGACTCACGTGTTGGGAATAAAGTTGAAGTTGTATTATTTTTTCCAACTTTAAAAGATTTTCAAACCAACCCTTTTGTTGGTTTGGTGAAACTTTTTATAAAATTTTGTGTTTTCATTAGATTAAAGGTAGTCTAATTGCGTGTTTTAAATTGATAAAAAGTACGACATTTTTAAAGGAGTTTAAAACATAAAATTTTGGATTTAATATAGTTATTTAATATCAACTTTAATTATGATATAACGTCATAAGTTACAAATATTACCTATAGTCTTATCATACAAATAATAATGTCAAAATGCATCAAAGTTGAAGGAGCAATTAGTATAACTTTTAATACCAAGTTTGATGTTAATAAGGGAAAATGATTTATAAGGGTAATTATGTTTCAAAACTGTTCAAAAAAACACCATCCAAGTTTGGTCTGTTCAAAAAACATCATCAAAGTAAGGCCTTTGTACAAAAAACACCATCCAAGTAAGGTCTTTGTACAAAAAACACCATCGAACTACATGTTTTGTTCAAATTTTACCCGATGGTAACCGGCTCTTGCAGGTTAAAGGATGACTTGGCCTAATACTTGGTGACCGGCCAAGTCATCCTTTAACCTGCAAGAGCCGGTTTTCCTCGGGTAAAATTTGAACAAAACATGTAGTTCGATGGTGTTTTTTGTACAAAGGCCTTACTTGGATGGTTTTTTTGTACAAAGGCCTTACTTGCATGGTGTTTTTTGAACAGACCAAACTTGGATGGTGTTTTTTGAACAGTTTTAAAACATAATTACCCTTATAAGTCATTTTCCCTAATGAATAATATAACACCATGATCTTCTACTATTCACCACCACTATTTTTGGTGTAACAAATAGTGTTGGGTTGGAGCAATTTTGTACGAATATTGGTGTAAAAAATAAGATGAGAGAATTTCGTCTATAACTTTATAAATTTTCATCTATATCATTGTAAAATTTCAAATTATATGTATATTTTTATAAAACTCATAAACTCTCTTTCACACACACACACACACACACACACACACACACATATATATATATATATATATATATATATATATATATATATATATATATATATATATATATATATATATATATATATATATATATATATAACTTAATTATAATTAATCTTTTAAAAAATTAAAAAACATTCATTAAGTTAATTTATTATTATTAATCATGGTTGACTTCAAGTCATATTTTAAATTTGAGACTTTCACTTTATTCAATCGATCGATGTTTAGGGTCGCATTTTGGATTTGATACCTGTTTCGGATCGATGTCAGCTCTAAACAGTTGAGTGCAGTGTGTTATCGATGGACATGTCGATCTTGGAAGTAGCTAACAATTGACTGAGAATTTAGGTTGATGAAATAAATGTCAATTGTGGAACGATGACATCTCCATGCCAATTTTTAAAATTGGGCTCAAACTTTGTTTATTCAGATGATATTTCGGCTACATTCAGATTTCTATTGATATGTTTAGGATTTTTGGGAAAATTTAATATCATAACGTTAGAAGTTAATTAGTTTTTTAATAATAAAAAATCAATTTAATATATTTTTTAATTTTTAAAAAGATTAATTATCATTAAATTAAGCGTTTGGGTATATATGTGAATTTTATAGGTTTTATAAGGATATACATGTAATTTGAAGTTTTACAATGATATATGCGTAATTATGAAAGTTTACAAGGAAGCAGTCGAAATTCTCACTAAGATGATTTGGTGTTGGTTGGAGATGCTTTTATATAGTCGGTCAATGAGTTATAAATATGGATGGAAAAAGCTTGTGTTCAAGACTGTGGTTTGACAATGTCAATATGTGCTAAAAGTTATGTACGAGTATGTTAGAGTTGCCTAAGATAATCATTGGTGTATTATCATCCTAAGTATAGTCATATGTATGTAACCTATCAAATCTTTATAAAGAAACAAGTTGGTATTACTATTTTAATAATAATTATAGTTATCGCATTGAATGTGTTGGTTAGTTGTGAGAAAAAGATGAACATTGAAGTTGTAAGGCCTTTTGTCACGTACATACCAAGTATAGGGACACACAATGTAAATAAGAGGAAAGTGGTTTAAGTGACTTTTCACTCATTCAGTTCATTAGGCTATATATACATAATGGGGTGATTGATGCCATCGACATCTGATGTGGCGCTGGATGCTGTTGGGGAACACTATCCCGTGAAGGCCGCAAGGCTCACAGGTAAGTTGTCATCGTAGATTTTCGTGGCATTCTCTTTCCTCCTCTTTATCACTTCAACCTTTCTATGCAGCTCTATCTCTCATTCTCTATATTCTTTCTACCATTAAAATCACTCCCAACCATCAACATCACACTCTTTTTTCTTTTTTCTCCCTTAGGTCGAGCCTAGGTGGAGTAGATGTCACCGACACCATTCCCTTTAACTTTAGTTGTAGGCGTATACTGAGTTTGTTTTGAGTTTGTTTTCTGTGTACTCACTATCATCTATTCTCTTCTTTATGTATGTTTATTTACAATTGTTGGTTGTTGTTATTGAAGCCAATTCTCATTCATTCATTTTGTTCTAATTATTCCACAAACACAATTTAGCACAAAAAATGTTATCAAAGCTTTGGAGGAGGGGATTTTCAATCAAACGAGACCATTTTTTCAGATGCGTTTGTTCAAAGATTGATTGAAGATGGCGAATTTTACAATAGATCGACATTAAAAGTTATAGTTCTACAACGGTTTCTTGTTTGAGAAAAAAAGGTAGCAACATTTTTTTGGTTTCTCTTGTTCATTGTAGTCTTGTTGAGAAGGTATTTGAGGACTATTCAAAACACAATAACTACAAATATGTACGCTTAATTCTTTTTCCTTCCATTTAGTTGTGGTTCTTTGGGTGTTTGGATTGGAAAAAGAATTTCTATACAAATAAATTTTATATTGAGACGAAGTTCTCAGTTAGGTATTGTAGGTGTTCGATAGAAGTATATGAAGGATATCTAACATCATTATTAACATTCAAGACTTTTAAGAAAAAGGGATTGCCTTTTATTTCTACATGAATCAATTAAAGAGTGAAGGGATTCAATTGGATGTCGTGGAGACGCTTGGGTGATGATCGAATCATGGTTTTCATTATTTTTTATTGATAAAAAAGGGGTGTTGAAAAACAAAGGCGTTAGGTTGAATGAGTGTGTAAATTGTGTTGTTTGGTGGAAGAAGTTAACAATAAGTTTGATTATTTGACAAGACTTCTACTTCTATCATAATTTGAACAACTTCTTTCTCACTTTGATCAATTTCTCTGACTTTGGATATGTAGTAAGCTTTTTCCATGGTTTTTTTGGCTTTACAATCCCTGGTGTGGTGGTTAAGACCCTTGCAATTATGATAGATAATTTCAACATTTTCATTGGTTGATGGGTTTCCTACGGTTATAACTTGTTATTTGAATGGATGATTCTAAACATTAGTAGTGGCTTCAGGTTTTGAAGAGGATCCTGATGGTTGGTATAGTGTCGTTTCTGAGTAGTGGGTAACTCTTATGATAGGATTATTTCCCAAGGTTGCGATTAAACAAGTTGATGGAACACGATTAAACTTCTGTCTAAGTATAGCTAGCTTCTAATCACACGTCTCTTCTTCAGTTTTGTCTACATCATGATAAGGTTCACAAGCTAGCTGGCAAACATCTTAGTTCTTGGAGGGAGCTAGATAAACATATGTATGTTCTCATGATCACTGCTTAGATACAAAGGAAAGGGGTCCATCAAGTTTTGAAACCGTTTTAATATACGTGGAAGGGTTTGTATAAATAAATTCTCTTAAGATTCCCATATCCTTTGAATGATCATTTTCACTGTCACCCAACTTTCACAACAACCATATAAAAATTTAAGATTGGTTTCCAGGTTAGTTTTTGGTTGTTTCACATTTAGATAACTTTGGACATGATGATGTTAAAATGTTTAAAAGCTGAGTGAAGTTATCCATTTGGCAAAGCTAAAAAATCATTGAAATCATTTAGGTCTGACATCATCTTTTTTACCTTTGCATTGTTCAGTTCCTTCAAACATGTTTAAAACAATAAGTTGGATATCTTGAGTAGTAGCACAATTTTGAATAAGATCAAAGATATCAAGAGGGATGCCATAAGAAACTTTAGTAAATCCGATTCCGTCATATTCCATTTTAACAATATCAAATGTTGTTGGTCGTTCTAGAATGGGAGCCCCACCAAGTACATTTTCAACATCATTCATAGTAGTACAAGTAAGAGTGGGCACATGGGGTCCTTTCTCAATAGAACACCAAACATCTTGATATTTTCTTTTGAGATAGTTACTCATGCGAAGGGTCCCATGCCCATATTCTTCTGTAATTAGTTCTAGAGCTCTATTACGGCCATCAACAATATATGCAACATTCATAGAATATAATTATGCAGTACTCTGATTTTCTATTTTAAAAGATGAGCAGAGTAATATTCTAGTTTTGTTAACCTCCCCACAAAAATATAAAACCAAGGTTAGAGCTCTCAGGGCCACCGATACTATATCATACAAACTTTAATACTAATTGTTAGGATCAATTGGAAGTCAACAACAATAAATGTCAAATATAAAGTGAAATATAAAACTAGAATAATCACAATTATATAGAAATGAAATACGAACAAAAGTAATAGATGTGGATTGAGGAACAATGGATATCTTATTATCATTCAAGGAAAGCTCACTTATTTTCAATTTTCAGGAAGATTTGAAGTGTTATAATCATATAAAAGTACAACGACATGCTCTTGGGTAATGGCGTGAACAATGTAAAGTACATAGTTGATACACTCCTATAAACATATTCTTCAAATCTAATATAAAATAAGTAACACATTCATAAGACATAAAAGACAAAAGAACACTTTGTTGATTTTTAACTACTACGTCTTTATTCCTTTATTGATGGAGTACTGCTAATCCATACTCTGCAGATATAAGGTCTGTTACCCACAAACTCTGCTTGGTCACTTCTCCCGAGTTCTAACACCGATTTTGCTATCTGCAAACTTTACTTGGTCACTTCTCTTGGGTTCTAACACGGATTATGCTCCAATGTGCAAGTTAGAGTTGTTTCACTTGATAGCAATATAGAGAATGTGAGAGCATTGTATTGATTACTGATGCCTCCTTTGGAGGTGTTATTTATAATGTTTGTGGGGGAGATAATGTCTACCTCATCATACATGGTCTATGAGATGCGTTGTACTATGTTTTTGCAGGTGATCATGGGTGTCACATGATCTCATGTTGGGAGCAGGTCCTATGGTCCCACGATGGATGTTGGGTTATGACAAGATCATTTGGCGCCTTGGCCAGTGGCCTCAGTCGCTCATGGTTTGGCCCAATTAGCAATGTGAGTCCTTCCAGTGCCTTCACTCAGCCTGACTGTCACGCTGAAGTGTGGGGACTTCTACTTGGAGTGTATGCTTGTTGTGGTGGTACACCATTATTGTATGTGTTTCATAAAGATTGTTATTGAAGCCAATTTTTTCACTAATTATGCAATAAACACAATTTAGCACAAAAAAAGTGTTGGCGAGTCAACATATCCCTGTCCGACCCATTTGAATCATTACACGACTTGTACATATTTTCACGTATACTATAATGAAAATAAATTTTGTGTGGTGAGAATATCGTGAGTTTGAGTATCCATTATCTTTAACAGGTTAAATTCGACGAGACTAAAAATTAGTTACAAAGTGAAACTAGACGAATGAGTGAAAGGTCATTCAAAATATATTAAAAATGCATGCATGTTTCTAAATTTGAGACATTATATTATTGTTACAATAATATAGTTTTCATACCCGTACTTAAGGGAGTGGATCTAATAGAAACTCTTAAATGTTACAAATTGTGATAACCCATTCATTCACAGTTTAATAATGATGTATTTTAAAATTTTAACAATTGTTTATTATGAAACAAATACCAAAGATACAAAATTCATAATTTTTTAATATTCTCGATTAGCAATCGATATATATTTTTACGACAAAAAAGATTGTTTTACTGCATTCACGGTTTAATAAGCATAATTTTTCATTCAAGTATGAATATTGTAAGTGTAAAAAAATAAAATAAAATTTGTATGTGTGATATATTTTAAGATAATAAAAAATATAAAAAAATAGAAACACAGATAAAATATGGTTATTCAAGAATTTAGATTGGTTCTAAAAGTTTCTAACATTTAGGAGTTTTCATTTAAACTTTTCACCTTTACTTAATATATGAATTTTAGATAAATGATAACACTTAAAAAACTGACATTTTTCTGAATGGTATATTTAAATACGTACGAGCTTCTAGATCATCTTATTTGAAACATTATGTTATTGTTATAGTAAATATAGTTTTCATAACCATGCTTAATATATTACTTTTAGATAAGTGATAATATTTAGAAACTAGACAAAAAGATATTGAATGGTCAACTCAATTTGTTCCATTCCAATTTCCAAATTAATAGCATGACCTCAACCCGTCCATTTTCCGGCTCTAAAATCTAATAATTTTGGTATGCATTGCTTACTTATCAAAGCCCATTTAGAAACTCATCAGAAAAGAAGCATAGATTATACTTGAAACATTTCTTAATGAATGAGGTCAATACTTTCTCCCATATCTTTAGCAAGCCCACTATGTCTCATGCTAAGTGGGGTTGACCCAATGGACCAACTATTATCTCATGTAATTGTTACGCTTGTTGGTAAATGTTATAAATTTTATTTGGCAAGTATTCACAAAATAAACCCAGATCACTTGGAAAGCACAGATCTTAATATCCGACCCGTCTAGCCCATCCAAACCAATACAAGATCCGACCCGCCCCATCCAACATAAAATCTGGGCTATCCTCCAACTTTTTGTTCTTACAGTTTTGTAATATTAAAGTTCATTTTCAATTTTGGTCAAAACAATTTTTTTATTTGTAATTTTTACCTATGTTTTAATTTTTTTTAACAAACTTGGTCCAAACTATTAACAAATATTCCCTTACTACTTTTTATATTTTTGTTATATATATTTTTTAAACTTATACTTCTTTTTATAATGTTTTCACAATCTTTTTTACAATTTTATTTATATATGTTTCTAAGAATTTTTTACATTCTCAACTTTAATTATGTCTCGTTTGTTCATCCCCTAACTTTTTCATTTTACAAATTTAGCCTAAATTTTATTTTTTCACAAGCTTGATGTTTTTCTTATAGTTTTGCCACAATTTTAATCTTTTTTCTCATACTGTTTTATGAACTTATTTATGTAAATACTATTTTAGTTTCAGCATTTTTACATTGTATTTTACACCTTAGTTTTTTTTTTAAATTCTCCTATACAAAATTACTTATTTTTCATATCTGTATTTATATATGTTATTGAAGAGTTTTCGATTTTACAAATTAGTTTTTAAATTATTTTCATGTTTTTCTATGTATTTGGTATATTATGTTTACAAGTCTCTACTTAGAAAGACTACACTGCAACACAGTAAATGCAACACTAGTTACTAACATTTATCAACGGTTTAACAATAATCAAGTTGGTAAATATTATATTTATTATTTCACAATTTTAAATATAAATAAGAAGTAGCGCTAATTCTTATTTGCTCAATACTAAATTACTAATTGCCAACGGTTCGAAACCTGCGGCTCTCATTTCCATTACTACATGGCTTTTTACATCATAGCCAAGCTTGGCTGGCTATTTACATCATAGCCATGAACTCTTGATTAAACAATTTGATTTTAAGTTCTTTGAATAAATTTTGTTTTTCACATAAGGTTTTTTCTCTCAAACAAAAAGTATAATTGGTCTTAAATTCTAATTTTTAATTTAATGGGGGTGTCCCCAAATTAATTTACTTATGGTTTAAGTCCTTGTATATTCCTTAACTTTATAAATTTTAAATTTTAGTTTAAATTATATTTTTGTTACCAATTTAGACCATTATTTTTAATATATATTTTCTCCTACTTATTTTTTGAGTTTTATTTTTTTATTTTTTAGGACTTGGTTCTTTTTCTAATTTTAATTTTTACAACTTTGTTACAAATTTTTACAACCTTTTTATGACATCTTTTACAAAATTATTCTTTTATAATTTTTGTACAACTTCATTTTTATGCATGATTTTTTAAATTCTATCATTTCTACAAAACATTTTAGAATCTGTTTTTTAAATATTCATTTTCACAAGTTAAAAGTTTAATTTTATATATAACTAAACATAATATTACTATATATTGTTTTGCGTCCGTACATACAAACTTTTCCGTAACATCATATGATATAATAGATTTAATATATATATATATATATATATATATATATATATATATATATATATATATCGTTATTATGAATTAAAAATAAAATATATTGATTATAATGATAAAAATAGTGCATTGATAATTGTTATATATATTATTTAGCAAGTTCTGAACAAAGCAGGGTTATCTTGTTACTTAACCCTGATGTAACCCTGCTTAAAAAATATCTAAGCAGGGTTAAAATCAACCATGCTTTGATACTACGTGTAACAACATAACCCTTCTTTGATACTTTAGAGTGCCAAAATCACTCGAAACCATTGGAAAGCACCGCTCTTAGAAAATATCAAAGCATGGTTAAAACATAGGAGAAATCCTGATGTTTATTAGTTAGTGCCATGTGTCGACATCCCATGGTGTCTCCCCGAGAATATCCTTAACATTGGTCACGATTCTTAGAGAATTCAACAAGGAATTTGGGAAACCGAAAGCATGACAGTTGAGCAAATTAGGTCATCCTTCTATTGCATCATGATTGGCCTAATTTAAGATCTTAGGAGTGAATTATAATCTATTTAAAAGAGGGTCGTGAGAGGATAAATACAAAGTAAATTTTTTAGCAAAACGTTCCCCCTAAACAATGTACTGGATAGGCATTATGATATACATATGTAACCATTATGTCTTCTTATGTGTCATCATGAAATTTAAAGAAGGTATCTTAATCAAAGGAGTTTAAAAGACGTTGTATTATACTCCATGCAAAAGAATTTTCACTATGATGGATATTGCTATGAAGCAAATAAGTTTATTTTCATACCATGTTACTCATTCATGACATAAGTTTTTATACATATGATGCGTATAAGAGCTCCAAACACAATATGTAAGATGTTAATATGTTAAATACATTGGTGTTGATATTCTAAACACTCAAGCCATGACCACAAAGTGGGACTGTTACATGTAAGTGACTCGACACAATATGAACGTGTAAGATGCTAGTTGTAAGTCACTCTTGAACTACATACCATGATTTTAAGATGCGCATTAATAAGCTGATTTGGCCATATGTCTAGTTATTGATCATGGGTGACTCTTCATCTTCGAGTTATGGTTCAAGGAGTTTAGGCTTATGATAAGTATGGCATTGGGATAGATATGATATATATGCATATATATTTTATGATGTATTACTTATTACATTACTTTGGAGTTAAAATGCTTCATATATTAGATTTATATCTTTATATGAGTCTTAACATGTATATTTCTCACAAGACTTGCCATGTCCAATGTTCTATTTTGATGTGTCTCTCAAGTATTAAGAGTGAAGTACCATGAAGTAACAAAGAAGATAAAAATGTGTGTGAGAGAATTTATGATTCTGTTTATGTTATTGGGAATAGTATGAACCAGCTTTCCACTAGTATGTTATGTATTAGTTGATTATATGACACATGTATGAGTTTATTATTTCACGATGCTTGAATATGACATATAATGACAAAGGTTGTTACAATAGCTAAATTATTATACTTCTACAATTTAATTTTTATTTCTAATGCATTTTAGGTAGGTGTGTGTGTGTGTGTGTGTGTGTGTGTGTGTATATATATATATATATATATATATATATATATATATATATATATATATATATATATATATAAAATTTCACCTGATAATACGAAAGGATTTCAAAAGGTAGAGTTCTAATATCTATACATACTAAATGGTTCATAATAAAGTTAGTATAAGTTTATTGCATTTGTTGCATAACTTCTTATTCAATTATTCTAATATGCTTCATCTAAAATTTTCTTCTTTACAATCCTCTAAGAATATTTTGTCTTTTTGTGAAATGGTTCATGAGTTTATTTAACAACTTAATCAAAACTTATGTTTGTTCTCAAAATTCATCGTCGACTTCAATAGGCTAATCTTAAGTCCTTACACTTTTAAAAGTTTGGGAGAATTTATAAGGGTCGTAACTTGATTCCATGGTTTATAAAATAGCTACGTCAATGTGAAGTTCACTATACTGTTTTCTTCAACAATTAAGTCTTGATATAAGGATCTGTTTGACAAAACTAAGCTAGCTTATAAGCTGAATTTATAAATTTAACGTTTGATAAGACCACTAAAATAGTTTAAAAAGTTTCTTATAAGCTATCTTAAGATAGCTTATTGATAAGCTATCTTATAAACTAAAAGCTAGCTTTTTCAGCTAGTACGCCAAAGGTGGCCTAAATATTCTAAAAATTATATGTATAAAAATTTATTAGATGAAAATGGTCCTTAAATGCCAATTTACTTCAATGTCTAACTCACCATCGAGAAACAACATTTATGTAAATATCATCTTTTTTGAGATATGGCATTTTAATTAACTATCAAAATTCAACAAAAAATATGCATCCTCAAAATACATTAAAATATACACAAAAAGCAATAGCCTTAAAATAAAACTTATAATACCTTAAAAGATGGAATTTGAAACAAGATTGGTCTTTAGGAGTAACATTGATCTCTGTAAGAGAATTTTCAAAATTTATCTTTTGGTAAAATAAAGAAAATCTAAAAAAGGTAAGTTTTTATGGGCGATACATAGTTTTTGGAAGGACATTTTGATGGTGACATTGACTATCACATTGACATTTTGATTGTTTATATCAATACTGAAGGACAATTTAGTACTTTTTGGAAAGAAATTGGCTATATTATGAATAAGTATTGTTATAATGAAGATTTTCTACAATTTAAACTAAATAAAATTATGCAACCTTTTGGCTATATTATGATTGTTTATATATTCTATATTGATTGTTTATATCAATACAAAAGGACATTTTGTATAGAAGCTCTTGTAAAGCCTTTAAATTTCCATATTCGAGCAAAGGGACATTTTGGTAATTTCTAATCTAAAGAGAGGGACCTTGAAGGATATATTGATAATTCTTCAGAACAGGATAAACATTTTTGTGCATGGTACCAACATTTAGGAAGGTTCTCTGTAACAATTCATGAGAGAGAGAGAGCGATTTGGATTCGTTGGTGTGAGAGATCTGATCTTAGTCCCTCCGGTGGACTTCCGACAAGGGCATGATTGAGTTGTAGAGAGAGAGAGAGAGAGGAGCTTGGAGTCGTCCTTGGCTGAAGTCACCCATCGGACTGACCATTCCCTACTTGTGTGTGTATGTGACCTCCGACAGGATAGCCTTTGGGCTTATGAGGTTTTGACGACGAGTTTCTCCTTCCGGTGATGGTGTAGTCACTGGATGGTAAGGGCTACCTCACACACGCTATGAGGCCACAGAGAGTTTGTTATGCTATCGGTTGCAACCATCAGACCTGAAACTCTTTTTCGTGTGTGTCGGGTGATTGGTGAGTGCGTGTTTCTCAGGAAACAAGAGTCCTGATGATGGTGTTAGACTTCATTGATGATAGATAAAAGCTTAGAACTTCTTTTTTATTGATATTCAATCTGATACAAACTAATCAACTATATACATCGAAGAAGAAAGCTAACTACCACAACTGTTATAACTGTTTCTAACAGAATTCTAACAATCAAAGAAATGATGAATTATAATTCTACCCTTCTGACTATATACCAACACCCCTCCTCAAGCTGGAGGACGTGGAACGAGTTTAAGCTTGGAAACAACAGTTTTGTGTTGAACACCATTAATAGATTTTGTAAAGACATCGGCTAGTTGTTCTTTAGTAGAAATATGTGACAAAGAAATTAGACCTGCTTGTAACTTTTCTCTAACGAAGTGGCAATCTAACTCAATATGCTTTGTTCTTTCATGAAATACTGGGTTAGTAGCAATGTAAATAGCCGCTTGGTTGTCGCATTTTAAAGGAATTGGGGTAACATTGGGCACTTGTAATTCAGTGAATAAGCGACTAAACCATGCAAGTTCTGCACAGACTCTTCACATAGATCTGTATTAAGCTTCTGCAGATGATAATGACACAGTTACTTGCTTTTTAGATTTCCAGGAAATGGGATTGTTGCCAAATAAAATGAAGAACCCGCTAACACTTCGACGAGTAACTGGACAAGATGCCCAGTCAGAATCACATAAAGCCTCAATATTAAAGGAAGGTGTGTCATTGAAAAATAATCCCTGAGAAATGGCGCCTTTAAGATATTTTAATACGTGAAGAGCAGCTTGGTAATGTGCTTGACAAGGGGTTTGATTGAACTGGCTAAGGTATTGTATGGAAAAAGCCAAGTCGGGTCGAGTATGAACATGGAAACTTAGTTTGCCAATTAATTGGCGATAAGTAGTGGGATCAGGTAAGGGATTCTCCATGAGTGGAAGAAGATGAAGATTAGAAGGAAGAGGAGAATGGGAAATTGGGGAATCAAGGATTGAATAAGCTTGAAGAAGTTCCTTAACATACTTTTGTTGATGGATTGTCATTCTCCCACTAACTTTGTTAAACTCGAGACCCAACAAATAATGAATATATCCCGAATCTTAAATTTGAAACTGATCATTCAAAGAGACTTTGAGATTTGTTATTCCGGTATGATTATTCCCTGTAACCAATATATCGTCTACATATATTGCAACAATAACAATGGTGTCCATACCCGTCTTAAGAAATAAGGAATAGTCATCAGAAAAACATTTGTAGCCTCGTGAAGTTAATGCTAGAGAAAGCTTAGCATACCATTGTCTGGACGCCTGTTTTAAACCGTACAATGACTTATTGAGCTTGCAAACAAGAGAATGAGATTCAACAGTAAAGCAGCCAGGTGGAAGTCGCATATACACTTCTTCATGTAGGTCACCATGTAAAAAGGCGTTGTTAACGTCAAATTCATGAATGTCCCAACCTTGTTTAATTGCAATAGATACAAGGGATCGAATAGTATTGAATTTGACAACTGGACTGAAGGTTTCGTGGTAGTCCACACCCTCTTTTTGAGTGAATCCCTTAGCTACGAGACATGATTTGTACCTTTCGATATTACCATCTGCTTTATACTTGATCTTGTAGACCCATCGACAAGCTATCAGTTTCTTACCTTTAGGAAAAGGAATAATAGACCAAGTATTGTTGGAAGTTAAAGCAGTTAGCTTGGTTTGCATGGCTTGTTCCCAATGTGGATCACCTTTAGCCTCATGATAAAAGGCTGGTTCGATAGGGTTGGATAAATGGATCACATTATTAGATGAAACGTGACTAGAATGAATCTGAGGAGGAGTTAGAAGAATAACCAATGCATAGACTTGTCAAAGTATGACAACATGTGGAAGAAGAAGAATCTGAAATTACATTTTGACAGATATAATCTTAAAGATGGTTTGGAGGATGTTTTACACGAGTTGTTCGTTGTAAGGGTGGTGAATTATTTTGAGGGGTAGTTAAAGAAGGATTAGAAGGATTAGATGAGAGTGAAGAATCATTGGAGGGATCATCATGAAATGATATGGGTAAGAAAGAATTCGAATTGGAGATAGAAGGGGTATGAAGAGAATGTAAAGGGAAAACGTCTTCAAAGAAACGAACATCTCTAAAAACAATAAGGTGTTTTGTTTTGAGGTCCATGACTTTATAAGCCTTTTGACCTGGTGGACATCCAATGAAAATACAAGGGTTGGCACGAGGCATAAATTTGTCTCTTCTATTTGGTGTAGTAGAGACAAAGCACAAACATCCAAAACTTCTTAAGTGTTGTAAGGATGGTTTATCATTCTATAGTAACCGAAAAGGACTGGAGTTTTTTAAAATCTTTAAGGGCATTCGATTGATAAGATAAACCGAGGTTTTAACACATTCACCCCAGTATTGAACACCAACACCTGATTGGAAATATAAAGCTCTTGCAGTCTCAAGAATGTGTTTATGTTTACGTTCGACTACCCCATTTTGTTGAGGGGTATAGGATGTGGATCGTTGATGAATAATGCCATGTTCTTGAAAGAACAACATCCCTTCTGAGCTAGAACCAAGTTCGAAAGCATTGTCTGTGCGAATGACTTTAATAGCAGAAGAAAATTGAGTTTTAACCATGGTGACAAAGGCTTTAATGAGGGTGAATGCATAACTTTTGTGTGACAGTAAATGGATCCATGTATGTCGACTATAATCATCAACTATAGTTATAAAATACTCGAATCCATCATGAGTAGGATACTTATAAGGAACCCATACATCTATGTGTATTAAGTCAAATGGAGCTTTAGAAATCAAAGTACTCGTAAGAAAAGATAAACAATGTTGTTTGGCTTTAGAACAAATAATGCAAGACTGAATATCAGAATCAAGAGAATCAGATGTGATAAGAGACAATGTTTTAAGTTTGTTAAGAGGAATATGTCCAAACTGATTATGCCACAACATATTATTCGAATGTTTACAAGAAGAAAATACAGAAGTTTGACAAGAAATTGAAGATGCAAGGCTAAAAAGATTAAACTGTAATGAGTTCTTAATAGCAGAGTGTTCAAAGACGTAAAGATCGTTGAGCCTCTTCCCAAGAATACCAAGAGCAAGTTTATTCTTCAAGGAAGGGTCCTGCAGAAGGCAATTTTCATCAGTGAAAATTGTAAATGTTTTGAGATGAGAAGTTAATTTGGGAATAGAAATGAGGTTATATTTGAATTGAGGAACGTACAAAACCCCATGCAAAGTTATTGAATTATGTATTTCAACATTACCAACAAAATTGACAGGATTATCGTTACCACAGGAAGTCCAATCAACTGTGGATGAACGAGTTTGGACATAGAGACGAAAAAAGCTTGATTAGAACATATATGATCAGTAGCTCCTGAATCGATGATCCGGGATTGATGTTTGTGTAAAAGATGAGAAGATTTATAAACATTAGCACAAAATCGTTTGAAAGAGAATGTATTACCCTTTGGATTGAGTGAGCCTTCGGAAATCGACGAATTAACTTGTGAGGAAGCAACATTGAGATTCATGTTGTTGTTATTGAGAAGTTGCAGATGTTGATTATACTGATCCGGAGAAAAAGACATAGCAGGAGTTGAAGGAATAGGTGAAACATCAGACGTAGCAGTCACATTATAAACATTCGAATGAGGTTCTTCTTTTCTTGTTTTGGTGAACTTGAAATTAGGCGGAAAGCCGATCAGTTGGTAACTCTGAGACTTAGTATGGCCAGGCTTCTTACAATGATTACAGGTTAGGTTTCGCTTATTTGAATTAGCGAGATTAGAAGAAGAAACCTGCATAGCAATGGCATCGTTGTTAATAATAGGAGTAGAATTGATTTCACGTTGATGTTCCTCCTGGATGAGAAGAGAATAAGCAGTTGACAATGGTGGAAGAGGCTTCATCATTAGGATTTGGCCTCTGATCACTTTGTAAGAATCATTTAGCCCCATTAATAGTTGAATTAATCGTTGCTCATCAAGAAATTTCTGTATAGCTGAAGTAACACCACAAGAACACTCTGGAAAGTCTTGAACAACACGAAGCTCATCCCAAATTTTCATTAGTTTGGTAAAGTGTGTGGAAAAATCATCCGAACCTTGTGAAATCGAGTATAGTTGCTGTTGGATTTGAAAAATTAAAGCACCACTAGATTGTTCATATCTGTGATTGAGTTCGGACCAAATTGCAGAAGCAGTTCGAAGGAAAAGGACACTATCAGCAATTGTTTCGTGAAGAGAATTGAGGATCCAACTTATTACCATAGAATTGGCATGGTACCCATTAGAGTAAGAAGGAGAATTAATGGCAGGTTGAGAAATGGTTCCATCAACAAAACCTAATTTGTTCTTAGCGGACAAAGCAATAATCATCTATCGTCGCCATGCAGTGAAACCAACTCCGTTAAAAACATTGGAAACCAAAACGGAGTTTGGATTATCAGAAAAACCGATATAATAAGGACTTGAAACAGGGAGATCAAGTGGATCGATTGAATTAGATGAGGATTCTGCCATTGATGCGCAGAAAGAAGAAGAAAAATAGAGGAAGATGATCACGGAAGGTGAAAAAGAAAGAGGATCAAGCTAATACCATGTTAGACTTCATTGATGATGTAGAAAAGCTTAGAACTTTCTTTTTTTATTGATATTCAATCTGATACAAACTAATCAACTATATACATCGAAGAAGAAAGCTAACTACCACAACAGTCATAACTGTTTCTAACAGAATTCTAACAATCAAAGAAATGATGAATTACTATTCTACCCTTCTGGCTATATACCAACAGATGGTGGATGGATGGAACGATGCCCAGGTTCTGTTAATTACCACCAAGAAGCTAGCATATATGGGGTTTCAATGGGATAGACTGCACCCTGTACCTTCTCGGAGGATTGGTTGCCGGAAACTATGTTGCCACCGAAGAATGTGGAATTGTCGGAGAATAGAGCAGTTGGGCCGGAGATGAAGAGCGTGATTGGAGCAAGCTGGAGGGGTGGTGCTAACCTGCACTGTCACTAGGATTTTAAGCCTCGCCGTTGGAAAGGATGGCGGCCGGAGGAAGAGATATTATCGGAGGTGGGATGCAATCGTGCAGAATCGGCAGGAAGACGACTTGCCCAAACTGAAACCTCTTCCCACTTAGTGGGTCAGGTACCAGACTAACCTAATGGGCTACCAAAATATTTGGTTTGGGTTTGTTCTACCTTGGAGCTTTAATCTAGAATTGGGCAAGTCCAACTATCCAAGTTAGATTTGGGTTCTTTTGTTGGACCCTTTTATTTCTAGTTGGATTAATTAAATGTTGTGATTAAGATAATTTCAATTACAATTTGTTTAAAAATTTTCTAGTGAATTTAAATAATTTTTAATAAATTAATTACTTAGTTAAGATATAAATTTATTTAATTAAATGCAGATTCAATTCGTTATTTGTAATAATATGAATTTGAAAAAGAGTTAAAGTCATGAAAATGTATTTTAAAGATACGTGATTTTTTGGACAAAAATCTCATTTAATGAATAATGTATCAATTTAAAATTATTAACTAAAGCATGATGCGTCATCTAAAATATTTTCTTTACTAGACAACTAAACTTAGTTCTCGAATTTACGTAAGTTCACTGTTGGAAGGTTCAACGGTTGGAAGGGACCATAGCTAAGTTGTGTAAATGTGATATCCTTAGATCATGTATAATTTTTATACAGTTGAATCATAGGAATAAATTGACAAAAGTATGTTGAATTCTGGGATTCAAACATTTCTAGACACGTTGATATTATAAGGATTAATGTTGACATTTCAGTTGACACCAATGTGAGTTTACCAGAGTACATATCCATAAACTTCTAGTATGGTGTGAGTTGTTTTTAAAAGATTTTCATGCAATCATGTTATGTGTTATGTGCCTTACTATATCGTATACTTGTGCATTCATACAAATCTATTTTATATGACAAACTAAAGATGATAAAATATTACTTTCCAACCAATGTGGCATCCTTCATGTGTATTGTATTTATGATGGGAGTCTGTGGGTGTCACTCATGATATCCATATGGAAATTGACTATAGATAAAAGATGTAGTGATTAGATTTCTAGATAATCATCACTTTGCACGTCTAAGGCTAGCTACCCCATGTGTGGATATTGGTTGATGATTCACGAGATCCTAGTTGAAAGCGACATTGTATGTGTAATATTACATCGCCCATTGAACCATTGTTATGAGGATGGACTTAGGATATGGGTTAGTTGCATATGCATACATCATACATATGACTTACCTTTTTTATTTATGAAAAGATGTTTTAAATCTAACGATGTATTATGATAATAATGTTTGCTATGTTGATTTTGGAGACAAATTTCCCTTCAAACGTTTTTTATGACGTATGAGTGTTTTTAATATGTTTTTAGGGTTTTGACTCGAGTATGGTGATAAGCATCATCTACTTTAAATGAGTTGACCCTGTGTATTCTCACTAGTCATTTCCATTGCCTAACTTATTTTGACATGTTCTCAGGTGATGATTAGGGATGGCTTAAATAGAGCTCGGGATTTTAGAAGGTCACGAGTTGTGTGGTTTTATTTAAACATTGTAATGATATTAAGATTGTAATCGCCTCACTCTTTTTACAAACTAAGTCATTTTGAAATTGTGACTGTTGAATCTTCTGCAATATAAGTCGTTTGTTGTTAGATGCAGCTAAATCGCAATGGCCATGTGTAGAGTATGTACACCATAATGCTTCCATTCTTACTCATCTTAAGTATTGGCCGGAGTTTGCAAAAAAAAAAATGATGTAAGTATGCTTCCGATTGAAGTAACTTTCTCCTACACAATCTTATTTTAATTTTGAGGATTTTGTTTGGGCTTTGGAGGATTTTGCAAAAAAAAGGGGTACGTTCAAGAATGCTTCCATTGTTACGCATTGAGCAATTGTTTTAGGATTTAGAGGATTTTGCTAAAAAAAAGAGGTACAAATTATTCCTTATTAATCACACAAACTTTGGTGTGGACATGATATACTTTTTTATATTAAGTCTGTGAAATGCACAATGTTTGGTGTGGCTAAAAAATTGCTACAACATTCTTAGAGAATGGCTAAAAAATTGATTTTAGATGTTGCATCGGTTGTTTAATTTCTTTTTATTTTTGGTTAAAGGATTTGCTAATTTATATTTTAATTTACGGGTTACAGATTCACAACACAAACGTATAATGATCCTCAGAGAATGAACATGTAAAACTCTTGTTGAAGTAAATATGCATTCTTGGAGAATGAACATCAAAAACAAGAAGCAAAGATGCATTCTTGGAGAATGAACGTGGAAAACAATAAGTAAATATGCATTCTCGAAGAATAAACGTGTAAAATTCATTTTTGAAGAATGGTTTTCTGCGTTAGGAGTTTGTCACATTGTTCATGAGGGAATTTTTAACAGTATTCTTGTAGAATTGTGTCTTTTTAAACATGTTTTGTAATATACAAATAGTTATCACTAAATTAGTCAAGTAGCCATTGTTTTATGTATTTAATTGAGTGCTAAAAATGTGTTCCAGGAAAATTGGTCAACATATTACTAAATGGAGAATTCATTCTCTGAGAATGAACGTATAATTACACCAAACTTTATAGACTTTTTTGTACAAAAATATACAAAATATACTACATTCTCGAAGAATATGCAAAAAAAGGTACAATATTAACTACATTCTTCAAAAATAAGTGTGTCAAAATGTCAAACTAAAATACGTAAACTATACTTTATTTTCTGATTAGCATTCTTGGAGATTAGGAAAAAATAACAACATATACTACATATTCTTAAAGAATGACTTTTACAATAAAGAAATCTATTATTCCCGTATTTCGGTTTAAAATGTGTTCATCATAATTCTAGAAAAAATCCCACTAAATTAGGAGATAAATATGGGATTCCTTTTTTAAAATTTTATTAATAGACTAAATTACCCTTTTTAGGGGTTTAATTGTAAAATCTGATTAATTACTTGTTATAAATTTACAATTAGGCCATTGAATCTAACACCGTTGATCATTCCGGTCGTACGCTCCACATTTGGTCCTACATTCACACAATAATTGTTAAATGTATATGATCCTATATATATATATATATATATATATATATATATATATATATATATATATATATATATATATATATATATATATATATATATATATATATATATATATAGGGGAGGGTTCAATTGAGAATGAAAATAATGTTGAGAACGTGAGAATGAATCTGGGCCACTAGTTGCGCCAGCGCTGACACGCGCCGCTCCACGACGACGAGCTGGGTTTTTTTTCATATATGATTTATTCATATATGAATGGGTATATTCATATATGATTATACATATAATCATATATGAATAATCATATATGATTATATGAATATTCATATAATCATTTATGAATAAACATATATAAATACACATATATGGTTGTGGTGATCGGAATGGTGGTAGAGGGTGGCGATGATGATGGTGATGGCGATAGAGGGTGGCGATGATGGTGGCGACGGTGTTCGTGTGGTGGTGGTGTTGGTGGAGGTGGGTGGTGACGAAGGTGGTGGTGGTGGCGGCGGTGATGGAGGTGGTAGTGGTGGCGGTGGGTGGTGGTTGCGATGGTGGATGTGGTGGTAGAGGTAGTAGCGGCGGTAGTGGGGGAGGTGGCGGCGTTGGCAGTAGTGGTGGTGGTGGTTGGTGGCGGTGGCGTTGGGGGAGGTGGCGGCGGCGACGGTGGTGGTAAAGATGGCGGCGGCAGCGGTGATGGTGGCGGCGACGATGGTGGTGGTGGTAACGAAGGTGGTAAAGGTGGAAGTGGTGGTGAAAATCATATGTGAATAATAATATATATTTCGTCGTTAGAGCGTCAACGCTCCGACGGCGCCAAAGCATTAGTGCGGCAAGAAAAAAATATGTGGCTGAGATTCATTCTCGCATTCTCAACATAATTTTCATTCTCAATGAATCTACTTCTATATATATATATATATATATATATATATATATATATATATATATATATATATATATATATATATATATATATATATATATATATATATATATATATATATATATATATATATATATATATATATATATATATATATATATATATATATATATATGGAGAGGTTAAAATGAGAATGATAAAAAAGTTGAGAATGTGAGAATGATTCTCGACCAATGAAATCATAAGGGTATATTAGTAATTATATATTTTAATTAAATTATAACAAAATAACAATTAATATAACTTCCTAAAATTTAGGATTTTGATTGATAGTTACCTAAAATAAAGGAATTAATTGATTTTTTTGTTATTCTATTAATTGAAGAAAAATTATTATTTTTATTATTTTTTCCAAAATTCGAAAATTTAATAATTTTCTCTTTTTTTTCACGGTTTCATTCATTCATGAATAGAAAAAAAATATAGTTTTATGATTTTATTGATTTAATTTTTTACAGTATTTTTATAGTGATTATACAAATTTTGTCGTAATCATCAATGAATAAAATATATATAAAAAAAACTTTTTGAGAATTTTGAAAAATTGTATTTGATATGAATGTGTTAATCACGAATGATTACAGGTAACGATAAATATTAAAATGAATAAAGTACAATAAAAATATAAAAATATAATACAATTGTAATCGTAACACAATGATATAAAGAAAACGATACATTTGTAATCATTAATGAATAAAAGACAATGTAAAGAAAAAAAACCAGTTTAGCTGTAATCACAAATGAATAAAACAAATAAAAAAATCCGATTCATTAGTAATCATTATGTTGCAGTCCCGATGATTATTGTTGTTTTGATTTTTCTTGTTGCTGTCATCACACCCAAAAGAAAGAGGGGCACTCGTGATCATTATTATTATTGGATTCACACCTGCAAAATCAAGTTCAAAGACATTAAAAATAAAAACAACTCATAAATTATAATGTTATGTATTTGCATATGCACTGCTTATTACAAATGATAATAGAAAGTGGATGTTACACTGGTAATCATCAATGATGAATACAAAGTAAAATGAAAAATATTATTTATTCATTGATGAATACAAAGTAAAATGAAAAATCAATGGTATTCCTTACATTAATGATTAAAACTGAAAATATACAATCATTTACGTAAAAATCATCGGTGATTAATAATCTATGATTAGAACTAAGTTACATAAATAATTACATTAGTGTTCTAATCATCAATGAATTATAAAGATACTAAATACATACCAAAGGGGAGGATCTCTCTTCAACATTACACGAGCATCCTACACCAAAAGGTACCCTAAATCAAATCGATACATACTAAACGGTAAATGAATTATAATGATCTCTCGATAATTCATAAATGGTCTTTAATTATTAGAATATAATGTGGTGTTTGGCGTTAGACGCTTATGGAACATGCGGCACAAATATATTACTTCACGTCTAATTAAAGAAACATAAACTAATCGAATGAGAATAATCACATCAGAAAACAGCGTCATCAACTTGGTAAAGGGCCCTTTACTCATAAAAATTTGGCTTTTAACTTGATACATTACGTTCCATTTCATGTTGTGTGGTTTTTTTAATAATTTCCTGAAACCACTAAAATGAAGTTTCAAAAAGCGTACAATCAGAAAACCCAAATCAAGAACTTCAACTGAAGAAAAAAACCCATAAAACAAATAACATTGGGGGATTTTTGCGATTAAATACCCTCGGTAAACAATAAATCTTGATTCATTTATTGAAAAACCTAAAGGGAACGAACCCAAGTTGTAATCGCTTGCAATCCTTTTTGAATAATACATGGAACAGGAGAATCGTTTTTGAATAATATTGATCGCGTCTTCGTCTTCTCCATCGGCTTCTTCATCTTCTCCACCGGCGTCTTCGTCTTCTTTATTTGAATTTCTCACCGCCAATCAAAGGGTATGAGCGATACCTAAAAACCTTTTCAATCGTTAATGGGAAATACGAGAATGGAGGGGAGAGGAGAGAAAACGTATTTGCTGCTTTTTTGGTGGCGGCTTGATGTTCGACAGATGTGGCAATGGCGATGATCACTGTATGGCCGCTGCCGGCGCAGAAAGAGGGAAGAAGTTGAGACCTAGTTTAATAAGAGAGAGGTATAGAGATTTAAGGGATTTCCATATATTCAGCTGATTTGGTGGAAATCAGATTACATAAAATTCCTACAATACCCTTCTTTCTATATAAAAAGTTACAGTTTCATCACATAACTTATATAAATTACATATTGACCCGTTTATATTATCCTTAGATCTTAATATTTGGAGGGTCCAAATTTCTTTTCGCATTCTCAACCTTTTTAGTTTTCTTATTTTATCCTACCTCTCTCTCTCTCTCTCTCTCTCTATATATATATATATATATATATATATATATATATATATATATATATATATATATATATATATATATATATATATATGTATATATGTATATATGTACATATATGTACATGTGTATATATATATATATATATATGTATATGTATATATGTATATATGTATATATATATACATATATATATATATATATATATATATATATATATATATATATATATATATATATATATATATATATATATATATATATATATATATATCCTATTCTAATAAATAAGTAACTCAAAGTGCCATATGTCATCTTCTAAGCCCTCTTGTACACATGTCATTTTTATAGAATTTCTGATTTTCTTAAAATAAAAATTTGTTTGTCAGTTACTCTAAACTCCTTAATTATCTTGTAACTCCTCAATTAAGTTGGATAATTAATGACTATAATGGCATATTATGAATAATCAATTATGTGTGGGAGAAAAAATTGATTGATTTGAGAAAGAGTAAATAAGGTTTTTGAGTTTTTGAGTTATTTTAAAATAGGATTAACCAATCTAAGTTAATGTCAATGAAAGAAATAACATTGAACTTTGTAAAAAAATTCATTAATAACATCATATATTTAAAATAAAATGGTTTTCTTAATATATAATTTTTTAAATTCGCCAACCAACTAAGATAAAAATGATCTGCAGATACATTGAATTTTATATTAAACATGACATTTTTTGAAAAAAAAAATATTAGTCATAGAAACCAAACTATTAGCCGGCATGAAACTATTTGCTGAAAGGAAACCATTAAGAATTCATTGCGATGAACCTTAAATAAAATCCCTAAATTTTAAATCTGAAAACCTAAACCTAAACTCTAAAAGAAACTACTTACCAAAAGAAACCTTTTGCATATAAGTTGCATGCTCTTTGTAATATTACATTGTTTTAAACAAGCTGGAATTTACACATTAACCTTGGTATCACTACAAACAAAATGACATTTAATGACACAGAAAAGATGCCACTAAATACCAAGAAAGTGCCACCAAAAGCGCAACGACTAAAAGTATATAGTGGCACTATTTTATTGTGTCGCTGCAACATTGAATATTTTGCCGAATTATAACATTGTACTCTCATTTTTTTCTCTACCTCATGTAAAGTTTACTACTTCCAATTATTTTTTTATGGAAATATTTTTTTTATGAACATTAACGTTTACATATTCATAATTTATATTCTTTATTTTTAATCATCCCGTGTAATACACGGGTCTTACAACTAGTATATATATATATGTGTAGGTTCATTGGAGGCCTCTCAAAAGGTAGAGAACTGGAGGACAGATCTGGGCCTTCCAAATATTAAGATCTAAGGCTAGTATAGATGTGTCATTTATGTAAATTCTAAAATTAATATACTAAAATTGTAACTTTTAAATGGGCTGGAAGGGTATTATCGTCTTAATTCTTTTGTTATTTTTATCAATTCCCGTATTAGCTCCTAATATCAAGCGATTGGTATACAATGACAGCCTGGATTCGGCAACCCTAGGTTTAGAAACAACATATAACCCTCCATTCGAAGAACAATTCTCCAACGTAATCGACAATCTGGGAAGGAAGCTCATGACTGGAAAGATGCTTGACCAGATATCGGTAAAAGATCTAGTTAATCTCACATCAGTCGACCTTCATCAAATGCTATGGACGAATCTCATGTCTTCTCCGCCCCAGAGCCACCAGCAGACACCAACCCACACCACCGTTTCTTCAACCTCGTCTTTTGATCTCTCCCTTTTCCATTGGTGAGACCATACCACCTCCGACTGTCATCTTCATTAAACATTCAGATTTGAATTTTATCTCAGATATGAATTGGTTACTTGTATGACTTTATAATAGAAATTGCCAACAAATTCAATGGGTACATTCGAGAGCTTCAAAAAAGCATTTGGGGCTCTCAAGGACTCCACGATAGTTGGCCTTGCAAAGGTCAATAGCGAATTCAAGGTGTGTTCTAGTTTCAATTTATGGCTATTTAAATTAGGCTTTCATTTATTAGTTATATTAAATTTATATATTTTTTTGGTGAAATTCGATCGAAGGATTTGGACATTGCCATTGTCAAAGCTACGAATCATGTCAAATGTCCCCCAAAAACATGCAATGTGAGAATTGAGTTTAATATGTTATGATGATTACACATTCCGTTAATTAAACAACAAAAAAGAGTACTATTCTTTCAATTGAAACTTGAATGCCATTAATTGCCATTAATTGGCTAAATTATGAAAAGCTTAATCTTGATAATAAGTAAGAAGAATTGCATTTGTTTTCATTATGCCATTAATTTGCTAAATTATGAAACGGTCTAAAATAAAATCTTTTCCATGAATTTAGTCCGTTCAAACTTAGAATGATTTTTATATATTTTTCGTTTGGTATTCATGAATGATTACAACCTATAATATGAATTACAGTTGGTATTCATGAATGATTACAACCTAACAGTTGGTATTCATTGATGATTATATGATTTTCTAATTAGAATCTTTTCCATGAATTTACAACCTAACTGTCATGATTTAAAGAGCTTTCAATTTGTAATATTGGTCTAAAATAAAATCTTTTCCATGAATTTAGTCTGTTCAAACTTAGAATGATTTTTATATCTTTTTCATTTGGTATTCATGAATGATTATAACCTATAATATGAATTACAGTTGGTATTCATGAATGATTACAACCTAACAGTTGATATTCATTGATGATTATATGATTTTCTAATTATATGTATTATTAACTGATTATTATATCTACAATTGGGTTCATATTATATATGTTATTCACTGATGATTATATATGTTATTCACTGGTGCATATATCTTTTTTGCATTTCATTTATTTTATTTTTATTCTTTTGTCTGTGTATGATTTTAACTATACTAAGTCTTTCAATGGTGCAGAAACGACCCTCATTTAAGGTCCATAATGCCTCGGGTTATAATGTTGGAATGAAGCAGATACCTGCAAATCAAATTAACGTAGAAACGTTAAAGGTTGATGTTTTGAACAGGGTGCAAATCAAATTAAAGAAATGGAGCTTAAAAGTTGATGTTTTTATGATAGGTGTATTCATTGATGATTAGGGGTTTTCAGATATGATTATGGGCGTATTCATTTATGATTAGGAGCGTATTCATTTATTTCCATGATTATGGTGTATTCAGTTATGATTAGAGGTTTATTCATTTGTGATTACAAGTTAACAATATTTTTTATTTCCATAATTTCTTATATATTTATGATTACGAATGTAATGAATTTTTTATATTTGCTTTATTCATTTGTGATTATAACTTAACAAGATTGTATAGAAATTATCTTCAATTTGTGCTTTATTCATTTACGATTACAACCATATTGATATATGAATACAAAATGCGTCTATTCATACATGATTATAAATATTCTGATAAAATAATATATTTTCAATATTATTGATACTTTGATTTATAAAAAAGGAAAAAAAAGTTTTTTTTGAAAAAAGAAACACATTAAATGATAATTTTATTAATTTTGGTAATTAAAAAATGGAAAAATATTTAAAAAATAATTGCTCTTTTAGGTAACTATTAATCAAATCCCTAGATTTTAGGAAATTATCAATTAATTTATTATATTATAATTTAACTAAAATACACAATTACTAATATGCCCTTATGAAATGATTGGTCCACGTTTGGCTTCTAGTTCTCCACCTTTTATTGGTCTTTATATAACCTTTCCATATATATATATATATATATATATATATATATATATATATATATATATATATATATATATATATATATATATATATATATATATATGCAAAAGTTCAATGATGGACTAATATAAACCATGGTACCAAGGGACTAATCTCATCCATATGACTTTACACCTTACTTTGGACGTGCATCTACCGGAATATTAAAAGACTCACTTCCTGTTTTTCGTTTTTTTTAAGGCTTATTTTTTATCGAAAAAAAACTAAATATATAGAAATTTATAACTTTTTATCCTTTATAAATAGACATCCATATTGATGTATAAAAAATGATTCTTTTTTTGAAATTTCTGCTAGCTGAAATTCACATGTGAATCTGAACTGTTATTCACTGTTAGCATTCACAATGGCATATAATATTGTCATGTGAATCTGAATAAATTTTGTGTGAATGTGAATGGAATTAACTTATGAATCATACTAAATTCATTATAAATGATTAAAATGTTGAGGTGTTAAAAAATTTCTAAGTTTATTAATCATATTCATATTTTGGAATATATTTAAAATAGCATATGATATTGATATGTGAATCTGGGTAAATTGTTGTTTGAATGTAAGTAAATTCAACTGTGAATCAGAGTAAGTTCATTATAAATGGTTAAAATGTTGAAGTAGTAAAAAACTTCTAAGTAATGTCTCAATATTATATGATATTGACATGTGAATATAATTATTTTTTTTGTACATATAAGTAAATCCAATTGTGAATCAAGTACATTCCTTATAAATATTTATAGTATTGAAGTAGTAAAAGTTTTAAAGTAAAATAATTACTCATATCTAAATTTTTATAGTTCATATTTACATTATGAATCCAGACGAGATGTACTTATGAAAAATATTATTTTTTATATATCAATATAAACAAATGTTTATTTGTAGAGGACAAAAAATTTGAATTTTGGTATATTCGGTTTTATTTTTGAAAAAAGACTAATTTTGAAAAATTAAAAACACAAAAAAATGAAGTGGATTTTTTGTTATAATCTTCTACATGTGCATCGATGTAATAAATTTACAACCTATTTTTTAGTCGTTGATAATTTTGATTATGAATATCGAGATTAGTCTCTTGGTACCATTGATAATTTTAGCCCCTTATTGAACCCAACCATATATGAACTTTTTTCTACACAATATTTTTTTAAAAAAAATATATCCAAAATGTTCTTATTGTGCCACTAAGTGATTTAAAAAATATTAAAAAAATTATTTTTTTAATTTTTTTCATATGTATATGCATATTTATATGAATATGAAAAAAATGATTTTTTTTTGAATTTTTTTAATCTCTTAAACGTTCTGTATACGTCATATTGAAATTATTTTTTGAATATATATATATATATATATATATATATATATATATATATATATATATATATATATATATATATATATATATATATATATATACGGATATACATGTGAATTTCATATGCATATGCATATAAATTTAAAAGAATTGATTGCTTTTGAATTTTTTTTAAAAATCCTTAGTCGCAGCATTTAAAAAAATTGGGTGCAATTTTTTTTGAAAAATATTGTGTAGAAAAAAAAAAGTTCTTAGGTTCTATCATGATCTCGAATAGAAAATGCAGTAATAACTAATAAGATATAATAATATTCTATCGTACCCCTCCCCACCCAACCTACTGTGAGCATTGTGTACATATTCCACAAGTTTGACAGGTGAATAGGAAGCTCAAGACTTGTTATAGTTGCCTAAAAAATGAGACCAACTCGTTACCCTTTTTTTCACTATCCCTCCTAACCTCATTTTTTGTCAATCCCCCTAACCTGAAACATCACTATCATTTTTCATGGACGACCAACATTCTCCTCACTCTCACTCCTCCACCACCACCTCCAATATCGATGCCACTGGCCACCGGAGACAAGGAGGAAGGGTTGTCCTCGGAGTCAGGTCCGTCGTTGCCGGTGATGGTGCTAAATCCAAGCTCATGTCACAATCTAAACTTCTTATCTCAAGGTCTACCTGCATCAAAAACATCCCTCACGGTCTCAACTCTCCCTATTTTCTCGAATCCCATATCCTCCTGAATAACAAGATGGTAAGTGTTCATGAAGGTAAGAACACCGTCGTTGGTAAATTTTTCTCTTTTTTTTCTTAATGTCGTGCTCTATGAATATCTCTGTACATCTACACTTATATCTATTTATCTTATAAGCTTGCATGCCTAAAACATTAACATGTTTCAGAATTAGATGATCGGGGGAGTTGAAACTACAATAAAATATTTTAGATGACCAGAAGAGAAGAACATGTAATACGAACTTACAAGGTGATGATGGAGAGAATAAGTTGATGCTTAGGAGGATTGAAGAAGAACGTCAGAGGGTTGAAGATGAACGTTGAATAAGGATGGAGCCGATAATGATGGTGGCGTATAAAAATATCACAACAGCCACATGAGAATGTTATTAGGTTTAAGGGCATAAAAGTCTTTCTGTTCCAGTTTTAATCGGAGATTTTGATAAGTCACAACAAAGTAACTTATCAAAATTTGCGTATTTTCTTTCTCCCACCGTCATAAGCTGCGTTTCAAACTATTATCCAAACACTCTTAATTTTGCTTTTCACGGTTCTCCACTGAAATACGGAGAAAAGCCAAAAAAAAATAAGCAATCCCAAACACCCCCTTATTAAGGTAAAAAGGTACACATGAGCGCGCACAAACACACACACACACACATATGTATGTGTGTGTGTGTGTGTGTGTGTGTGTGTGTGTGTGTGTGTGTGTGTGTGTGTATATATATATATATATATATATATATATATATATATATATATATATATATATATATATATATATATATATATATATATATATATATATATATATATATATATATATATATATATATATATATACATTTGTTAGTGAAGACCTATTTCTAAATGAACATTGAAATTGCACACTTGTGTAGGATAATTACGAAACCGGCATGACTTAATTGAGAAAAAAAATAATAATATTGCAATCTAGTATGAAACGTCTTTTTTTTTTTTTTTTTTTTTTTTTTTAATCATCTTGCCTTGGATTTATTCTAAAAAGTATAATAAAGTTGGATATAATTTTATATTTTGAGGAGAAGATATATCGATCCTGATGCTTAATTAAAGGTATATTGTCAATAGTTGATAGATCAAGTCAAATATCGTAAAATAGAAAGATAAAAAAGTTTTATTATTGAATAAATATCAATCGCGTAAACTTTGCATTGTAGAATCATTTTTCTTTTGTATGATTAGTCGCTTGTCTTGTTTTCAGATTCTTTGACATTGAAAGCTTCTTCATATATCTTACACACATGGATATGTTCTTAAAATACCGAATGATAATATTAAACAGGACGAATTTATTTCAAGAACCTTTGGTCTTCTCAAAGAGCTTAATCGAATATAAGTGTCCAAATAGAAACCTTTTTTAATGAAATTGGTAACTATATATAGCCCTATTCGAACAAAACCTAATTCGAGATTCTTCTTCTTTTTCCTTTTTAGCGAATTAGGGGTTTTCATATGTGACCATTTATAAATTAAAGGAAAATACATTTGGTTCTTTATCAAATTTAGTTAATGAATATGTACTGCATGTTTTACTTCTCGTTTCTTTCTGTAAGTAGATATGGTTAGATAGCGAATTAGCGATCGATTGATTTTTATGTCAAGGTAGAATAATAGAATAACTAAGCATTTCATAAGAGATTATAAACATTATTTTTCTAGGTCACGATATCATCTTGTATATTATATAATTTTTTGTTGTATTTTGATTTCTGTAGAAATCTACTTGAAATGTTTTATAAAAACATTTTGTCATATTTTGTGATTGATGAATGGCGTTAAACATGATTTAATTATTTATTTGAATAAAACAGACATTTATACTTTTTACGAAAAAAAAAACAATCACTCAACTTTGTACCCAAAGTATATTTGACATCCTTCGTCTTTTATCCAGTCAAACTTGTTTATACGGTTAAACATTTTTCATGATAATCCAAAATTATGAGTTTGATCCTCATGATTATCTACCATCTTCCGAATTACCTAGTTAGGAGAATCCACAATGTATTATTTAGTAGAATGAATGAATGATTGAATTGTATGAAACATCAAATAGTTTGCATTTAATGAATTAAACCAAT
This sequence comes from Cichorium intybus, assembly GCA_023525715.1. Classification (NCBI taxonomy): domain Eukaryota; kingdom Viridiplantae; phylum Streptophyta; class Magnoliopsida; order Asterales; family Asteraceae; genus Cichorium; species Cichorium intybus. The sequence continues at coordinate 94,511,793 of CM042015.1, forward strand.
CATCCTAATAGGATGTGACATGCGATGGATTTAAAGTTCAATGGCCGTTGAACACTATTGAGACTGTTTAATAAAGAAAAACAAACTTTTTTTTTCCTAATTATGTTTAATTGAACTTTGTAAAATCCAATATATTCAATAGATTAAATAATAAAAAATTGAATTAAATAACAAAATTGTATGAAAAACGTAATACTTATGTGTAATATATTAAACTTTATTGAGCTCAACATGCCCTAACCTCAATAGGTCGCCATAAATTTCATCTACTTGGGCATGAATTTTTTAGTCTTAATTTGTGGAATATGTTCTGAAGCAAACTACGATAGATGCATTAAAAATGACACAAATTATTTACCTTTCGATCTTCTTTGATTATTTATTTGATTATCAGAAATTTTCATTGAAACAAATTAACATCTAAAAGTTGGAATAATATAAAGCTAACACAAAGCAAGTTATTAATAAAAAGCAACTTATTAATAAATATTAAAACACAACTAAAATTAGAAAAATAAACATATTATCTTTCTTTATATAGAAACCTAATCATTTGCTAACCCTACATCAAACTGGCATTGGTTGTCCTTCCTTCAAGGGTCACTTTGTAGCTTCTTTTATAATATCCTCCTCTTTTTCCTTTCCTTTTCTAACTTTTCTTCATTGTACTTCTACTACACTACTCCAATATGTGGCTCATATATATTCCTCTCTAAATCATATAAGTAAATATAATTATATAATTTTCAAGCTTTTTAGCTATTTTGAATAATTTGTTTAATCAAAATAACAAAAAAGCTCAAGTACTTGACCATTTTTCTGTGAAGAACAACCAATGGGGAATGAATATATGTTACTTTTAGAAGAAATCGGTTTTCGAGGGTTTGAGTTTTTTTGACTTGTTTGTCACCTCTATCTGAATGTGCTTCCGAAGCTTGATGTCCAGTAATCAGGTGCAGTCTCAGTAGTAACTGGGAAGGTACTCGATACTGGTACAAGGCAAAGTCCGCGGCTCCTCAAGTCTTGTTGTTTAGCTCCTTCCGCGATGTCTTTCACTTTGTCATGAATCTGAAAATGAATTTATGAGTTAGCGAAATAGGTTTAAGTTGAAATTTTTGAAAAAAGAAGTAATAAATACGATATGTTTCCATGTATCTTACTTGTTGCCGTTGCATAGTAGCTCCATTTTTCATATAGGGAGCACTTAGAACCTGAAATATGTAATATTAAAGTAACAACAAACATGATGTATATGAAAGTATGTCGTGGATAAGTTATATAAAAATATGAACATACATTGACTTGATCGTGAAGGAGCTTAATATACTCGATGGCTTCATGGAGGACCGATGCAGTATCAGTCTGTAAATGTAAGTTATCGTCGTAAGGTACAAAAAAGATGAAGCGTTTGAATGAAATATGTTGAAAAGAACATTAAAATCATGAATACCTTTCCGAAAGGTGAAACGAGTTGTTGGAGCGCAGTGACTCGATCCCCTAATTTCTCTTTTCGAACCTGAATAAAAACCAAATATATACACCTCTTTAGGGTTTGTATGTACACGTATTCAACAAATCAATTTTCATGGAAATTAAGCTATGTATACCTTAAAAGTTGGCAATGGCGATGGTGTTTCAAGACGAGGTCGCTTAAATGTAGGTTCACCGGAGCTTTTCTTTACCGATGATCCCAAGTCCCGAACTTCTTCATTTTGAGACTAAAATTGAACATTCAAAACAAAGTTCTTGATGAAACCCTAATCTTGATGGCATGAGTGTATGCAAGTTAAAAATTGATATTTTTTGTTACCTTGATGTTAGGGAAATCGTGTTTCTCATCATACGACGAAGAGCGAAATGGAGACTGCGTTGAAGTGAAAAATCCTGCTTGATTATGGTTTAAATCCAACGTCGGCGCGTTCCAGAAAGGGGTCTTGTTGGCTAAGTGTAAACCTCCAGGAACATGTTTTGGCTTTACTGAAGAAGAGAATCTGGGTATGCTTGAAACAGAATTGAAATCGTTCATATTCGCTTGAAAATCGTATAGGGGTTGATGTGACGGCGCTACTGGCGGAGGTGGTGGTGGCGATGTTCTATGGAATAAACTTTGTAGCAAACTTGAAGGGTAACCATATGAAGTAACAACCAAGTTTCCGTTGCTATCACCGGAGCTTGTGATAAAGTTTGAAGGCTGTTGTTGGTCCATACCAAAATTTGATGAATCTTGGCTGCTGGGGGGTAAGTTACTCAAGATTTCTGGCAGGGTCTGACTGTAACTCTCTTCATCATTTCTTCCGTTACTAAATAAAAATTTCGATGGAGTGATCATCAGATTCTTTTTCTGCTTCATATACTTACAAAAGAAGTCTATGGTCCATTTCTTAGTGGAATTAAAAGTTGAATCAATAATTGCAAAAACAAAGTAAAAGAAAACTAAAAGCTATTGTATGCTTACACTAATAAAGCTTGATTCCAATTGGTGGTTGTAGACGGTGGCGAACTCATCATCTGAAAGGATGAATCCGGCGAGATAGCGGTGGTACAACCAGCTGGAGAATCATCAGTTGACCTTGTTTTCATGTTCATTAAATCACTTTGCCAGCAACCTCCATAGTTGCCCATATATGATGAGCCGATGAAGGTGGTAGTTCTTGGTGAACTCCACCAGCTTCCGCCACAAACCTCTGCCTGAAATTCTTCTGCCATGTAAATTTATCCACCAAAATTTCTCTCTAGCTAGTTCTTCTGTCAATTAAACACTTGGAAAGAAAGTGAGTCGTGTTATATATATATATATATATATATATATATATATATATATATATATATATATATATATATATATATATATATATATATATATATATATATATATATATATATATATATATATATATATATGTGTGTGTGTGTGTGTGTATGAACCAACAGGGAATGTACGGAGGGTGTAAACTATTGAATCTGGTTGACAATTTATAAAGTGACAAACTTAGTCAAAAATAAATTGATTATTTATATGACAATATTTCCTGAATTTATTATTTTTGATATAACAGTTCTAATATTTTACCTTCTATAGATTTTCTTTTAAAGTTCCAATAAATAATTTTTTTTAATCTGACAACTAGCTAGTTCTATTTATTTGATTAGTTACAACTAAGTACCTAGCTTCAAATATAATAATCACAAGAATTTCACACTTTTTTCTTTTTGTTTGTTTTCTTCGTGGCCGAATGACCAAGGTTGGAAGATGAGCTTAAGGGATATTGTGCTAGGTCAATGGTGGTTTGTAAGTTTTTTCTAATGTGTCATTAAGACATGGAGAATGAAAGTGAATGAGGAAAAATAAGCGGGTTCAGGAGACGAAGCGGAAAATTGTAGCGACAAATGTTATTTATTTATTTTTTTTTTGAACCGGCAAATCTATCCTACTCCTACTCCTATTCTCATTCACCTATAATTCACCTATTCCCCCTAGTGGGGATTGAACCCTCAACCTCAATGTTAGAAGGCGACGCTTTACCATTTGACCAAGGGGCCATAATCAAAGATGAAAACACCCTTACAGGCAGAGCTAGTTGCATAATCAAAATTCAAGAATTTGAAGCACAAAAAACTCAAGATCTTAACCAAAATGTGAGATGTAAATGGACTTTGCAGGGGGGATGAGAACACCCAGTTCTTTCATAGGTTAGTCAACTCATATGTTAAGAACTCACAATGAATGGGCTAATCATGGGTTATGGGAGACAAGTCTGGATGTAATTAAAGTAGAGGTGTTGTGGTTCTTTAAAGAGAAATTTGTAGAGCCAATTTGGAATAGTCCTAAATTCCGTAACAACCATTTCGACAGATTTCAAACAAAGACAAGTGCTACTTGGACTCTACGTTCTCGACTGAGGATATTAAAGGAGCCGTTTACGGGTGTGGAAATGACAAGGTCCGGATAGATACACCTTTAGATTCATAAATAATTGTTAGGGCTTATTGCCACATATGCCATTGCGGCTGTGTATACTTTGAAACCCATTTATGTGTACAATGAATCTCGAAAGTAACATCTCTTTCATTTCTCTCGTGCTTAAAGTTGGAGACCCTCTTAACCTTGCAGACTTTAGGCTTATCAACCTTATATGTTGTGTACTTAAGATTATCTTGAAATTATTAGCTAATCGACTCAAAGTGGTCATTAGCTTGGTGGAGGGGAATGCGCAATCAACATATGTTAAGGACTGCAACATTCTTGGCGAGCCTCTAATGGTTAATGGAATTATCACATAGGCCTATATATCCAAAATGAAGTTGCTCGTGTTTAAAGTCAATCTTGATAAGGTATTTAGTTCGCTTAAATGAGAGTTCCTTGTTGACATTATGCTTCAAATGGGATTTGGGTCAAATATTGTAATTAGATTTGTGTCATTTTCTCCTCCACTATGTGTTTGTTCTTACTAGTGGGTCCCCAACCAAGTAATTTCACTGAAGAGGGGTGTTGGGCAAGGAGATTCTCTTTCTGCGTTCCTTTTTATTCTTGCGATCGGGGGCTTTGGAGTGGCCATAATGGAAGCAAGTAATAAAGGCTATACTTTATTAATGCCCAATAATAGGCATATTATATTGGTCCTCTAATATGTTTATGATGCTATATTCTTTGGAGTTTGGTCTAAGAGGAATGTGATGAACTTAATGATAATTTTGAGGTGTTATCATTTAGCCTCGAGATTAAAGGTTAACCTTGTCAAGAGTAAATTCATGGAGGTAGGGGTATTACTCTTGAAGTGAATAGTAAACCCCACTTTATGAATTCTCTTGAATGTTGTTTCCACTTTGTATACCTCAATTTGCCTATAGGACCTTAAATAACTAGATTAGCTAGTTGGAGATCTGTCATTGATAATTAAAAAGTTATATTGGTGGTTGTCTTATTCTTTGCAAGTCCGTGCTAGATGGTATAAGAAGTTACATGGTTTCTTTATTCAAAGTGCCTTCCATCATCATCAACAACAAGAAACTTGAATACTTTAGGTGTAACTTTGGGCGAGGGAGAGGGTGTCTGCATGGCAAAAAGATTACGTGGGTGGCTTGGCAAAATATTTTGAACCAGAAGAAGTTGGGGAGATTCAATATTCGAAGCCTCAAGGCTTTCAACTTAAAACTATTGATTAAATGGTGGTGGTAGTGGTACATAACTAATCCAAATGGCCTTCAGAAGGAGGTGGTTAGGGCTATTCATAGGGACAACAATAGGCTTGAGGTTCTTGGCCCATTGGAGATCGATTATGGCTTGTCTTACGAAAACAGTGTTGCTTGTCTTCTTGATTGTTCGAGGAGAGAGTGATTCTCGGCAGAGGAGCACGAATGGAGTGTAGCTTTCCTTGTGTTTTCTTGCTAGCTTGTCTTTTTGTTTGTTGTTCTAGCAAGAGAGTCTTTCTTAGGATAGAAAACACATTTGGGGGAAACAAACCAATCTAAATAAATATTTTGACAATTATTAGGTTGATCTGAACTACATTTTTCATATGACTGTAGGGGAGAATTAATGGTGTTGGGACATTGATGAAGAAGATGGTTATATGGTCGTGTCCTTTAGAAGTTTGATTGACAAGATGTTATTGGATCAGGCCTTGATGGAAACCAGTGGTCAAAAGTGTACTCTCTAAAGTGAATATGGTGATATGGAGAACAAGACTAATGAGGCTTCCTAGAAGAACTAATTTAGATCAAAGAGGCGTGGTTGTTTTTATGGTTCTTTGTCCATCCTATAATGCAAAAGAAGAAACAGAAGAGATCCTTTTAATTTTTGCTCGACTGACATGGAGGTTAGAGTTAGACAGCACAAACTGGTGGATGATGATTCCAATAAACATGGTCTTGTTGGAGGACTGCATTATTGGGACGAGTAGAAGGAGGTTGTCCGAGTTGGCTGTGTAATAGCCCAAACTTTTGCTAAAATAATAACAATGGAATTAAGGTTCTTAATAAAAGCGTTATGTAATTATGTAAGAATAGACATGGTGATACATTATGTTAAGATGGCGAGTTTAAGGGTTAAAGTGTGAAATTATTAACTTTATGGGTATGTATAGGGTAGAATAGATAAATATGTAACTTGAGGGGTCAAAAGTTCTAAATTAGCAAGCTTGTACATATAATTAACGAAAATAGATAATTTCTCTTCATTCACGCCATACTCTTTTCCCAAATTTTCAAGAACTCGCTACAGTGTTCGGTTGATCCTTAGAGATTAAGTCGTTGGATCATTGTCAGATTTGGATTGAAGCTTCGAAGATAATTTTGCACGTTTTGACCGGAGGAATTTCTATTTTGATGTCTAGAAGTCGAGATATAGACATCCGATTAGAACTGCAAAATTGAGGTAAAATAACTGTTTCCGCCACCGTATTGGAAAAATCATCGTAAATTCTAGGAGTATCGTTTTGGAGTGAAACCAGAGCCACATTCTCGAAAATTGAGTTGAGTATTTCATTTTTCTTTGGGGAGGTGAAAAGCATGGTTTGGCCTCTAACCTATATCAAATACGCCTTTTCCATAGACTGGTCCAATTTTGACAGCTTTGATATGTAGTCTTGCAATATTTGTAGTAAATTGTAGAAAAATCTTTTTGGGATGATCTTGTTATCCTTATAAAAGGAAACGAGAGTTGCTTTCTATAAAAAAAATATCGTGAACAAGTGGCAAATTCTAGTGTTAAAAGTGAATGGATGCTATGAAATTTAATCTTGAAGTTATTGCTTTCGAGTTCATGACTTAAGATTTTAAGAAGGGTCTTAAGGAACATCTCAAGGGTCCTAATCAGGGTTTAGTCTCTACTTAACTAAATGGTTAAATTCCATTTTTGTGAAAGATTTAAAGGACAATTAAGAGAATGGCTAAAGTAAATACTATAAAAGTAGTATTACATAACAAGTTGATGTGTGATCTAAGTAGTATCTATTGGTAACATATGTAGGAGGATGATACATGATACCTTTGATGTCTTGCCATTTGGATTGTTGCTAGCAGATTAGTCGTATCAAGTGAGTAACCGTGTTCCCTTCCGCTTTTTGATCCATGGTTGATTATGACATACATTTACATACTTATGAATGATACAAAGTGTAACTACTATTTCTCTTAATAGTGTATATAATAACGTGTCACACCTGATGTGTGTGTATGTATGATATTTATATGGGAGAGGATATTGATTATGGAATGTAGGAGCCTATGTGACTAAGTGTCATTGGTGGCTGGGTATGCGTAAGAGCCTATGTGACTAAGTGTCATCGGTGGCTAGATATGTATGAGAGCTTGTGTGACTAAGTGTCACCGATGGCTGGATATATGTGAGAGCCTGTGTGACTAAGTGTCACCGGTGGCTGGACATGTGTAAGAGCCTATGTGACTAAGTGTCACCGATGACTGGGAATATTGTGCTTGTATGGTTATATACCATCAGTGGCTAGAATTTCTGTGAAGATGTCTGGGTGGTTGCGTGCTACTGGTGGCTGGATATGTCGATATTTTGGATACTGGTAAGCCTTAGTGGCTCAGAACCATACCTGGAAGGTCCCAGTAAGCCTTGGTGGCTTAAAACCGCGGACGAATATTTATTGGGTCCGATAAGCATGTGTAGCTATACGCCACTGGTGGCTCAGAACCGTGACTAGTAGACTACGATAAGCATTAGTGGTTCAGAATCATGGGCAGAGATTTATTGGGTCCGGTAAGCCTGTGTGGCTATACGCCACCGGTGGCTCAGAACCTTAACCGATGGAATACTATGTTGGGATTTTTACAAATTAACACAATTCAATCAGGCATCAGAAGATAAAACAGATTAAATCCAAAACTAAGCAGATTATTAAGCAAGATCATATCATGTTCATAATCAGGATCATAAGTTCATAACAATTGCATCAACAACAAGATGAATATGATTCATACGTTTGTTTGGATGTTAAGGATCCAAACCAGAATCCCTATAATGATTCACACCCAAGATCACCAGAAGAACAAGCAGACATAAATTCTTCAGGCTTGAAGAAATCGATCCAGAAAGCCCTTGAAATGTTATTGAAATTGACACAGAGGGAAGGGGAGGGAGGATTGAATGGTTGGCGGCACCTTTAGTGTAACACCTGTGTCCCGGATAATGTTTCAGATCAAAACATTAGTTACAATCTCATATAAAAATCAGCATTGTATGCGGATCTTAGAAAAATCATAATTATAAAAATCGGATTGACCTCAAACCAGTGCACAAAGTTTGCAAATTGAGTCTAGTTTAAGTGATAAAAATTTTGTAGATCGCGACGCGACGGGGTATGGGATCGCGACGCGATCTCTGTCGGCAGTGTCGGTTGAGTGCGCGATGAGATAAGTGCTTACGTCAGAGATCGGGACGCGATCTAGGGTTGGATCGCGACGCGACGGAGGTCCAGAGGCCTATAAATACAAGGCACAAGCCTCATTTTGAGGCAGAACACATACCAAACACATATACGATATAGGAGAGTGTTCTGGTAAGGAGTATACGTTGAGAGATGATAGTGAGAAGTAAGGAGCCAGCGGTAGCTAGCATCGAGGTGCTCGAGAGCTATCAGAAGTCCGGAACGAGAAACGTGCCAGGACTCCGAGAAAGCACCAAACTTAGGTGAGTAATCGCTACCGTATCTCCCTAGTAGTTTATACGTGTTAAACTATAGTAGAAAGAAATTGTTAAAATAAATGCAAAGTAGTATAGTTATGATTTTTATTAGTACTTATGTGGAAACTAGGTATGATATGGACCCGTTTGACGAGTCCGTCTCGTGAATAGTAAAGTGACACGAGCTGATACTGAGCAGCGTGATTAACCAGTAGTGTAGTGCCCGTGCGGAAGGATGACATATGACATAGAAAGAGGATTAAATAGATGATGTGTGCCAACACTATATGTCACACCAGTATTGGTCTAGTAAGTTAGAAGGGATATGGATATCCTATAAAGCAAGCATAGGAAATCGTGTAGACAGTACCAAATGATGAATTTGGTTAGAGAACGATAGTATCGAGTGATAACCCGGTGCGGAATCGGTAAACATGTTTAGCATAGCAATAACGAATGAGTTGCCGTATAATAAAAGTAGGCGGCATAATAGTAGAATGCATTACGGTATACGATACCGTAAATGAGTGACGTTAGACAGTACGGTAACGCTATAAGTTACCAGACAATAGAAGAAAGCACAGAAAGACATAGTAAGTGAGTAACGGTAACGATATAAGTTACCAGATAGTAGAAGAAAGTGTAGTAAGTATGTACGAAGAGTAAGTTCCGTCGGGTAATACGGTAGTTTCACAGTATGATGTACGAGTAAGGAAAGTGATCGTATGACGGTCAAGTGTAGTAAAATGATTCTGTGAAACGAGTGTGGCTATTTAGGCCATACTGTGATTCGATTACGCATTAAGCTTTATAGCTTACCCTTTTATTTATGTGGTTTTTGTAGGTGTAGGTAACGCTCGGCTTGGATCATGGGACGATCTCTGGTGATATTATCTTGTAAAACTCAGCCTTTGGAGAGCCGGGTCGTTACAAATGGTATCAGAGCCGAGATTTGAGTGAACTAGGTGTTAGTAGAAAAGATTCCTAGACTCAAATCAGTAGTTATATGCGGATTACCTAATGATAGGTAAATATCACAAACATATTGTGATAAGGAGAAAGATGGGTAAACATCACAAATTGTGATGAGAAGATAGATAAAGATAAAGCAAACTATACATAGTAACACAATATGAGTGTTAAAGAACTCCTTAGAAATTTAAGGAGAAAAAGATAGTAAGAACAGTGATAAGATAGCTTGTTAAAAATATAAACAAGAAAGTAAGTGAGAAATAAGAACTACAAGAATGTATTAAAACATGAGAATGGTACAAAAGGTACCAAAGAAGATAAGAAGTATACTCATAAGAGTAATACAAGAAAACTGAAAAAAAAATAAAAAAGCAAGCAGTTTTGAGAAAAGAAACAGTTTGAGTAAGAAAACAGAAAATAAAAGTTTAGCCAGCAGGCTATAAAGAAAAGAGTTGGCTTTTAGCCATAAGATATTTTCGAAAGTATGACTTAAAAGTCAAAAAGGTAAGAAAGAATGTAAGATATGAAGATAAAAGTAATAATAAAAGTAGCTCTACGTAAGAGCTAAAAGTTTGTTTGAAAGAAGTCTATGAAAAGCTAAAATTTTAAAATAGTGGCTCTACATATGAGCTAAAATGTTTTACGAGTCTGAACTATGTTTCAGAAAAGAGTTTTGAAAGCTATGAGATTTGAAAAGATATTGAAAGTCGCTTTATATAAGAGCGAAAGATGTTTTAGTTTAGCCAAGACCAATTTGAAACGAATGACAGTCGAGAAGAGAAAGAGGTCCGGACAGGCTTTCGCCATTTAAGGAAGCCTGGAAGACACTACTGGGATGGTACCTCCCTTCGCGAAGTAGTTGTCTAGCTTAGTATACCCTTGCACTTGGATCCGTTCCAAGTCACAAAAGGGGAGACAGAGATAGCATAACCTAGCGGGTAGATCTGTTCTGTCCTGCGAGGGAAGTTAGTAGAATGAGTTTCATGAGTTTCAGTTGGTCTTACGCTAAGAGAAAGGAAAGAGTTAAAGAAAGAATTATTTTCAAAATGAGGGTTATTTTATAACCAAAGAAGATTAAGGGTCCTGTAATGACCAAAAGTTATGATAGAAATTTTTAACAAGATAACAAAATAGTCATTTTATGATCAAGAAGTAAAAAAAAGAGATTTTTTTTCTAAAAGAGTGATTTTCATGACTAGAGTATGTAAAAACTTTAAAAGTATAAGAGAGTCACTTTATGACTAGAAAGAGTAAAAAGGAAATTTTTACTAAAGAACGAAAGACCCAACTGAAAAAAAAACATAATAATATGTTGAAACAGATCAGTTGGAAAGTATGGAAGTTAATTATGTGATAATAAAAGCCACAATAGTAAGCATATAAGAAAGCGAATATGTATGAGACTGGTGAGTTTTGGTATAGAAAAAGAAAGAATACAAATAGACTATACCACGTGTAACTAGTGGTATATGAGTTAAGGGAACTAGTGAGCCAGGAAACCCAGTGTAACGATAGAATCAGTATGTATCAGTAATTATGATAGTAAGGGCCCGTATTATCATAGTCACAAAATATGTATTGATGCTAACGGAATCACGAAGGAATCATAGTAATCTGGTAAGAAATAAGTAGAAAGTATAACAAACATAAAACTATGTTGTGAAATGAGTAAAAGATATGGGAACCCTTGTACCCAAAAGTATAAGTCAAGTAAGTATGAGTGACGATAAGAGAAAACAAGTAATGATAAATATAGTATGGTAAGAATACCTAAGGGTGTAGAAGAATATGTACACAGGTACATAAGACTTAGTTTGAGAGATTACTAAGATTTCGGGGATGAAATCCTGTAAGAGGGAAGGATTGTAACACCCGTGTCCCGGATAATGTTTCAGATCAAAACATTAGTTACAATCTCATATAAAAATCAGCATTGTATGCCGATCTTAGAAAAATCATAATTATAAAAATCGGACTGACCTCAAACCAGTGCACAAAGTTTGCAAATTGAGTCTAGTTTAAGTGATAAAAATTTTGTAGATCGCGACGCGACGGGTATTGGATCGCGACGCGATCTCTGTCGGCAGTGTCGGTTGAGTGCGCGATGAGATAAGTGCTTACGTCAGAGATCGGGACGCGATCTAGGGTTGGATCGCGACGGAGGTCCAGAGGCCTATAAATACGAGGCACAAGCCTCATTTTGAGGCAGAACACACACCAAACACATATACGATATAGGAGAGTGTTCTGGTAAGGAGTATACATTGAGAGATGATAGTGAGAAGTAAGGAGCCAGCGGTAGCTAGCATCGAGGTGCTCGAGAGCTATCAGAAGTCCGGAACGAGAAACGTGCCAGGACTCCGAGAAAGCACCAAACTTAGGTGAGTAATCGCTACCGTATCTCCCTAGTAGTTTATACGTGTTAAACTATAGTAGAAAGAAATTGTTAAAAGAAATGCAAAGTAGTATAGTTATGATTTTTATTAGTAGTTATGTGGAAACTAGGTATGATATGGACCCGTTTGACGAGTCCGTCTCGTGAATAGTAAAGTGACACGAGCTGATACTGAGCAGCGTGATTAACCAGTAGTGTAGTGCCCGTGCGGAAGGATGACATATGACATAGAAAGAGGATTAAATAGATGATGTGTGCCAACACTATATGTCACACCAGTATTGGTCTAGTAAGTTAGAAGGGATATGGATATCCTATAAAGCAAGCATAGGAAATCGTGTAGACAGTACCAAATGATGAATTTGGTTAGAGAACGATAGTATCGAGTGATAACCCGGTGCGGAATCGGTAAACATGTTTAGCATAGCAATAACGAATGAGTTGCCGTATAATAAAAGTAGGCGGCATAATAGTAGAATGCATTACGGTATACGATACCGTAAATGAGTGACGTTAGACAGTACGGTAACGCTATAAGTTACCAGACAATAGAAGAAAGCACAGAAAGACATAGTAAGTGAGTAACGGTAACGATATAAGTTACCAGATAGTAGAAGAAAGTGTAGTAAGTATGTACGAAGAGTAAGTTCCGTCGGGTAATACGGTAGTTTCACAGTATGATGTACGAGTAAGGAAAGTGATCGTATGACGGTCAAGTGTAGTAAAATGATTCTGTGAAACGAGTGTGGCTATTTAGGTCATACTGTGATTCGATTACTCATTAAGCTTTATAGCTTACCCTTTTATTTATGTGGTTTTTGCAGGTATAGGTAACGCTCGGCTTGGATCATGGGACGATCCCTGGTGATATTATCTTGTAAAACTCAGCCTTTGGAGAGCCGGGTCGTTACATTTAGGGTGTTGGGATGCCTTAAGGTTGAACCTCAAGGCCTTTATTTATAGTACATGGGCTTCTAGGGTTTCAAACTTAGGAGCCTTTTGGCGGCCGCATCCCCTGGACTTGTTACTATTAATTAAATTAGTAATTAATTACAATCCAATCCCATATTAAATTAATTTGTCAATTAATTTATTAATTAATTCTTGATCCAGTTTCTGATTAATTTATTTTTCAATAATTTAATAAACTGGTTATTTCTCTATTATTTCTGCTACAGATTGTTCTTACTGGGTCGTGAGGGCAACCTAAATAGGAACCTGCTATTATTAGAAATATCACCACAGTTGATGACCTGAGACATATTTCCAACATATTATGTGTCAAAGCTTCTTTCTCACTTCTGCACATCTCAACATCTTTACCAGGCTTCAAGAAGATCTTTTTGGCTATTATATGTTTTACATAATCATCCTCTGTCACCAACACTTTCAAAGGGCAGATGTTGTTGACAAAAAATATTACAATTTTTAAAACTTCTCTCGATGTTTATGTTTTCTTATTACTCGATGATGCTGATCTGCATGTGTTGGTCTGGAGGTGAACATGCCTCCAAATTTTGGGAGAAGATCTATCGGTTGGAATGTGATAGTCCAAATAAACATGCAATGTAATCAAAATAAAAAGGCCATCATCACATAGCATCACATATCTATATTCGTTGAAATAAAAGCAGCAAAAAAACTATAAGAAGATTAAAAATACACCTATATTATGGATGAACTTCAGAACTCAAAGGAGGATTTATTTATCGTCTCACACCCCCAAAGTAGCAACCTTGTGTTCCTTGCGAATGCTAGTCCACAACACAAGACCAAGGATTTCTTACTTGACACCCAAAGAAAAGAAGTCGTGACCCCTTTTTCTTGTTGTCGACTAAGAGCAACACCTAGAGATAATAGTAATGATTGAGAGAGAGAGAGAGAGAGTGAGAGGGGGAGATTTTGGTTGTATTTATTTTTGTGAGATGGATTCAAGGGTTGTCAAGTGATTCCTACCAATTTAGGAGTTAGAATAAGTCTTAGATATTTCTAGTTTTTATTTTGAATTTAAATAAAGATAATATATACTTAAATAATTAATATAATTATATATAGATTATTTACAAATTAAGTCCCTAAACTTTTTTGGCTTCAAATTCAGTCTTGACTTGATAAACCAGTCTCCATAAGATTTTCCTTGATGTTTTGGAACTTAAGTTATACTATTTGTACAACCAAATAGGTTCATGCATCATCAATAATGGTACCAACCCATTGTGTCAGTGAGCATATTTCTACCAAACTCATACTTGTATATGGCATAACAACTATATAACAACATTTATAATTAGTATCTAGCACTACACCATTCTCCAAAGTCATCATAGGGTATGTCGTCCATGAGTACTGAACTTAAAACCTAGAGGTATGAAACAGTCTTGTAGGTAGGTAATAAAATATCCCTTTTTGAGATATCTGTATGAAAATGAGACATGGAATGTTGTTAATCTCAAATCTTCAACATTGTGTTTCTTGATAGATATTAGTGGTGCCCTTAAAGCAAACTGTAGAATTGATCCAATATCAATCTAGTATGAGTTTGGCCATAATTTTAGTGTCAACACCAAATCATCCAGGGGCCGATAGATATCTCTTTCATATTTTAGTCAGATGGGACAAATAAACTTTAACTACAAAGACCTCACCCATGCATCGTGTTACACCCAATTATTTCTTATATGGCTAACCGTTACGGAAAACATGAGGAATAGTCAAGGCATACCAGACTGCAGATTAAGAACCTATGCATCTTTATTTTAAGGACATAAGATATTTCCATCTTAGAGTTACATGTGACAAAATCCATAAAGTAATATCTAAAAGTAGGTTACTCCAATACTTGATCTCTATCAAGTACATTGAGTGTAGTCACATCTCTATGTAATATATATCTCTACGAATAATCTACTAACACCTCACATCAGTCTCGATTCACTACTTCCTTGCATGAAGAATGACCGACTATAGAGAGGTCGAATAAACTAGTATTCTAGAACTAAGTAATATGAAAATAAAAATACAATAATGAACTCAATTAAATAATTGCTCTATAACATATATTAAGATTTCTAAATAATAATCATTACATCATAAAATTGCATACTATATTAGTTCCTAAACATCAAATCAACTAAAGTACACTCGATCCAATTCATTTTCAAATCTAATGCCTATAGACCTAGTATGAGAATCACGCTTGATCTTCAATAATGGCTTAGTAAACGAATCAACTAAGTTCTCATCTGATGTAACTCTACTAACAACAATATCTCCATATTCGACAACATTGCAATAATGATATTTCTTGAGTATATGTCGTGTGCACTTGTGTGACCTGGGTTCTTTAGCTAGAATGACGGCACCCTCGTTGTCACAATAGATATTTGTGGGATGATTAATGCACAAAACTTTACCAAGATCTCTAATGAACTTATTCATCCGCATAGACACTTTTTCTGCTTCATTAGCTACAATGTACTCAACCTCCATTGTCGAATCAACTATGGTATGTTGCTTTTAACTCTTCCAAGTTACCGCTTGTCTATTCATTAAGAACACGAATCTTGAGTGCAAACAAGAATCATCTTCATTAGTATGGAAGCTTGCATTAGTGTAACCCTTTACTCTACGCACTTCCTAATCAATAAAGATCAAGAACATATCTTTTTGTTCTTCTAAAATACTTGAGAATGCTCTTGACTGCCATCCAGAAAGCCTCAGAAGGATTGGTATGATATTGAATTTCCATGCTTAAGATAGACGCCACATGAAGCCTCGTACATATCATGGCAGACATGACCGATCCCACAACTGATGCATATAGGACTCGATTCATCTTGTCTAGTTCCTAAGTTTAACTAGGGCATTGAGATCTACTCAATATTAAACCATGCTACATAGGTATGAACCCTTTTTTGGAGTCATGCATCTTGATTTTCTTCAAGACCTTATCCATGTATGTACTTTGGCTTAACCTAATGAGGCTTTTAGATGTATCTCTATAGATCTTGATACCTAATATGTAAGTTGCCTCTCCTATGTCGTTTATAGAATAAAATTTCCTTAGCCAATATTTACTTCTTGTAAACTAGGGGCATCCTTTCCCATGGAAGTATGCCATCAACATATAATACAAGGAAGACTACATCGCTCCCACTAGTTTTAATATATACACATGGCTCATATTCACTTCTAATGAAACCAAACTCCTTGATCTTCTCATCAAATCAGAGATTCCAGTTGCTAAATGCTTGCTTGAGTCCATAAATGCACCTCTAAAGCTTACATACTATATTTGGATACTTGGCATGCATAAAACCTCATGTTATATCATGAACGCATCCTCTATATTAGTTTTCTATTTAACAAAATGGTTTTTACATCCATTTGTCATATCTCATAGCATGAAATGCTACTACGACAATAAGTATCCTTATAGATTTTAATAGACACTGGTAAAAACGCTTCATCGTACTCTACACTATGAGTTTGTGTGTAATCTTTTCCACCATTCTAGATTTATATATGTAACTTGCCATGTATGTCACTTTTCTTCTTGAAGACTCATTAGCACCCAATTAATTTATAGTCAGGTGATCGATTAACCAAGTCTCATACTTGATTATTGTACATGAATTGCATCTTTCTTTCCATAGCCTCCTTCAATTTAGCTGACTTAAGTCCTACTATAGCCCCTAAATAGCTTGTAGGTTCATCAACATCTACTACCACATCATCAATTTCAAATATGAGTAATTCATATCTTTTTGGTGCTTAATGTGCTCTATCAGACTTACGGATAAGATATGGATTTATGTCAGATTCCTTAGTAACTCCTTGTTGAGGTTCAACTCCTTGTTGAGGTTCAACAGGTTCTTCAACTTATGGTTGAGAACTAGTGTCAATATCAAGTTTGTTGTTAACTTTTAAGTTACTTTAATATCAATATGGCTTACACTAATGTATTGGGATATTAGCTCCCTTTCAAGGAAGAATATTATTCGAGCAATGTATACTTTGTTCTCAAAGGGGTTAGAAAAGTAACATTTATAATAATCAACATGATATCCAAACAAACAACAATTCTCTGATTTGGGTTCCAATTTGTCTTGAGCTTCACGAAGAATGTAAGTCTCGCAGCCCACCGCTTTTAAATAGACGAGCGGTGGAGCATTCATACTCCATATTTCAGAGGGTGTTTTCGAAACCTTGTTTATTGGTATAAGGTTTAGGATTCTTGCAATAGTGTCTAAGACGCAAACCCAAAAACTGATTGAAAGCATAGTTCGAATCATCATGGATCAAACCATACCTAGTAATGTTCAATTTTTTCTCTCTCCTACACCGTTATGTTGTGGTATCCCGATGGACTCATGCATGAGATAATTCCACAGTTCCTTAGATGATCACAAAATTCTTGACTAGGATGCTCATCACCCCTATCAAATTTGAGAATCTTAATCCTTTTACTTACTTGATTCTCTACGTCATTTTGGAATGTCATGAACACCTCTAAGGTTTCAGAATTATTTTTAACTGGATAAACATAACTACACCTATAGAAATAATCAATAAAGGTAACAAAGTATATTTGATCATGTCTCGTGGTCGATCTGAATGGACCACATACATCATTGTATACTAGGTCTAACAGATCTTTGCTACGTTTACTGTTACATGTGAATGGCTCATTTGTCATCTTTCTTAATAAACAAGACTCACATTCATCATAATACTTTTGATCAAACGATTCCAAAAATCCCATCCAACTAGAGTTTGGTGGTCCGTTTCTTGTTTATATGGCTTCGAAGACAATACCATTTATACGTATTATACAAACCCATTTTAGATTAATCAACATTGAAGATTGAATTGTTGCTTGCCCTTATGCTAATACAGTTTTCATAAACTCCATGACAAGGTTTTTCTTTGAAATAAAGAACGTTTTTTATAAACTAAGATAGAACCATTTTCAAAACCATCTTTGTATAAATCATAAAAAGGAAATAATGTTTCTAGCCATGTATGGCACATAACAACAATCTAACAAATCCATAGATATACTACTAGAGATCTTAAGTTCATAATTCCCAATCCTATAGATAACAAAATTGTGCTTATTGCCCATGATCAAGTCCAACTTTCTACAACTCAACTTCTTACTTCTTCTTAGTCCCTGCACATCAGTACAAATACAAGTACCACATACTATGTCCAATACCTAGAAAGTAGAAGCATAAGTACTATGGATTTCAATCATAAACACAATGAATTACCATACTCTTTGGTCTTGAGCTTCTTTAGCTCCTTCGAATAATTCAGACAATTATGCTTCTAGTTTGCCTTTGAAGACATCTAAAAAATAAAGTTGAACTTTAGTAATTTTATTATTTTCCTTGAAAAACCAATTGCCCAAAAACTATTTTAACAAGGCTAAGACCCATATTTCACTTCTAATTATGAATACGTTTGTCATAATTGGAAAAAGGACCTATTTATATAGGTAACCATTTTACCATATTCAATTTCTATAAAACTCTTGGATTCTTAAGGGATTCATTCACACAACGTCAAATGACATGTTTAATCCCTTATACGCTTAAACTTTCTCGTGACATGCTTGTCGTGGATCACTGGTTTAGACAGTAAACCATCCATAAAGGAACTTGTGAAATCCGACCTAACACTCTAGGGTATTACGGTCGTCACATCATATTCCCTAAATTCTAAGTGATGCGTTTGGCTAATGCACTTTCCTACATCAAAAGACTATTAATTCACATGTGAGTTTCGTAATGAGTAGTATATAATTTCCATTTTATAAAAACAAAACATTTTTAACTCATCTTTTGGCAAAAAAATATTTTTAAAACAATTTAAATTTGTTTATAGAACAATTTTTATAACTGCTATTTTTTGTTTATTCGAAATGTCGTTTCTTAGCCTTTAACAACTTGTTGTGCTTCAATTCTTTTCTCTAGCATGCAAGGATCCTAGACAAACATAAAAAAACGACCACAGCCACATTTACAAATAATGATAACATTTTTCTCAATCATATGTGATTTTCTCGTGAGCCAAGAAGGCAAAAATATGGTTATTCAAGGGATAAACAACCACAAGGTGATGCACGACTCCCACTAAAACCGCCATCATCAAAGCATAAAACTGTCATCATCAAAGCAAGGAACGACCACCGAGCCTTCAATCTCTATGATTCCCATTTGACCATCTTCGGTCTTCACTAATTACATTTTATTTTCCTAATACAATATTCTATTAAACCTAATCTACTTTACAATTAAAAGGGAATTTACATTACAAAATAATAAATAAATGACACACAAAGAAAATTTAATTATTACATAAGCAAAAACCAACCCAAAACATCCCATAGGCCTAGTCGAGGTTTTATTAGGTTGTTCGGAAAAGGTTTTATTCTGACATAATCACGCTCCTAGCCTGCCAACACAAACACGATTACAACTTCTAAAGCATCATTGTTGACATCTTTGTATCTTGTATATTACTGGTTCTTCGCTGCATTCACCCATCTTGAAAGCCGACTGAAATCTCCTGACCCTTCACCGCCAAGCTACCAGCCAACACCATCACCATTAGCACACTCAAAACCTTTTGTTTTTTGGTAAACCCATAAAGTGGCAGAGATGTACATCCTTGTAAATTGACTATGACTATACCGGAAATAATGGCGATCTGTTACTACTACTCTCGATTAATAAAAAACCCTCGGTGATTCCAATAAACAGCCAGAAGCAACCTATTATGGGTACTCTCTAGTCTATCTGATTTATTGTCCTTGGTTCGTCAATCATCGGTCGCTAATCTTAAACTCAATAGGAATTCTTTGTTGTTTGGACCTGACATCGATGAGGTTTGGCTCTTTGTAAGGTACTTCTGATTTCGCTAATTTCAATTTATTTTCTGAATCGGTTACGCCCATCCTAGAAATTCGTTGTTATACTTCTTTTTTTGTTTTGTGCACAATTCACACACAATTAAGATTGACTTGAAAAAGGTTTTTCAAATGTCACACAAGTTCCAAACTCTAGAAGGCCATACACACACACACAATGTTTCTGCTGTCTGTTTCCATCCAAAGCATCCAATGATAATGACAGGACTTGAAAATGGTACTGTATGTATTTGGAATTCTACTACTTATAGGTGTGCCCTTGTTTTTAACTTTAAGAATTTTATTTGAAACCATAGTTGATTACTATTCCTCACCAACATCTCGTATAAAACCTGCAACGGAGCTCGTAAGTTTCCTTCTTTCTCCCTTTATTGATACAACTATGTTTCATTTCTTAATGACCTCATCCCACTGCATTTCATTTTTTTCTTCAAGGTTGGGGATTAAATATCACTATGTCGATAAATATAACAATTCATTCATGGAATAGTGGGGCTAGATGTCAAAATAACAGCAATATTCTTTCAGAATGGACGTGATGAACAGGCAATAGTCTTTCAGAATTTGAAGATTAAGCTAACAAAACAGCAATATTCTTTCAGAATGGATGTGGTAATACAGAAATATTCTTTCAAAATTTCAAGATTGAGTTTATAAAAACAACAATACTCTGTCGGAATAGAAAAATCATTCTCAAAAAATATATACACTGTCATTTATGTTTTTAAACTTGATATAAGATTTCTGTATATTCTTTAAGAATAATGTATATATTATTGTTTTAGTGTTGAATATTGTGTATATTCTTCAAGAATATTGTACATGTTATTGTTTATATTATAACATTGGTTGTTTTATGTTATAAATTGTTCTACTATTCTTTAAAAATGTAATCGTGGTTTTTATGAATGATTGAAAGAAGGCATGTATTCATTGTTATATGAGTTTTTTTTAATATAATTACTAATTAGGTAATACATGTTTAAATTTAATATCATAATTAATAACCCAATTAATTATTTAATAAAATTCAACCAAATTATGAGATAATAAGTGATATTCCTTTTTTAATTCTAGATTAATAGACTAAAATACATTTTTTAGGGGTTTAATTATAAAAACTGGTTAATTAAATTTTATATTTTTATGTTTAAGCCCTTGAATTTAAAACCATATCTCATTTTTGATCGAACGCTCCAGATTTGGTCATACGATCACACAATACTTGTAATCAACATTTAATCATATATATATATATATATATATATATATATATATATATATATATATATATATATATATATATATATATATATATATATATATATATATATATATATATATATATATATATATATATATATAAACCAAAAAATTTATTTAAATATAAAATAGTTGTTTTATGTGAAATCTTTAAATGAGTGACAATACATGGACTAAAACCGAAACAAATGCAAGTTTAAGGAGTAAACAGTTCGATAATATAGGGATCATTTTTATAATTAATTTTCATCTAATGTACTCTTATTTGTAAAATAAAAAAGTAGGGAATTCTCAATAGAATTTAGTTGTATTAATTAATTCACTATATACCTACTTTTAATAGGTGAAGATTAAAATAATCATTTGAACATCACCTTTGTGTTTCTTTCTACAATAAAAAAAAAGTTGAAAATTTCTAGTTGCTTATAAACAAAGGGATGTGTATGATATGGGTCATATTTTTTTGGGTCGAATAATCACTTTTGTCTTTATTAAATCCTACGGTTGAAATAAAAGTTCTTCTTTAAATAAATTTAATTAAAATTATATTTGAATAAATTTTAAAGTCAAAACATTTCTTTATTAAAGTTGATTTTAGTTTCCTACAAAGCATGATTTGAGTGCTTTAAAGAAAGAAAAAAAAAAAAAAAAAAAAAAACTTGTCTTACGTACAAATAAACGAAAGTTCGATTAAAGGAATAACGTAGTTTTTACATTGATCAAAGGATGTCGTTTTGTCTAATAAATTACATATATGCAAATATTGGTCGTGACGTTACGTTAGCCTTTGTCATTGTAATCTTTGTCATTTGCAAAAGGAAAGGAAGAAATGTTTGTGGAAGAGAATACCGTGTATATGTATGATAATTTAGTGTGCGTAAAAAATTTTAAATTAAAATTTTTTCAGTACATATCACCCAACTTAGGCTAATTGTGGCCCACACAACTTACCGATAAACTATATTATTTTTTGAGTTTTTTTAAATTATCATGTTTGACAAATTAAAAAATAGCATATAAACTAATATTTTAACAAAATATTTAGATCAACTATCAACAAGCTTGTAAAGCTTTTGTCAATCAATTCTTCAAAATATATAATTAATTAATTATAAATAAATTCATTTTTTGATATAACCTATTATATCGTTTAATTTTCTCAGGTAACTTATGAGCTAGTCTTTATAAAATTCTATTGTTTAGCAACTAATTTATCACCTATCAGAATTTTCAACTATCAGCTAATATAATACAATCTATTATTAAATAGATTATCATTTATTTTCATATATACAACCCAACTATCTAAAAAATCTTAAGTTTATTAATAACCCAACTAATCTCAAATGTTCCAAAAAATTATGTTGTGATCGTACAAACTACACCAAGATTACAATGGTCATGATTAGCTCCATAATCATGTTATGTTTAACACCCCAAGTGTCTAGACTTGTCATGGTAAACTTGGTTATATATATATATATATATATATATATATATATATATATATATATATATATATATATATATGTATGTATGTATGTATGTATGTATGTATGTATGTATGTATGTATGTATGTATGTATGTATGTGTTTTTTCAAGTAGAAACTTCAAATTATTAAGAACTATGAGAACCTTTTATGTGCAGTTTATAATGCGTACTTTAAAATTTAGCAGTGGGTTGTTGTGAAAAAAATACCAAAGATACAAAAATTCATAATTTTCATATCATTTACGGTTAACGATTGATAATGATATATTTTTCCGACAAAAAAAATTATGTTATTGATTTCACAATTTAACTTATATATATATATATATATATATATATATATATATATATATATATATATATATATATATATATATATATATATATATATATATATATACTAGCTGCGTACCCGCGCAATGCGGCGGCGGCAAATAGTTTTGTTTCAGCAATTAGGTTTTAGGTTTTAGGTTGCAGATGGGAGGGGAGTTGGCGATTGGTAGTTGATGATGATTATATTAAAATAGAGCATGGGTGTAATTCGCTCAGCGTATTCGGTTTTCAGTTTATTCGTTTTTGTTTAATCAGTTTTTTATAAGATCTAAATTATCAAAAACAAACCAAATACATTTTAATTCATCTATTTAAGACCGATTAAGTTATAGTTGATATATATCGTCGCTAATTTTAAGCATCATAATAGAATAATGTGTCTTTATTAGAGGTTTTTAAAATAAAATTACTTCTAGGTGCGTACCCGCACAATGCGGCGGCGGCAAATAGTTTTGTTTCGGCAATTACTTTTTAGGTTTTAGGTTACACATGAAAGGGGGAGTTGGCAAATATGAGAGTGATTAATTTCTTTTCGGGTGATTGATTACATTTTTAGAGATATAGGGGACAGTAAATACCCGAGAGTGTGGGACTAAAAATGGAAAAAACTTTTAGAAATCAGTTTGGAACTATGGGGATATTTTGCAATGAAATGATAAATAGAAATAGAATGCTATAATCTGAACAAAAGACAAAGTAAACAAAGGGGTAAGGGGAAAAACAATTTTTCAGACCAAAACTGCAAAAATTCTTAAATTTAACAAATTTTGTCAAAACAAAAAGTACAATGCTATAATACGCAAAAAAAATAAAACTAAGTAAATACTTAGTTTGTGCCAAAGTAAGGTACAATTCCATAATCATTTAAGTAAAATACAATGTCATAATCTGCCAAAGTAAACATTTCTAATGCAATAACTTTAAAAAAATGAAAAAGTCAAAGAAACCATTACATAAATAGCAATGTACTAAAGTCTATTGGTTAATTGTATTTTCGGTAGATGACATTCAGTTGGGGGAGCGGGGTTAGGTACCGCCATGCACAACGATGAATAGTTCCATAATTCAAATAATTTATAAGTGACGATTAGTTTCTTTTGGCATTTGCTCTGCAGCTCTTTTTGCTCCTTGAGTTACTTCGCTTATATTTTTATTTTAAAATAATAATACATATAGTCGATAGTTTTATTTTAGCGATTAATTTTTTTTATAAAATAAACCAAACTTATTTTCGTTATAAAAAGGTAAGATATTCGAACGTGAGGTGCATAGCAAAATAATAAACCATCTAATTATATAAAAACACTCAATCGTTTTGATTTTAATATTAAATAATGATACACATACAGTCACAAACATGCGCATAGTCACAAATTTACAAGGACCAAACATAAGTAACCCAGCTTATTAAATGTGTTGAATTTATAAAAGGACCAAACAGAAGTTATATGGGACCCAACTTATTTCCTCTCTTGGTTTTTATGATTTTATCTTTTCCGAGTTGCTTCAAATTATTGGACTTGCACTTTTATTTGACACCTAGTTGCTTCAAATTAATTGACTTGCACTTTTATTTGACACATCACTATTGTTATTAATTCCCATTTTTTGTGATCTGGAATATGTTATTAGCTTATAAGCCTGTATCAATTGACAAAATCAAAAAATGAAACTAATGCTACTGGAGAGCATACTAACAGTATTGCATAAAATATATGATGGAAGATTCAAGATTTTTAATTACTTAGTTGAGAGAACTACGATTGATGTAGAGAATAAGAAAAGCATACATAGGGTCAAAATGGTCAAAGTTGAAATACAAAAAATAAAACAAACCCAGGAGCTTCTTTACGTGTACTTTTGCCCTGTTGAAATTGTATACATGAGAAAGGGATTTTTTTTTAATATTTTAGAATAATATGCAGTCAACTATGTCCAACCTTTACTTTTAACATGCTTCTTTTTCTTCTTTTTTTATAAGCTTCTCATTATCTGCTGCAGT
This sequence comes from Cichorium intybus, assembly GCA_023525715.1. Taxonomy (NCBI): domain Eukaryota; kingdom Viridiplantae; phylum Streptophyta; class Magnoliopsida; order Asterales; family Asteraceae; genus Cichorium; species Cichorium intybus. The sequence goes on from CM042015.1 coordinate 94,536,834, forward strand.
TTTTTCATACAGTAAAGCGTACAACTTTGAATCTATAAGATTCTGGTAAAAGACAGATAAAATATACTAAACAATTTTTAATTAAAAATATATAAAAAAACTGAGTCATTTACTTATTTACCTCAACAGTATTTGGATCTGCACAAGGCTGCTTCTTTAAAACATGAGCAAAATCGATCACCAACTGAAAACCAATCATCAATTGACAGGTTAGACTCAAAATTGGAACTTAACTACATCTTAAAAAAAATACATGAAAAACTAAAACTTACTGTTTCTTCTATAACGTTGCTCATCAAGTATTACACTTTTTCTCTACAAATATTTCTTAACTGTGTTTTCTAGACGAATATTAGCACTATATTGTCAGAATATTGTTAATGAAGTATTACACTTTTTCTCTGCATAGGTATACACCTTTAAAGAAATAGAATATTGTTAATGAACCACGACACCAATTAGTTTTGAAAGCCTTTTAGTGTCCCTCCTTTTAATACAGTTGATCCAGTTCCTTTGTAAGATTACAAATGATGTCTTCAATATATTGTCAGAAAAAAAAACATGTGTACACTTTTTAACTTCGGGTATAAAACATAACCAGATAGAAAAATCGTTGTCTGTGAAAAAACTGATAAGCATAAATACCAAAATTGTATAATTGTAAAATTAAGAAAAAAAAAAGAAAATAAAATGATATAAATATAAATAATGAAAGTAGAATGATGTGCATTATACGCATAGATGAAAGTACATTGTTATTTGCTCCCCCACTAAGATTTACCTGTCAGTTTTCCCCTCAAGCTGCATAACCCCCACCCACCCCAAAATGTATGAAATTACATGAAAGTCATTTTGTGTCCAAAAGAATCAGATTATTTTTTTAACTTTTTTCAACAGAATTAACATATTAAGATCAAAAAAAATTTCCTATAGTATACAAAGTTAATGAAAGAATACCATTTGAAACTTCTATTATTACCTCATGCCAGAGTTGTTTGCATGTATTTGAGCAGAACTAAAAAACTGACAAAAAGTGACTGTCCAAATTTTTTACTTTCCTTTGTTTTTTGTTTTCATTCTCAATGGCTAGAGATCTGAAAAACACAGAAGAAAAATGAAAATCTAAAAAAACTAAGAAATTAGTGCCTAGCTGAGAAAAAATATGAAAATAAAATAGAAAAAACAAAATAAGAAGAGTTGCATTACCTTGAAGCCTAAATCCATATGATTCCGTGTCTCCTTCTCTCTTCACAAAAGCAGTGTCAGTTATAACTTTACAAAGTACAATGCTTAATTTTGACAGTTTTGGTCCTTTTAACAGTTTTGGTCCTTTTGAAAGATATGATAATTTTTTACAGTTTGGTCCTTTTGACAGATAAATCCAGTTATCAATTGTCCAACACAGTTTCTATTAGACTTCAAAGTTGATAACCAATTAACTATAACCAAAACCAAAAACTCAAACCAAATAATAAAACTTTGCTCTGAATTAGAGTATAGAAAATATAGATATTACACACCAATTTGAGCTCAAAGACAACCATCACACCATAATTGGACTGTTGTAATCCTCAAGGTTGAAGCTTTTATACCTCAGTGTTCAAACCTTGGTTCTGTACCTCATTGAAGGCTTCCAAACCTGCACCAAATTGCCAACATAAAACTTGGTGGTCAAATGTTATAGAAAATGATTTTGGAATGGTAAAAAATAATAAGAAAATTAGAATCAGTAATTAGTACCTTGATTTGGTGCAGTATCAGGAAACCATTATTTGGTGCGGTATCAGGCCTCATCTCAGATCACATTTCAAATTCAGTACCCTCGAGCCTCATCTCAGATCACATTTCAGTTTCAGTGTAATTTTCACATTCATATTCAAACATATACTTTAATATCTATATTTAATAGTAACTTTTAGTTAATAAAGACACAAGTAAGTTAAATAATTGAAAGTACATTGTTATTTTTTGCATTAAGAACTTAATTGGGATACAATAAATAGCAATGTACTTTCAATTATTTCTTGCATTTAGCCCCAAATCGAGATAAATGCCATAAATAGCAATGTACTTCAATTATTTGAATAAATTAAATCTTTGGTCCCTGCATATAACAAAGTAAAATTATAATTATGTCTAGAGAATCATATTGAAATTAAAAGTGATTGGGGTGGGGTGGGACATAATTAGGGGACATAATTATAACAAATTAGTAAAGTTGATTTTTTCAATTTTACCCGGGAATAAAATTGAATTGTGGTGGGGTGGGACATAATTAGTGGATATAATTATAACTAATTATTAAAGTTATTAGGTGGTGGGGTTAACATAAAAAACAAAATTTTAATTAAATTTATGTTTCACCCGGGAATGAAATTGAAATTCAAAGTTAATGGGGTGGGGTGGGGTGGGGTGGGATACAAGGGACATAATTATAACCAAATTTTAAAGTGATTGGGTTGTGGGGTTTACCATTTTCTAAATTGATTGGGGTGGGGTGGGACAAATTTAGTGGACATAATCATCACCATGTATTAAAGTTATTTGGTGGTAGGGTTCAACATTAATACCATAATTTCAAATAAAATTATGTTTGACCCATGAATCAAATTGAAATTCAAAGATTGACCCGTGAATCAAATTGAAATTCAAAGTACCTGGTTCTGTCAATTAACTGGACAATAGTGTAATTGTTGCAGTTACACCCCCGAGTATTGCTAGAAATTGCAAAACCAACTGAAATATAATATATTTGAAAAAACAATTATGTCAATAATCAGGAAAAATTAAATAAATTATTGCTATTGCGAAAATTAGAAAACTCAAGATTATAACATTAAAAATTAGAAAACACAACTGTAATATATTAAACAAAACAATTATGTCAGTAATCAGGAAAAATTAAATAAATTCTTGCTATTGTGAAAATTAGAAAACTCAAGATTATAACATTAAAAATTAGAAAACACAACTGTAATATATTAAAAAATTAGAAAACTCAACATACTGTTGATCCTGCATAAAATCAAATCGATCATGCAAAAATTATAAAATACAATTCATTGGAGGAAAATGCCCCAAATGCAGGATAATTAGTACCTGGTATTAATCCTGCATATGGACTTGTTGCAGCTACAACCAGGAGTAATACTATAAATTGTAAAACCAAGTCTAATATTAACAAATTGTTGATCCTGCAAAAATCAAAGTAAGAAAAGGAACAAACAAATAAATGGATGAAACCAAGATAATATTATTTTGAGAAATATTAAATAACAAGTGCAAAGGAAAGAGTAAAGGGGAATAGACGAACCAAAGGATGTTAAGAGCCCTACAACAATTAATTAATATAAATGAAAGTACAATGCTATAATAGGGAAACAATTTAACGTACAATGTCCTAATAATAAAGAGAAATGGAAGTAAAATGCTATAAATGGGTGGATTTTATAACCGGGTAAACCTTTAAAATTACAACATTCTAATAATGAGACCAACTAATTTGGATAGATCAACAAATAGGTAGCTAATATGGTTGCTTAACATAGTCAGTTTATTTGTTATTGCTTCAAATTGCATAAAAAAAGCCTACAAAAAAACAAAATCAAAACATATATCCAGTTTCCATCCCAAGCCAAAAGAGAAGATTAACATTTAGGTTTTATAATGAACCTGAAGCAACATTTCTAGTTCCTCAACATCGTTTTCCTCGCGGCTAGAATATGATGTTGTCGACTGCTTATCTGCACATAATATGCACTTGATTCACTTTTAACCAACCCGATAATGTACATCTTTAACGATTAGATTCACTGGTTTGAGTCTCAGATTGGACCCAGTACCCTCTTCATCTTCTCCATGGCCTATAAAAAAAGATAAATCTGACAATATATAAAAAAGATCGTTTTGGGAAAAAAGGAATTTCATGAAAAACTCGCTGAGAAACATACCTACAGAGAAACAACAGACAATCCAGGTGCAGATCGTGTTATCAGTGACTCAACAGACAATCCAGCTGTAGATTGTTCAAATATAAGAGTTGCTCAATGTCGTTATTTTTGTTTGTCTTTCCCTTTGAAAGAAGTCATCCGATTCACACAACGTATACCAGATCTGGTAAGAACAAAGAGTAGAAGCAAATACAAGATTTTAAATGGCATAGAAAAGTAGAAATAAGTAAAGAAGGTAGAGATTTGTTCTATTGTTACCTAAATTTAGCGATTGTCCGTTGGTGGTGCGTATCAGCGATGGCGTTGGTAAAGCAGGACATGGCGGAAAGCAAATCGACTGTGAAATTGAGGGCGATCTGAACTTTTGTCATGTTTTTCCAGATCCCACAATCGGATAATTTTCATCGGTGGCTATGCTGCACAAAATTGAAAACCAATTGAAAACTTACAATCCCCTGGTAAGTTCGAGTAAAGTATGATACAAATGTAGCCATCGATGCCGAGCAATAGCGGATGGCGAGCAATAGCAATTGCTTGGTTATCGAATTGGAGATAGAAAAAGAGAGAGGATTGGTACTCGATTTGGAAGACGGGAATCGATGGCGTCTGGTGGTGCGTTGTTCGGATTGTGGCGTAGTGGTGGTTCCTGGATCGCCACTGGTGGTGCGTTGTTCCGATGGCGACTGGTGGTGCTACACATCGGAAGACGGGAAGACGGGTAGATCTCCGGTGTTTCTGGGAAGTGGTCCGAAAACGGTGTGTAGGTGGTGTACGTGGTTCTTCATCGGAGGTTGGAGGCCGGAAAGCGATGGCGAGAGATGTTGACCGGATCGGATTGTGGCGGAGTGGTGAAGGCTAGATCGGTGCTACACATTGGAATACGGGAAGACGGGTAGATCTCCGGTGCTTCTGGGAAACGGTCGTGATTGGTACATCGGAGTGTTGATGGCTAGAACGGAGTGTTGATGGCTAGATCGGAGTGGTGCTGGCTAAATCGGAAGGGTGATTGGTAGATCGGAGTGTTTATTGCTAGATCGGAGTAGGCGGCTTGAGCAGATGTGAGCGGCCGTTAGAAGCAGCCGGAGAAGATGGGAGCGGCTTGAGAAGATGTTGGCGGCTGGAGCAGATGGGAGCGACCGGAGAAAATGGCGGCGAGCGGTCGGAGAAGATGGCGGAGACCGGTGCATTTGATGGCGAGTTAGAGGATGAGGGTAGAAAATATTGGGAGCATTTGGGTTTCTCGATGTGTAGCCCAGTGAAAAAATATTAGGGTGTTTTTTTTTTTTTGGGAAACACAGTATTTTTTGATTTGGGCAAGCGAGAGACACCCGTCTAATAGTAACATATGACCGCATTTTTTGTTTTATTATTTAGAAATGCATAATAAACTTGTAAGATAGGTTTAATTTATTGTGAATTGTGTATTACAATGTGTATTGTCTTAAAAATTAAGACAAACATGCTTTAGGGGTTGTAAATTATATATGGTTTATACTATGGTATAGATATATATATATATATATATATATATATATATATATATATATATATATATATATATACACAGTTAGGAACATGTGAGACAAAGAAATTACATAAGATGGGGAGACGCAATCATAGTCATTATTTTTTGTATAAACAAAAAAATTAAAAAAATGCTAAATAAATGAAAAACTTGAAAAAAATATTTATTTATTATTTTCGTCATTTTTTATTAAAAAATTAGTGTTTTTGTAATATTCTGTTCAGTACCCTATAATTCGGTTCAGTACTCGATACCCACTTTTATGTTATTTCGGGATCGGTACTTTCGGTACCGATGCCGGTTCGATCCGAGTCCGGTAACATGCTCACCATATATATATATATATATATATATATATATATATATATATATATATATATATATATATATATATATATATATATATATATATATATATATATATATATATGTAATAACAGGTTTAATATAGATCCAATTATGCCGGTTAACCGTAGAACCACGTGAAAATTGTCCATGTTCACTTATGAACATATGTTCATATATAAACATGTTCATCAATGAACATGAAAATTTTTTATGTTCATAAATGAACATGGACAATTTTCACGTGGTTCTATGGTTAAACAGTATAATATGGTTTTATGTTGAACTTATATATATATATATATATATATATATATATATATATATATATATATATATATATATATATATATATATATATATATGGGTTATGATATATTAAGAATGGTATATGGTGTGGTTGTAAGACTAAACATGGACCATTAGATGAACAAAATCAAGGGTTGGGAAGTTAATGATATTAATTAATTTAATAAAAAGGAAAATTGGTCTCCTAAATAAGTGTATGTGATTATGAAAAGATAATTTGATTTCAAAATGTTTGCAATCCGTAAGATCTAACCCTTTTTACCCATCATATTTGCAATTCGTAAGAATTAACCTTTTTCATTGTATATTCTTTAAGAATTAGTATGGTTGATGATTTTGTCTGCCAAATAATATGCTTATAATTCTAAAATATTTGTGTAAACATTTGGAATAATTATGGTTCAAGATGCATTTTGGAAAAAATACGCTTCCTTTGTAAATGTCTAAGAATGTACATTGTTGATGGTGAATTCTAAAAGAATATGCTGATGACGCATTCTGAAAGAATATGCTAATGATTCATTCTAAAAGAATTTATGACTAATCGAATCGACTTTGTTCTTTTAACTTACTGGTCGGACCTTGCTACACTTCCAATGTTTGTGTCTCGTCTTATACTTGTTGCATTCTGAAAGAATATATCGATGAGGCATTTTGAATGAATATGTTACTGATGCATTCTGAATGAATTTCTAACATCGTCTTCTAATCTGTGAGGTTTAGATGCAGCAAATGTGAAAATGGGGTAATGTGTGAGATGCCAGTTTTGTAGTGAAGAAGGGTGGTGATGGATGTTGTCCTGCAGAGATGGTGTCGCATGAATTGGATGATAGTGTTGTCTGGTAGTGTCTATTGATGAAAAACTGGAAAAAATATTGATGTTGTAGTGTTTTTTTCTTGGTGTTGCCGAAGATATGTATGTGTATGTGTTTTTTTGTTACTAATTAAATAACACATTAATTTCAAATACCTATAATTAAGGGATATTATTTGAATATATAATTGATTTCTTTAACTATGGTAACTAATTAAAAGATAAAATTACTTTTCTACCTTTAATCTAATTTTATTAATGAGTGGTCCACAATCGTACTTATGACCACAAAATATTTGTGGTTCTTATTATAACATATCTCTATCTCTCTCTATATATATATATATATATATATATATATATATATATATATATATATATATATATATATATATATATATATATATATATATATATATATATATATATATTACAAGAAGGATTAGACGGTTTAAGTATTTTGAGTATTAATTTCGGTTCCAAAAAAATGTATTTGGTGTAATTAACTAGGGGTTAGTTTTTGTGAGAACTTGGATTTCGTTTTGACGGCACATGATTGTAATCACGTTTTTCGTACAACTTCCTCATCCTCTTTCGCTTACGTATATACAATGTCACACCGATAATAGAACTGCATAACAAATTAACAATATGTATAACTCTTCTCATAGATTTTCTCATATGTTTGTCTTAAAAGATTCCAAATCTTTTGTTTTCTCTTTCGTTATTGGTTTATTGACCGAGGACCGTGAATGTTGCGCAACGTACAATATGTTAAATATTATATGCAACTCTTGTTATTGGTTTTCTCTTATATTTGGCTTAAAGGTCAATGACATTTTGACTAAGTGGCAAAGGCGTCGTCCTTTCTTATTGAAGTTTAGGGTTCAAAGTCTCTCAAGAGACATATGTAAAACAAGAAGTACTTAATAGTATGTTGTTAGATTTGCCTTTTAAAAAAATGGCAAGAACTTTGTAACAGTCTAAATATTATGAAAATGTAATTGCATCTGAAGTTGATAATGTATATTGGCTAAAGACTCTATAATAAATTATATATAAGAAAATCAGCTATTGTAGAAATTGTTAAAAGTGAATTTTTAAAGATTAAATGCTTACAAAATCAAGTTGGAATTTAAATTTTATTAATACCATCAAAAAATTTCCTGTATTCCATATACATACAGTCATGGGAAACTCAAGGTAACACAAAAAGCAAACAAGTTCGTTGTATAACTTTCTTCATACACCTCAATGTTTTCTAAAGCTTATATAAACGGCGTGGATTAAGTTCTGCTATATTAAAACTGTGTCTTTTATATTTTTTTAAATGTTACTTTGCAAGGGTGTTTGGCACCCGTAGCGACCATTGGAAAAGTCAAATTACGGTTGCGCATGGTAAACCTTTGGACAATGAATTGAAGAGAAGTATATATGGAAATGGTTGATGAGGAGTTGACCTCTTAAGAGGGGAAAAGACACAACGGTTCCTTTCTCTTTTGTGTTGCTTGCATCCACTCTTTGGATCCTATTTATTGTCTTCTTATGGCATAGGGAATGTTCATTGTCTATGTAGTGTGAAAATACCATATTACCCTTAACAACACAAATTATATAGCCAAAGGATTCGTTCTAGTGTGAAATTACTAATACGCCCTAGATAGTATACATTCTATGACCAAATAGTTTGTCCAACTATATACAAGTACCAAATATTTGGTACTCTGATGGCTGACAATTTCATTTTGATGTGCCCAACTATTACATGATTTCATATATGATATTTTGTTCGGTTATTGTTATAAACCACCTTAAAACACCATCATTACTAAGGGTGAACATGGTGCGGTTCAGTGCAGTTTTCGACAAAAACCGCACCGCAACCCGCAAATGCAGGCTTTCTTACAAAATAACCGAACGGTGATGTTTATAATGCTATGCGGTTTTGCCCTTTTTTGCGGTTCGGTCGCGTGTCATTGGTGCGGTTTTTTCTGTAGTTTTTTTGCGATTTTAAGAGAAATGGTAACACGACTAAAAAGAGAAGTTTTTGGAACATTACTCTTAATCGTATATTTGTAATCCTGCTTCACAATTTTTATTAACTTTTAATATAATAATAGTTAGCTAGATAATAGTTATATTTACATAATTAATTATTATTTTAATATAAAATATGCGGTGCAGTTCAATTTAAATTGCTGTTTGCGCTTCGGTTCCTACAAGCGGTGCGGTTCCTTTTTTTGCGGTTTTATAAAAGTAAAAACCGCACCGCACCGAAAATTTTCGGTTTTTGCAAAAAAAAACCGCATGTTCAGTTTTTGTTTCGGTTTCGGTTAATGCGGTTTTTTGGATTATTTTTGTTACAGTTCGGTTTTTGTTCACCCCTATTCATCACTACTTCACTAGCTCCCGACCCTCTACAAAACCCAACTTTCCAAAATCCTAAACAACCACCAAATCAACCATCCTCAGCCCCAACAAAACCCTACCACATAATTTCACCGTCATTGTTGCCTCCCCGCCAACACTATATATCGGCGTTGGCGACAGTCAGCAGCCACCACTACATATCGAGAGATAACATATAGGATGACGTCTTTGAAAAAGAGAGATGAGGAAACAATGGTGAGTGGGAGAGTGAGTGAGCATGTGGAAATGAGGGTCCAAAAAGATATTGGTATTTTACACATTCTTTTGGTTGTCAATCCAATACTCATTGGTACCCCTCCATGAATGGCCGCCCCTATTTTCTTTTCACACCATCCCTTTAAATTTAATTCCAAAATTGAAATGTATTACAAGACAACAAGAATTTTTGTTTAAGTTTAATATACTTATTTTATTTAGATTTATTCAAATGTTCAAATCTTTTTTATAAACAATTTGAAAGTATTAATGAATAGTTTTACTAGACGCTAAGGAGGGTGACATATTATCTTCCGCTATCTTCTTGATGGATGAGTTTAAATAAACATCCGTCTCACTCGAAAGATGGTGGATCCCGCATGTACATATGTCTTATCACTAGTGTAAAAACGATTTTGGTCACGGTTTTTTCAAAACCGGGTGACCATGATTTTCATATTTTCATGACTAATGGTCATTAACAAAATTTCCATATTCATTTAGCCACAAAATTCGTGACCATTGCAAATCATAAGTCATACCGTTAGCCACTGTTTTACACAAGAATTGTGACAAGTACTGCGCGGTCTAACACTATCACCAAATGGCAACATTTGTTACGATTTTTTCTTTAATATGTACCTTTGCTTACGCTATATGGCATACTAGCACTGGCATGCACGGAGTGTTGATGTGGACGTTGACATGAGACGACTACACCACACCCCTCAACGCAAGGTCCACGATTCTAAGTAGTTCGATGATGAACCACGACACATCTCTCTCTCTCTCTCTCTCTCTCTCTCTCTCTCTCTCTCTCCTCCGTATGTGTGTGTGTATGTATAAAGTTGTTGAACTGATAATGATCTTCGTCTGAATAAAATATTTTACATATTTTTTCGGCGAAACAACAAAATGAATCAATACATGATGCAAAAATAACATGATTCACAAAAAAAAATCTCGAAAAAACAACTTGATGATTTATTTTTATGATGATTTTGTTGTTATTCACTAAAATTTTCTGTAACGTGAATAAAAACTTGATTTAGTAAAAAATGATTCATCAATATGTTTTTTTAGGAATTTTTTTCAATGAATCATGTTATTTTTGATTCATTTAATGATTTATTTTGGTGATTCGTCAAAAAACCAAGTAAATAAAAAACTTCTTACATTCTTACCATACTTTTACTTCTTATTTGATACTTATATATATATATATATATATATATATATATATATATATATATATATATATATATATATATATATATATATATATTGTTTTAAACTTAAAATTGTCTTAAGTAACAACAAAAGTTTATTCAATAACCGGTTAATGTTAAAATTTGCAAATGACCGTATTAGAAAAGAATAATTATGAAAAAATTAGATATTAGCATTGTGGTTCCATAAAATTGTGAATAAAAAACTGAGATTATTTTTCGAGATATTATTTCCAATAAATCTGAGATATTTGTTTAAGCAACGAGTTTTAGTGAAATTTTTGTAGATTAGAAAAGTAATATTAGTATGGTAACAATTCATCAAAAAAGAATCAAGGATAAAAAAGAAAAAAAAAATACCCTTGACAAGCAGAAAAGCGTACAAAAATGATATCTTTAAAATTTTTGAAAATTTTGTGTACATCAACGTAGAAGGAATACACGGTAGACTTGACAATATGTATCTGCGTGTCGAGTATATGTGTTTATACGTGTTTATGCGTGCTTATGTGTGTTTATACGTGTTTATGCATGTTTATATGTGTTTATGTGTTTTCATGTATATATGTGTTTATACGTGTTTATTCGTGTCGCATGTCACACAAATTTAATTTGTGTCTTATACCTGTCAAAATTGATAAATTCGTGTTTGATACGTCTAAGACACGAAACACGAATTTGAAATTCGTGTGGACACCATAAACGCGAACACGAATTTCTAAATCCTATACACTGAAAACGCATGTCGTTTTCTATCGTGTATATCGTGTTGTGTATCAAATTGTCAGGTCTAATACACAGTTATCTTATACGTTTAAAAGTTATTGTAAAAGTGTGTTAATGTCAAAATGCACATTTTAATACATAAATATGCCACTTCCACCGTTTACTCCGTTAAGCCATTTTAATGTATTAAGAAAAAAAACACCTATATATTTCTTATATATCAAGTTCACTAATTTAAAAGGAAACATTGTCTTATTCTTGATTATCTGAATGAAAGAATATGATGACGTATAGGTCTTTATTGGTCTTGCCCACATATAAATCCTACAACAACAAAGGAACGATATCATTAGGGGAAAGTCAGATCGTTTGGACGTTCCACGTCTAATATGTCATATGATTCGTTATTTGGCGGTAAATTATGGAGCATTAAAGATATTTTGAGTGTACAATGTTTGAAATTGAACTTTTTATGAAATTTTGTATGTCAACCACTAAGCGACTTTGTAGGGGCTATGGTAGATATCAAAATGGTAAACTGCATCCTTTAGACAACCAGCATCGAACCAGTTTCAAGACCCATCACATAGAGGTAAATATCAAAGCACTAGTAATTAATATTTTGAACATGTGAGAGTTTAAACTCTAAGACGAAATTGCATCCTTCAACTACTAAACTCTTATTAAGAGAACTAGCTAAGATAGGTAACTAAGATAGGCACGAGTGTCCACAAAAACAAAAAATTAAGGGGGTGTTTGAGATTGCTTATTTGACATGCTTATTAACTTATTACAGTTTGACACCGGTAATAAGCAGTTTTAAGTGTTTGGAAGAACATATTTTATAAGCACTTATTTTCTTAAATAAGCAGTTTTTGATAAGTTACTGCATCCTTACTTATTGACTTATTTAAGTAGTTTTTGATAAGTCATTTTCGTATTACACACATAAACACCTTTTGCCAAACACTAAAAAACAACTTATTGACTTATTATGTTTTGGTACCGGATAAGCTAAAACAAACACTTTTTTTAAAATTCCGTTTTCATACCGGATAAGCTAATAAACACTTTTAATAATAAGCATAAGTTGTTTTAAATAAGCAATCCCAAACACCCCCTAAATATTCATGGTCATATTAAGATTTTTTATTATTATAGATTTTCACGTTCTCATCCATCAAAAAAGTATTATTATATTTAAATTATGTAAGTCCCCTTATGTAATTCCAAATTAAATATTTAAATCATTTAAAAACAAACCTTCATCAGAAATGTTCAATTTCTAATTCCATAATTGTTGGAGCTTCAAGCTTTTGAAAATTTATTTTATGTTTAAAATAAAGACATAGATGATAGAAACAAAAATGGATTGACTTTCTAATGACCAAAACTAACTTAAAACGTTAATTAAACTTAGCTAACAAATTTGTACCTCTTAAATGACTTGAGCTCAAGTTTAATGCTAGAACTCTAAATGCTTATTGAAACTATCAAGGAGCTTTAAACCCCCATAGATTTGCTTATCGAACTTAGAACTCGTTTGAAACCAGATTAACGGAAGAAGAAGATGCCTATTTCTTACATCTATGGCCACATGACAACTAAAATCTCTCTACTTGTCACTTTTAACAATTTGATCCTCAATGGCCCTCCAATGTTTAACCAAATTTAGTTCTTCTCATATTATCCCCCTAAGAACAATATCCTTAACATTTAAGTCAATAATGAGTTCTAATATGGTCTAAGTCAACGTTTTACATTTATCACTTTTAGTCGTTATGCATAATATTATCACAAAAGGATGTTAACTCTAATTTCTAACTTAGGAATATCACCTTCAACCCTTAATTAATAGTTCTTATCAATATTAGTCCTTTAAGATGTCTATCTAGTTCCAAAACTAAGTTTTAAGGATTTGACAAGTTTGGTCATTCTCCCAAAGCTTTCATGAATTGCTTCTAATTGTTTTTATTATGTTAAAGATTTCCATATTTACTTTATTACAATATTTTAATTTAATTTATTTAATTTAATATTAAAATTTTAATTTTCTTCTGAAAATGTCAAAATCAGTAGACCCAAAATACAAATGTTACAAAATGTTCATCTCTTCTCTCTTTATTTTGGTTGTGGTATTAATATTATAAATTTTTTTAGTATATAAACATTTTTGTTATCGGTCTATAATCAAATATAATATGATAAATACTAAATTTTGATGTACAAAATATCAGACTTCAACTTTTTATTTCAAAAAGATTGGTCCTTAATTTTACCATTTATACAAATTATTAATATCAAATTTACATGCTAAAAATAAATAATTAAATTAACGAATCAGATTTACCACATATAATATTTCAAATTATAGTATGTTTTCTTCGAACAACGAAGAAATATATATATATAAATGTCAGCATGAAATTGGCAAAGTACAAAAAAGAATACAGAAAAACCTAAAACCTACATTAGGCACCAAGAATATATAAAACTAACACCCAAAGCCTAGAACATATGGGTAAATAGTCACTAAAGTACCACCAAATTTGCTAAATACATCACCAACATCATCGCAGCAAGAACACTAAGGTGATGTAAAACTGTCTTTAGCCACAGTCGAGATACCAAGTATGGACTAAACACAGCTAGCCCTGAAATTTGATAACCCACCACCAAATAGCAATGTACTAACATCTCAAAAATAAAGCAATGAACTTTGACGACCCACCACCAAATATCATTACTATTTAAGAGTTTTCCAATGGCCACACACCACCAAATAGCATTGTACCATCAATTAATGAAAACAAGTTAAATACATATAACCATGATTAATATTTGTTTTCGATGATGTATATCATTATGTAAACTAACAACTACTTATTTTTATCATCACATCTTCATATAATTTTGTATAGGATAAGTCATTGTAATTGGCTTGATAATCAACATTTAAAACTTTTATATAATTTTGTTAAGGAAAATTCGTTATAATAGACAATGTCCAAAACAAGTATTGACATCAAATATGTTGTTATTTATATGGGTAAATGACTTGTAAGGATAACCAAAATTTGAAATTGTTCATATTTGGTCTCTAAACTTATTTTTGTGCTTGATTTACCCATGAACTTTTTAAAATTGTTTACATTATACCATATGACCGATGATATAAGGTTTGTGCTGATTTGGAATCTCACGTAGCATCCTAGAAGACTTGGAAGGGTAACGAACTTCTAAAATGGTCTACATTTGGTCATTGAACTTATTCTTTTGCTTGATTTACCCATGAACTTTTTAAAATTGGTCATATTATACCCTTATTACCGATGAGAGAATGTTTATGCCGATTTGGCATCCAACATGGCATCAGAAAGCTAAGACATAAATAAGCGTCAATGGTCTTCAGTTGGGGTTTGTTTTTGTGCCCTAATCTACAAGGAACGGTAGTTTAATGTTGCATTGTCTTCCTCTTTATCACCCTTCTCTCAAGTTCACAAGTCTTCTAGTTTGGATTACCATAATCGCTTTGATTATGGTTTTCTTTCACATATTTGAAACTCAACCATGAAAAAGAACCCAGGTAGGAGATTCTCTATGTACGAAAATTAACCATAATCGTTTTGATTATGGTTTTCTTTCACATATTTGAAACTCAACCATGGAAAAGAACCCAGGTAGGAGATTCTCTATGTACGAAAATTCACAAGTAAGGTAAGTCCATTGAGTTCGTTTTTATGGTTAAGGTTCGAATTTTGGTAATTCATACTGGTTGAGGTCTTTTTAGTGGACTTACCTATGAGGGTTTTTTTGAGGTAAGTGCACTAAAAATATTAACCAATATGGAACCACAATTCGAACATCAACCACAAAAAAGCACCGAATGGGCTTACCTATGAGTTTTCGTACACCAAGAATTACCTACATGGGTTCTTTTCCATAATTGAGTTTCGAATGCGTGAAAAAACCCATAATTACAATTATTACGGTAATCCATACTAGAAGACTTGCGAAATTGAGAGAAGGTTGAGGAAGAGGAAGACACTGCAAGATTAAACTATCGTTCCTTTTAGATTAGGGCACAAAAACAAACCCCTACTGAAAACCACCGACCCTTATTTATGTCTCGGCTTTCTGCTGCCACGTCGGATGCCAAATAAGCAGAAACCTTCTATCATTGGTCATAAGGTATAATATGACTAATTTTAAAAAGTTAACAGGTAAATCAAGCAAAAAAATAAGTACAGTGACCAAATATGAACAGTTTTAGAAGTTTGTTACATTTCCAAGTCTTCTAGAATGTCATGTAGGATTCCAAATCAGCATAAATATTGTATCACCGATTATAGTGGTATAATGTGAACAATTTTAAAAAGTTCATAAGTAAATCAAGCATAAAAATAAGTTCAATGACTAAACGTGAACAATTTTAAAAGTTTGTTACTCTTCCAAGTCATTATCCTATTTATATATTTAACATTAAATGGACAAAATATCGGTTTATATGACACATACCTAATCATATGTAAACAGGTACTCCTAAGAAAAGGGTTTAATAATGAAATTCATTAATTTAAGAAAAAGGTTCTGTGAAGTAAAATAAACTAATACGGATTACTTGTTTTACATAAACAAATTCTTTCCTTTATTTAGATAAAAATCTTTTAAGCAATTTGTGAAGATCGGTTTTTAACATAATTAGAGACACGTTTCTTTGATTTAGTGAAAAATATTATATGATTTGCATAAAATATTAGGATTTAGAATGTGCATGGTCTGGGAGGAATGATTAAAATTTAAAACAAATGATCGAAACACTTTTTCTTTCCGCCCTTATCCTTACTTTACCATATCTGGTAATTAATATTGTTTATGATCAAATATATAATCAATATTCCTCTTAATTCTTTTTCCGTTTTGTCCTAATGTGTAACCTAGTAAACTGTAACCTTCCAAACCTCCTCCCTCTCTCTCTCTCTCTCTCTCTCTCTCTCTCTCTCTCTCTCTCTCTCTCTCTCTATATATATATATATATATATATATATATATATATATATATATATATATATATATATATATATATATATATATATGGTTGGGTTCAATAGAGAACCAATTTAAAACAATGAACCAATCGTGTGGTCGGAATGCAAAAGATCTACGGCCATTAAAAAATGTACATTTACTAGTTAGACGCCAATGTAGAGGATTATAGCAAAAAACCCACTTCGTTTTTTATGTTTTTTATTTTTTAAACTTATTATTTTTTCGAAAAAAAAACTAAAAAATACCAAAATTCATAATTTTTCATCATCTTTAAATAGACATCTATATTGATATACAAATTTTTTTGTTTTTTTATACTTCAAGTTCGTCCAGATTCACCATGCGAATCTGAACTGAACTGTATTGTTTTAGATATATTCCTTCACATATAAATGACAATTCTATTCGATTTATTCAATAATTTTTGACCAATCACATGTGAATTTTTAGGAAATCATTTTGAATTTCAGTTAATTTAATTGTATATGACATCAAATCGTTGAAATAGTAAAATATAAGTGATTTTTTCTTGAATTCACATCTGAATCTAAAAATGTTTTTAAATTTACATGAGTTGTTATGGAATGATTTACAATTATTGAAGAAAATTGAATTCAATGACTATTTACATGTAAATTATCTTCCATACAAATTTACTACAGTTTATATTTACATTGTGAATTTTAACTGTTTTTTGTTTTTGACATATTAATTCACATATAAATGGTAATTGTACCTGACTTTTTCAACAATTTTTTTATCATCCACATGTGAATTTTAAGCAAATTAATTTGTGAATCTAAATTAGTTCATTTGTGTATGATCAAAAGGTTAAAAATAGTGTGCATCTAGTTTTAGATATATTAATTCACATATAAATGATAATTGTACCCTATTTTTTCAGCAATCTTTTGTTCATTCGCGTAAGTTTAAGTAAATTAATTTGTGAATCTTACTTAATTCAATTGTATATTATCAAAATGTTGAAATTGTAAAGAATACAAACGAATTTACTTAAATTCAATATGAAATTTTAGTGAGATTCACGTCTGAATCTAAAAGTTTATTTAAATTCACATAAGTTGTTTTTCAATGATCAATGATTGTTGAAAAAAATAATTTCAATGATCATTCACATGTGAATAATCTTCTATAAAACTTGTTATAGTTCAGATTCACATTGATTAAGTGGTGTGAATCTGAATAAGATTTTTGAATATATTTTTTTTTACTATATTGATATGGATGTCTATTGAAAGAGAATAAAAAATTGTGAATTTTGATATATTCGATTTTTTATTTCAATAAAAAATAAGCTCTAAAAATAAAAAATAAATAAATAACGAAGGTACATGTGCGTTCAATTAAAAAATTTACAACCTTATCTTCGGCCGTCGATCATTTGAATTCCGACGCTCACGATTGGTTCCTTGGTTCCTTGTTTTATTTTGGTTCTCTATTGAACTTTTGTCTATATATATATATATATATATATATATATATATATATATATATATATATATATATATATATATATATATATATATATATATATATATATATATACATATATATATATATATATATATATATATATATATATATATATATATATATATATGGATGAGTTCAATGCAGAACCAAATTAAATCATCTAACTGCAGAACCGATTTTATAACCATCAGATCCATAAATCAACGGATAAGATTAAACAAGCAAATTAAAAGGAGTCGCATATTGTCAAGGGCATAATCGGAACAAGAAAATTTTACAACATCGGAACCAATCTTATAACCACCAATCTGTGTTCTTTCTAATCTCCATCAAAACCGATTTCAAATCACGTTCGTTTTCCAGTCTCAACATCATCATCGAAAAAATCCATGAAATCAACTTCTATTTTCAACGTTCAATCCCTCCTTGTTATACTTATCGAGCAATCAAAGGAAATCATCATCTTCACTTGTGTACCTATAAGAAACCCACAAACACAAATATAATTTCACGATTAGGGTTTTCACTAAAAGGTTCTAATTGTTTTATTTTTGTAATCAAAACCAAGAATCACAATCCTAAAACGATGAACCAAAACCAAAAATCTGCATCCAGAGATGGATTGAGAAAGCAACGAGACGTGGAGAAGAAGACTTTGTAGATAAGAATTTATGTTCACTTATGAACATATGTTCATTTATGACATATGTTCATATATGAACATAATTATGAATCTGCTTTGTCTTTCTGTATTTCGTTATTATCTTTGGCTCTGTTATCTTTTCATCTTGTCGGTTCTTATATTTGGCTTTGTAAATATGAACTTATGTTCATGGTAATGTTGATCAACTATGTTTTCCTGTATCTATTTCTTATGTTTGACTCTACAAATATGAGTTATGTTCGACTCTACAAATATGAAGTTATGTTTATTGATGAACATATGTTCATTGAAGAACATATGTTCATTGATGAACATATGTTCATAGATGAACATTGTTTGCATCAACGAGAATCTGTTATTCCTTCGAATCGGATTAAAACTTATCTCCAAAGAAATCCCTTACTTTTTTCGTTTCTGTGTTTCTTTCTCTATTATGAAAATTAGTTATGATGGAGTCGCATATGTAGATGGCGTGGTATTAGATGATGATCAGTGGTGGCGATTTTGGGATTTCAATTGGACAATCATACCCCTGGTTCTACAGTTAGGTGATTTAATTTGGTTCTGCGTTGAACTCATCCCTATATATATATATATATATATATATATATATATATATATATATATATATATATATATATATATATATATATATATATATATATATATATATATATATATATATCACATTATTTTAAAATTGTCATTACTCTTTCTAACAACAATTTTAACCCTAGGCATATCATTGACAATGATCAACAAACTATGCAAATCATGATTTAGTCTAATCAAGAAAGAAATAGAGAAACAGAAGCTTACATGTGTGGTTGACGGTAGCAAGAAAGAAAAAGAGACGGTGGTTAATTGTGGTACTCTGTGGTGGTGCTCCTCTAGAAATGGTGGGTGGGGGGGGGGGGGGGGAGAGAGGAGGGACTTCTCCGACGAAATCAAGTAGTGGCAGTGGTCCTTTGTGATCACCAAAAGCTTCAGCGACGGTAATGGTGGTGGTCCATTGTTAATTTCGTCAAGGAATGGAGTAAAATGGGAGATCCCATCGGGTGACATGTTTGACTAATATCATTGACGTGAGTAATAGCGGCGACAAGAAAAAGGTATTAGCGACGTCACTTTTATCGGTGATAGCTGCATTAGCGGCGATATAAAAAAAGAATGAGGGAAACTTTCACGGTCTTATTTCGTGAACCATTATCGGCGACAAGTGTCGTCACTATTACCCGTCGCCGGTATTGCGTACCCTCCAAAACTCTTGCACCTAAACATCCACCATTGATTATGTTAAACTCATTGATGACCGAAATAGATTTGACTAAAGCCACACATCTACACCGACGACACTTTTATCTGCATCACAGGCCTTTAACACCGACAAACAACGCATTTGTTGTATGTCGCCGGTAAAAAAGTGTCGTCGGTGTAATAACTTTTTCTTGTAGTGCTGGTAATATGCTTAAAATTCGAATAGTCTATAATGTAGTTTTTTTGGATGAGATTAGAGAATTTTCGATGAGACTTTTATTATTTGTTTGATCACTTTTAACCATTCGATATTATTGAATCCGATAGTTTTTTTTTCCAACGTCCACTCTATATATATCGAATGAATTTATCTTATAAGTTTTGTACATTTAACCATTCTCATTTAATGATTTCATTTGACCCTCTTAATTATATTTAAGTTTAAATATTTTTTATTTCCTTGCTAATAATTAATTCTATTAGATATCTTATAGTATTTAATTTAAGAAATATACATTTATAACAATGATATTATATTTTTAATCTGTGTCAAAATATAATGTATGTTTATAAATGATAAATGAAATGAGATAAATTTTATAGAATGCTCTAGATAATAAAAATAAATTAGTTAAATTTATAAAAGTTATTTAAAAATTAACAATTTAAAATATTTTTTAATTAAATTATAATATAAGTTAAAATTAATAAAGAACAACATAACAATAGTTTTAAATTATAATATATATCGACCATTAAAGAGTTGACTTGTAGTTGGTAGTGAACTTGTGAAATGGTTTCACTGCTACTATTACCAAAGATGGCGTTCCGATTCTAGAGAGAATAACAAATCATTAATCATTGGTCTCATGGACTTAAAAAATCCCACACTAAAATTTAGGTTTGGGAGGTTACCATAGAATATTGACTTTTGTTGAATAACGACTCCTTGAGTCAACATCATGCCCCACATTTAATAATTATATATCACAAAAATTCAACCATAGATATAAAACATAAAAGATATACATATATCTACTATACAAAATCCAATCTTAACAAAAAAAAAACGTTCGATTTTCTTTGATTTCCAAAACATTTATTCCGCAATTTGTTAACGGTACTGAGTTTGTTGCCTTGTGGTCCTCTTACTTGGAAGATAGCAAGAAATACATTTTGAAAAAGATAGTATTATTTGTCGTTTAAAAACTTATTTGTGTTCGAGTTTTGCACCGCTTCTTAGTCGGCATCTGTACATACACATTTGCATATCATGACATCATTATCACATAAGCATTGGTGGAAGCTTAAGTATGATTTATTTGTATTGGTGTTAAACTGATTAAAAAGTCATAAATAAATGAGGCTGAATAATGGGTTGTTTGGAATTGCTTATTTAACTAAATAAATATTTTTATCAAAAAATATTTATTTAGTTATTAGCTTTATGTTGTGCCAAAAATAAATTAACCAGTTTAACGCCAACAAAAAAATGTATTAGCTTATGTTGTGACAAAAATAAATTTTTAACTAGTTTATCAAAAAAATATTTATTAGCTTATGTTATGGCAAAAGTTAGTCAGGGGCGAACGAATGAAATTAAAAACAAAAAAATCCATACAGCAAGAAGCTAGTCCAGGACACACAATGAGTTTATGTTATTGAAGGTAGTAAACAACACTTATGTATTTCTCAAATATTTTTTTAATGTTTATTGAACTTTTGAAAAATCAAAAAATCACTTTTCAAAACCAATCTCAAACACCCTTTAATATATTTATGTGTTTGAATAAGTTAGTAGACTGATTCAAGAATTTATTAGTTGCTGGGTATAATGTTAGACCGAATTTACTGAATACTTTTTTTAATCATGAACTAAATTTAATAAAAAAAAAATGCACCATATGCATAAGGTGTAGTTTGCTTTAGGTTTCAAGAAGGTATGATGGAGTTGAGAGATGGGTTGGACCAACTTTTTATTTTCTTGTCCTCGGTCTTCATTCTATTGATGACAAAGGTCATGTACGAGATTTTCAAAGCATGGTGTAATTTCTAAATTGTTTAATTTTCCCTTTGTTTATAGCTTTCAACATAGATTATTTAAAAATACAACATAGTATATGTTATTTTAAAAGGATATATTTAAAAAGTCTTTATATTTTGATATTATATTCGATTAAGCCCTAATTGTTTTTTTATTCAATTAAACCCAATATTTTGTTCAATGTTCACAATTTTAGTTATCTATAAAAATGAAATATTCATTAAATTCCTAATATTTTGACGCTTCTAACAATTTAGAGTTGAATTTTCAGTTTTTATTCAATTTAGTCCTTACATTTTGACCATATATATCATCAGTTATAAAAATATAAAAACGGCATAAGTAGCTACTATCTAAAATTGTAAACATTTAACAAAATGTTAGGCTTAATTAAATAAAAAAACAATTAAGGTTTAATCGAATATAGTGTCAAAATATAAGGGTTTCCTGGATATATCCCTATTTTAAAAGATATTAAATATGTTTTCCTTTATCTCCAAAAATATGGAAAGAATTGATTTTAATTCGTAGATATCCGCGGTCTTACATTTGTTAAGGACATTTTTTATATTTATGTATAAGTCATAGTGTGCGACTCGTTCTCGTATTAGCGGTATATGTGCAAGTAAATTAAGTTTGTTTATCTTATAATCATGTTGTGTTGGTAGGAGCTGACGAAAGTGAAGGTATGATGACCTTTTGCTTATCTTTCGATGCATAGATAAATTGTAGTGATATGAAGTGAATAAATCCCTTTTTGTGTGTTAGATATAATCTTAAAACCTATTATGGGTGAAATTTGGCTATGTGTGGTGGTTAAACAGGAAATTGGTGGAAGTATGGCTTAATGGGTGAGATAGCGTCGTTATCCTTAGTAGATAGCGTCGCTATCTAAAAATAGAATGTTATTTTAAAATCAGTGAGACAATTAGCATGCTTTTAGAGTGTGGGGGATATTCTACCAACAACCTAGTCAGGGACAAGGATCAACTGACAAAGATTGAAGTACAATGTCATAATGGAAGTAAAACGAAAGTACAATGCTATAATTGACACAAGTACCCCTGTTTTTATAGTTTAACGGACATTTTAGCAAAAATGTATAACAATCTAAATAACCATTATATGAAAGAAAGTCATACCTTCATTGTTGACATCAAAAATCATTTGGCCTTACGTACCACTTTATTTATAGTTATAACCTCACAGTATGTCTGAAAGTAATCATCAGAGGATTCCTTACCTAAGTCAAGTTGAGGTACTTTTGGCAATATGTTATTATGTTGAGGAAGAATTACAGTGCAGAATTCCTCATTTCCATCGTCATATGTATCATTGTAGTTTCTGGGAGGTGCATTTTATCAAACTGATCTTTCACATAAAATACTTTTTTTGCTCGCGACGCCATTATGAAATGGTCATCCTTGTGGCCAATTCTACCAAGTTCAACCAAGGTGTAACCAAGAGTATCTTGTTTGACACCATTCTTATTATCTACCCAGTCGCACATGAAAAGGGGTATTTTTCTAATATGATAATCTAGTACCCATATCTCTCTTAAAACCCCATATAAAAAGTTTTGGCCAAAGGTTACATCTTTTTTAGAAATGTGTATGTCAGTTGCCTCTACACCAACCCATTATTCTGGTATAAACTTTACCTTCACGATCTTTTGTTCGAAATGTGTATCCATTGATGTTATATGAAGATTATTTCATTACAATTGTGTATGGTCCATGTAAAAGCCACCTTATTGTTTCAGATAGACTTTCCTTGGAGATTGCTAACTCACTCTCAACCTGGATTTCATTACATAATCATGAATTACACTTTAAACAAATAATATTGATCAATTTCATTATAGAGTAGTTGATTACCTCGTTTCGTAACCACTGACCAAATGTTGTATTGTGCTATTTCTCCAACAATGCTTGTCGTTTATCGGGATATTCTTTTTTCCAAAAGACCATGTGTCGACTGTACAGAGATGAATATTAAATTACATAGATTATATATATATATATATATATATATATATATATATATATATATATATATATATATATATATATATATATATATATATATATATATAGTAATATTTAAAGTAACAACAAACATGTAATTAATACTCACTCGATGTACGGGTCAATCCATTGAGCATATTAATCATTTTATTAAAAATATATGATTTTATTTTTATAGTATGATTTTGCTAACGACCTTTTATCTATTAATGTTTTATAAAACTCAAGGATAACATAAAAAAATTACAAATGATTCAACAGAACCTGTTTTACCTGAATTTGTCCAAATGAGTCTATTTTTTGGTCCGTTAATTGATCACATTATTAAATAAATATTTGGAAAGGCTTGGAACAAGTACACTTAAATTACTATTTTTGAAAATTTGACCTATAAGTTATATTAATAAATTAATGCCCTTATTCAAAAATGACAAAATTTAGTATGAAATTAGGTATTTGGATGATTTATTAATAAAGAATATGGTTTAATAACAAAAAAAGTAGGAGATTTTTCTTGTTTTTAATATAGAGCAGTTTGCGATTTGCATGGACCTATTAGGGATATTACATATGTAAAGGAAGGTTATCAACCTAATTTTGTAATTACTCACACCTATTAATTATATACAATATAAGTCAACATAAAAGATAACAATTTAAAAAAATAGAATAAACAACAAATAGTCCAAATTCTATCGACATGATAAAATACTAAGTTCAGTTCTAAACTAATTCGGTAATTCCTAATGTTCTAGAAGAATATTTGTATTTCCATGTAACATCTTATTTTTTTAAGCTTGGCATACAACAATCTATGCATGTAGCAATTTCTTCTCTTAAGTTGATTCAAGGAATTAAAGACAACCTCAGTCGAAATTCATGCATTGCCACTTGGGGGCTATTCAGGAATTAAATACACCCTCAATCGACTTTCAACTTCGTCTATCTGACCCGACATGCACAAATATGAGAAACTATTTGTAACAAAAAAAATTTGATACAAAAGACGTTTGGGATACTCTAACCTTTACTGATTCACCACTAAGTTTGGGAAGATATTGTTATTATGTAATGGACTTCATTACGCATTTGCCCTTGACTCCTTGAGGACTTTCTCTTGACAGGTGGAGTACTAATACAATCGCAAAATCAAACCATCCTAATGGACTACCCATGCAAGCAAAAGCCCACAATCTTAAGTCCAAGAGACCCATCAAAGCCCTGCGATATATATATATATATATATATATATATATATATATATATATATATATATATATATATATATATATATATATATATATATATATATATATATATATATATATATATATATATATATATATATATATATATATATATTGCAGAAATCGGCCTTGGGGGCCGATTAATCGCTTGGCGGTCTTCAACCGATTACGCTTAGGCCTAATCAGTCAGCTTGACGGTTTGCTGCAAAAATCAGTCAAATATCGGCCTTGGCGGCAAATTAATGGGTCTCGGCGGTCATTTTTCAAATTTTAAAATTTTTAATTTTTAATTAACGACACAAACATTCTCTAATAACTCAATAAAACTGGGAAAAAATCAATGTTAAGGAATAAAAATAAACAAATATATAATTTTTTATGTGTATCTCGGAATAAAATGCATCAAAGTTTGCTATTTTGTTATATTTATATATTTTTAAATGAATTTCTTTATAATTTAGGGTCTCCAATTAATCCCTTAACCCCAGTCGACCGCCAAGATACCGTCAAGCGATTTTTACAGCCTTTATACATATATATATATATATATATATATATATATATATATATATATATATATATATATATATATATATATATATATATATATATATATTCTATCCTAATAAATAAGTAACTCAAAGTGCCACATGTCATCTTCTGAGCCCTCTTGTACACATGTCATTTTTATAGAATTTCTGATTTTCTTAAAATAAAAATTTGTTTGTCATTTACTCTAAACTCTTTAATTATCTTGTAACTCCTCAATTAAGTGTGGATAATTAATGACTATAATTGCATATTATGAATAATCAATTAAGTGTAGGAGAAAAAATTGATTGATTTGAGAAAGAGTAAATAAGGCTTTTGAGTTTTTTAGTTATTTTAAAATAGGATTAACCAATCTAAGTTAATGTCAATGAAAGAAATAGCATTGAACTTTGTAAAAAAAATTCATTAATAACGTCATATATTTAAAATAAAATGGTTTTCTTAATATATAATTTTGTAAATTCCCCAACCAACTAAGATAATAATGATCTGCAGATACATTGAATTTTGTATAAAACATGACATGTTTTTGAAAAAAAAAATATTAGTCATAGAAACCAAACTATTAGCCGGCATGCAACTATTTGCTGAAAGGAAACCATTAACGATTCAATGTTATGAACCTTAAATAAAATTCCTAAATTGTAAATCTGAAAACCTAAACCTAAACTCTAAAAGAAACTACTTACCAAAAGAAACCTTTTGCATATAAGTTGCATGATCTTTGTAATATTACATTTTTTTAAACAATCTGGAATTTACACATCGACCGTGGTATCACTACAAACAAAATGACATTTAGTGACATAGAAAAGATGTCACTAAATACCAAGAAAGTGCCACCAAAAGCGCTGCGACTAAAAGTATATAGTGGCACTATTTTATTGTGTCGCTGTAACATTGAATATTTTGCCGAATTATAACATTTTACTCTCATTTTTTTTCGCTACCTCATGTAAAGTTTATTACTTTTAATTATTTTCTTATGGAAATATTTTTTTATGAACATTAACGTTTACATATTCATAATTTATATTCTTTATTTTTAATAATCCTGTGTAATACACGGGTCTTACAACTAGTATATATATATATATATATATATATATATATATATATATATATATATATATATATATATATATATATATATATATATATATATATATATATAAGTAAGATCGTGTAGAACCCAAAATCTGGTAATAACCGCGAGGACAAATCTGAATATTTAATCTTGAAAAATTGGTGCATAAGGGAAATTAGGAAGGGTAATATGGTAATCTGGACGAGCCCCAACCATATTGCGACACTTGTCATCATATGGTTTGCTTGTTTTTTATTCCGCCACTTAGTTTTCTGGGTCATAACTTTTTGACAAAACTTCATAAATGGTCCCTGTGGTTTCAAAATATATCTAGTTTGGTCCCTAAGTTTCAAAAACCTCAAGGGTAGTCCCTGTGGTTTGAAAACTTTTGTTAAATTGTCCCTGAGCCATATGAAATGACTAATCTACCCTTTTTAATTTATTTTTCATTTACTCTAACTAAAACTTATTTTTAAAAACAACAAAGAAAAAGAAAAAGAAAAAGAAAAGAATTACCACCCTAAACCCCCCTTCCCCCACCCTTACCCCCACCCCCACCCCCACCCCCAAATCCCACTAATATCTCTCTATCTCTTCTCCCACCTTCCCATCGTCATTCTCCTGGAAATTAAAACGAAAGCCCTAACGATCATTATCCTCTTCCATATGAAGCTGGTCATGTGAGAAATTGGTGATCAAATCGTTTTTGCCTAATTTAAGAACAGCGCCTAATCGTTTTTGCAGAATCCATGGTTGGAGCTCTTCCATGGATTCGGAGAAGCAGGTCACGTGAGATGTCTTAGTTCTTGTTCCTCCTTCCACAATGAAAACTCCATCAATAGAGGCAAATATGCAACTCAAATTTGTTTTCATAAATATTACCTGTCTTAATCCTCAAAAGCGTAGAAATCGAGACATGATCAAAGCTAGAATAGAACCAGACATTCACGCATTCAGTATCTTAGCCCAGCCTGATAACCGTTTTCTCGTTCGTTATCCGCTTCCTCCGGTGAACTTTTCATCTCTAATCACCCTACAGAGACATGGTCTGACGATCGAATCAACAGAAGATAAACCCTCAAATTCATGGGAGAATCTAGCGTATGAGGAAGTGTTGGACGGAAATACCGCCGTCGTGTTCGTCAAAGGGATCAGCCACCGCCAGGATAAAGAATCCGACCCGAAACAAATCAGTTGCCATTTCGGATTAGGCGATTGGAAAACCGACCGCAAATACATGCTCACCACCAGAGCTCTAACCGCAGCTCAAGAAGTCGTCCGATGTATGTTGCCAAGAAGCGATTCCGTTCTCCGTCGCTCGTTCAATAAGTCATTTTGTTCAGCGATTTCTCGTCGATAATCGTTATCGAACTCGGCGAGTGATTTCAAAACCCTAGCGGTGTTGATCCTTGCATCTAAGTTTCCCTTTTGAAGAACAAAACTGAACGGCGAAAAGAAAGCATCATCGAAGTTGATATTCTTTAATCGGTCTTTGACTCCTTTTGTAATTAGAATCAGATCCAAAGCGGTAACCACTAATTCAACGACTTCAATTTCATTGCTGCTTTTCAGAATCCTCGCCATCATTGGAAGGAATCCCTCCAAATTCGCCAAGTATTCTCTACCTTCCTCAGAGGATTTCGCCAATTCGCCAATTCTCAACAAGGATCGGGGGCAGAGGAGATCGGAATCGGCCCAGAAGTGAATGAGGCGTCGGAGGGTGAGGTTTGGGACGATGTCAGTGGAATTGAGGACTTGCATGGTGGCCGGGCAGGTATTGTGGCCGGAATCGATCACTGTTGGATGCTGGAGCGATCGTAGGTAACGCCAGTGCAGAGGCTGACAGGGATGGGTCGGAATCGAGCCACTGTTTGTGTTCTTCGCTGTGAGAGAGAGAGAGAGATGGGTCGGTAATATGAGATACACGAGTAGGTGGTTTTGAAGGAATGGGGAGAGGAAGGGTGGGGGAAGGGGGGTTTAGGGTGGTAATTCTTTTCTTTTTCTTTTTCTTTGTTGTTTTTAAAAATAAGTTTTAGTTAGAGTAAATATAAAATAAATTAAAAAGGGTAGATTAGTCATTTCATATGGCTCAGGGACGATTTAACAAAAGTTTTCAAACCACAGGGACTACCCTTGAGGTTTTTGAAAGTTAGGGACCAAACTCGATATCTTTTGAAACCACAGGGACCATTTATGAAGTTTTGTCTAACTTTTTTTTCTTTGTAAAAGAAATTCTAAAAAAACTAAAGTTCTTAAAATTTAATTCTCTACAAAAAAAAAGCACCATCATGAAAATTTGAAAAAATTTGTTTTTAATTTTTTATTTTTATAAAAAATCAAAAATTAAAAAAAATTCTAGACATCATATTAGTAAGTTTGTAGAAAGAATTTTTTGAAATTAAGTTTTTATGTATATATATATATATATATATATATATATATATATATATATATATATATATATATATATATATATATATATATATATATATATATATATATATATATATATATATATATATATATATATATATATATATATATTATTTTTAAGTAATAAACCCACTAAATTACCAAAAAAATGTCTATGATCCAAAATATTAATAATCAAACTATGTTTTATGATTCAACTATCATGAACCAAAATTTTTATGAATCAAAACTTATTGTAATCTAAAAATATTAATAAATCAAACTTATGATAATTCAAAATTTAAAATGATCCAAAAATGTATCTTAAATTTTGTGATCCAAATGTTATTAATCAAAATCTTATATCAAAATATTATGATCCAAAAAATAATAAATTATAAATGTTACGAGACGAAAGATTGTCCTCTTTGAAAAATATTACGATCTTAAATTATATGATTCAAAATATTATGATTTAAAATATTAAAAGTGATAAGATGCAAAAAAAACTATGATCCAAAACGTTATGATTAAAAAATACATGATCCAAAACGTTATAATTCAAAATGTCATGATCCAAAATGATTAGATTAAAAATACGAAAAAAACGCTAAAAATACGATTAAAAAACATTAAAAAATTAAAAATATATTGAAAAATGAAAAACAAAAACAAAAAAAAATTCAAAATCGAGTACTGTAGCATAGACAAATATAAAAAATAAATAAATATGCTAAAACCGAGTATAATAGAAAATAAAAAAAAATAAATAAAATAAAATAAAAATAGAAAAAAACCCACTTAAAATCATGTTGGACGAACATACATCATATATGATCGAATCCTCGAGTCCGTATTGCGTTCCGTGGACATGCGTCGCACGTGATTACGTCACGTCGAAGGAAGACGTTTGATGTTTTTGCCCTTAATGAGAGTGATTGGACGAGAAGAGTTCTCGCGGTGTCTACCGAATTTTGGGTTCTCACCGCATCCTAACCGAGTATTGTAGCATAGACAATTATAAAAAATAAATAAATATGCTAAAACCTAGTATAATAGAAAATAAAATAAATAAAATAAAATAAAAAGAGAAAAAAACCCACTTAAAATCATGTTGGACGAACATACGTCATATATGATCGAATCCTCGAGTCTGTATTAGGTTCCGTGGACATGCGTCGAACGTGATTACGTCACGTCGAAGGAAGACGTTTGACGTTCTTGCCCTTAATGAGAGTGATTGGACGAGAAGAGTTCTCGCGGTGTCTACCGAATTTTGGGTTCTCAACGCATCCTAACCCTATATGGGTTCAATAAGTGACTAAAATTATCCATGGTACCAATGGACTAATCTCGATCGTCGGAATCAAAATCATCAACGGCCAAAAAATAGGTTGTAAATTTCTTACGTCGACGCACATGTAGATGATTATAATAAAAAACCCACTTAATTTTTTTGGTTTTTTTATTTTTCGAAATTATTCTTTTTCAAAATAAAAACCGAATATTCCAAAATTCATAATTTTTTGTCCTCTACAAATAGACATCCATATTGATATATAAAAAATAAATTATTTTTATAAGTACAGCTCGTCTAGATTCACATGTGAATCTGAACTGTAAAAATTTGAATATGAGTAATTATTTTATTTTTAAAACTTTTACTACTTCAATATTATAACCATTTATAAGTAATGTACCTGATTTACAAGTACATTTACTAATATTTACACGAGAAATTACTTATATTCACATATCAATATCATATACTATTGAGAATTTAATAATAAGTTTTTTACTACTTTAACATTTTAACCATTTATAATGAATATACTCTGATTTACAATTGAATTTACTTACATTCACACAACAATTTACTCAGATGCACATATCAGTATCATATGATATTTTAAATATATTTTGTAATATGAATATGATTAATCTACTTAGGAAATTTTTAACACTTCAACATTTTAATCATTTATAATGAATTTACTATGATTCATAAGTTAATTTTATTCACATTCACACAAAAAATTATTCAGATTCACTTGACAATATCATATGTCATTGTGAATGCCAACAGAGAATAACATAATAACATGTCAGATTCACATGTGAATCTAAACTGTAAAAACTTGAATATGAGTAATTATTTTACTTTTAAAACTTTTACTTTTTCAATATTCTAACCATTTATAAGTAATATACTTGATTCAAAAATGGATTTACTCATATTTACACGAAAACTTATTCATATTCACATATCAAAATCATATAGTATTGAGAAGTTACTTAATAGTTTTTTTACTACTTCAACATTTTAACTATTTATAATGATTTTACTCTCATTCACAATATGAATTATTTACATTCACACAACAATTTACTCAAATTCACATATCAATATCATATGGTATTTTAAATATACTCCGAAATATGAATATGATTAATTTAGTTAGAAAATTTTTAACAATTGAATATTTTAATCATTTATAATAAATATACTATGATTCATAAGTTAATTCCATTCACATTCACACAAAAATTTATTCAAATTCATATGACAATATCATATGCAATTGTGTGTGTCAACAGTGAACAGAATAACAGTTCAGATTCACATGTGAATCTCAACTAGTGGAAATTTCGAAAAAAAAAAAAGTCATTTTTTGTATATCAATATAGATCTCTATTTGTAGAGGATAAAAAGTTATAAATTTCAATATATTCAGATTTTTTTTTCGATAAAAAATAAGCCCTAAAAATTAAAAAAAACGAAGTGGGTTTTTTTATAATCCGGTAGATGCACGTCCACCGTAAAGTGTATAATCGTGTGGATGAGATTAGTCTCTTGGTACCATGGTTTATATTAGTCCCTTGTTGAACTTTTGCCTATATATATATATATATATATATATATATATATATATATATATATATATATATATATATATATATATATATATATATATATATATATATATATATATATATATATATATATATATATATATATATATGGTGTGCATCCGGTGAGGACTCAAAAAATGGTGAGGACTGGGAGAAAAATTCTCCACCACCCACTTCGTCAAGGGCACAAACGTCAAACCAAATATTTGGACGTGACACATTCGTATGTGATGCACGTCCGTGGAACGTAATACAGACTCAATGATTTCATTAGAACCATTCCCGAGGATTTTGTTTAACATCGTATAGGGAGCGTTGAAGTTGAAAGACATGGAGGTGACCATGAAGAAATGCATAAACTTTACCTCATGAAGGTGACTATAAACTGTGTCTAATGCATAAACTTTACCTCATGAAGGTGACCATGAATAAATGCATAAACAGTGTCTAATGCATAAACTTTACCTCATGAAGCTGACCATGAAGAAATGCATTATCACTTAGAGATGATAGATTGCTTTTGACAAGAAACTGCAAGGTCGAGCAAAATATGTATGATGCAATCCATCTCGTATAGGTTGTTAAGTATCATGATAGTACCTCAGCAATGGCTGTAAATGAATCGAATGTTCAGCGAACTGTTTGGCGGGAAATTTGTTTATGTTCGTTTATTTAATAAATGAATGAACATTAACACAAATTCTCGTTCGTTTAGTTAAGTGAACGAACATGAACAATGATCTCGTTCGTTCAATTATGTTCATGAACGTTCGTTTAAGTTGTTTGTTGACGTTCGTTTATGTTTGTTCATTTAAGCATATTTTATGTTCATATATGTTCAAATGTGCTTGATTACATTGCAATATTATATGTTTATGTTAATATATATTCAATTGTGTTTGTTTATCTCTGTTCGTTTATATTTGTTTGTTTATGTTCGTTTAGCATATTCATGAACATAAACGAACGAACATGAACAAGATAATTTGTTAAATAAACGAACATGAAAAAAAATTAGTTCGTTTATCCGATCATGTTCGTTCGTTTGTTCGGCTAACTTAAACGAAAGAACATCTACTCAGCTCTATGACATGCATACATATTGCAATCTCTTAGTTACAACACCAACACTTCAAGAATTATGATTCCCCTTATTTCATCGTATAAGTTATTTTTCTTATGAAATGCTTTTGGAAAAAGAAGTTTTAAGCCACTTTTGGCTTTGTTAATTTCTATGTTCTACGTAGGAAAATTATATTTGCAATTTCCTTATAAGACATGAGGTTCACATAGTTTGCACGTGCTAGCTTAACCAAGAGTAAGCATCATACCATCTCTATTCTCTTAGGATTAGGAATGTCTTAACTATAATAGGTCAAGACTGGCGATGTGTTATATATATCTTATATCTACATCCATTAGAATTTATGTTTAGATTTCCATATCATGACCTAATAGCTCCAAAAATAAAGAAAAAAAAAAAACCAGGAAATTAGTACTAAGAATGCACTTCGCTTGTTCTTCTTGTGACCCGAATATACAATAAAACAGCAACAACACAACCCATTACATATCCTCCAAGGATAACATCAGGAACAACGTTCAACTTATTAGATTTATGTATCCCCACCATTGTAGTCACACTTGAGTGAGGCCCTGGAGCCGATGAATATGGCGGTTGGCCTAGTCTGACAACTGGAACAAAGCCGCTCTCTAGTCCTTCGACTGCATTGGTCTTTGTTAAGAAAATAACCGATGTTGCAATGAAAAGAGCAAGAAGCCTCACGATACCCATATCAAATATGTGAAATATTCCAAAGTTAATTCTCATGTTGTCAATAATGGTGACATTTATACATACAAAGTGGGACAAGGGTCTTTTGGGGTCTTGGTGGGGCGTGGTTACTTTTCTAATTAAGTGTGTTTGGCAGGATATACGTGTCTTTAGCTTTGAATCTTGAAATCTTGTGAAAGCTGCCAAGGAAATGTGTTAGGAAAAAATTAACATGGGGAGGTTGTATTTAGAATGGTTGTATCTCATAAAACTTTAATAACCGTTATTTAATTAAGATTTGTATATGTCTTTACTCGAGTTTATAAAGTAATCGTTTACCATTTTTTTTCCGGGAAATAATAATTGCAATCTCGAACTTAGATTAGAATTGTAGACACCCAAGCGAAATTGTATCAATTTATGCAACTTTATTAATACAATGAGGAATTTCGACAAAATATTATTATTATATAATCAGAATCGAAATTATTTTACAAGAATTTATGCTTTTAAGTGAACAAAAGAATTCGATAGATTGAAATGTATCTAAAGTGCATTTTGACTGCATTTTCAGATAATATTGATTTAACTTGAAAAACGAATGCAGATAATATTGATTTAACTTGAAAAACGTTATATTGATTGTATACAATGACCGTTATATCGAGTCCTCGTTTTTCTTTTAAGATTAAATGTAAATTAAATGACGAAAAAAATACAATATACTTTCAACTAGTCAGAAACTTAATTCCTTCTACATCTCACCAATTAACTCTATTATAATAATTGAACTCGATTTGTAAAATAGTGCTCCAATGTCCTCGATTTAATACGTCTTTTATCAAATATCGGCTTTTAATATTGCCGTTGGAAAACCCTAACTTCACTTTTTAAACTCTCTCTATTAAAACCTTAGAACTTGAAAATAATACTACTGGTTACGGTACTCTCACATTTTCACATATATAATATGCTTTCTACTACACTATATAACTTTAATAACATCAACTAATTCTTCTCGAACTTGCTCAGGAACTAGCATTTTTCCCTGAAAATTCATAGAAAATAACCACATGTCAATAATTAGTATATATGTGTAATGTGTGTGCATGTACGTATAAGAAATTGTAAACGATTTGGAAACATATACCTCAATACATGAAGTAACAAGAACCGCCCCTTTTGTGGTCGTAACATTAGTATCAACAAGTTCAATCCCAATCATACTCATTGCTTCAATTAATTTGGTAAAACCTCCTACTTTTTTCTCGAAAATTATCTTCATCCACAATTTATTCTCATTAATACGTCTCACCTCTACTTCCGACTACATTAAAAAAAATCTATTTAGTCATATATCCTAAGCAGGAAATGATTCACAGATTGTAACTTTCACATCAACAATTGTGAATTATCAAAATGACAAAACTACCCTTTGCAATACACCACTGTTGATGTTAATAAAGTTAGAACCCGTGACATATGGTTTATTGTTTAAACAAACCTCTATGCCCCATTTTTTCATTTTTTCCTCTTGACAAATTTGGATGATCTCAAAAGATTGTGCGATTGCCATTTCTGCTTCTATATCAAGAAGTTCGTTACTAAGATTTGTGACAGAACTTTGAAGCTCTTCGATATAATCAATAGCATCAGTTATGATTGTTTCTTTGTTCAACTGAAATAAAAAAATATATATGTTTCCCTTTTAATCAATTGATAAACAAAATGTAATAATCCAAACAAGAAAACAAAAAGACTATCGTTTTTGAATCATTGCATTTGTTATTTTTGGAACTAGAGATCGTAATTCTAGCATCCTGGATTTGAGTTTTTCGCGTCTTTTCCTTTCTGCTTTGAGGTTTTTGGACTTGAATTTTCCTTCATCATCGTTGTTATCATCATCATCTCCATCATAATTTCGTTTCCTGTTTCTGCAAACAGTGTCGAAACTACTGCTGGTTCCTTCAACAACAGATGATATATCATCAAAACGATTCGAAAACTCCATGGGAGAATTGGAGTTTCAGATGATTGGGAAATGGTGTTCAAGATTGCGTTTTTATAGGGAGATTCTGCAAAAATTTGATGAAGAAATTTGTTAAGCAAATGGAGTTCACAAGGGTAACATTGCCATGGGGTGGGGTGGGATGGGGTGGGGGTAGGGTGGGGGTGGGGTGGGGTAGGGGAATCTTCTTGTTATTGGTCAAAATTGTGTGGGAAGTTAGGAAGCTCAAATCTTGCCCAATATAAAATGAGTTGTTTAAACAAGATAAAAAATGTTCATCATTTGTTTTGGGATAAAATTTAAAATATTTTAAATTAAACAATTGTGTTAACAAAATCGTGTTTATCTTGGTTGGGTTTATATTTATCTTGGAAAAAGAAGTATTTATGTTGGATCGAACGCTATTAAAGAAAATGTATTACATGTTTACACAGTGTATTTATCAATTTATCAAATTTATCTATCAGTCTTATATTTTGGGCATGTTCGGCAAAATTAGCTGGTAGCTGGTAGTGATTAGCTGTAAGCGGTTAGCGGTTAGCTGGAAGCTGATAGCGGTTAGCGGTTAGCTGG
Source organism: Cichorium intybus (assembly GCA_023525715.1). Taxonomy (NCBI): domain Eukaryota; kingdom Viridiplantae; phylum Streptophyta; class Magnoliopsida; order Asterales; family Asteraceae; genus Cichorium; species Cichorium intybus. Next base: position 94,573,458 of record CM042015.1, read on the forward strand.
TAGCTGTGACTTTTATTGCTGCAGAAGTGTTCGGCAAAAGCAGCTGTTAGCTTTTAAAAATGTAAAATAATATAAAAATCAAAAACCAAACGCTAAAAGCTCTCAAAAGCTAATTGAAATAGCTTTCGGATTATGAGCGTTTTGTTAAAAATAAAAGCTAAAAGCTCTTGCTCCCGAACGAGGTTTTTTCATTTTTTTCAGCGTTTTCCTAAAAGCTAAACGTTAAACGCTCTCAAAAGCTCTCAAAAGCTGCGTGCCGAACAAGCCCTTTAGTTAGAACTTACTTTTTTATACGTAGTCCATCTTAGTGGTAATTATTATTCTAATAATGGCACAGTCGTTAACTTATTTTTATGTTATATTTTGTAGGAAAAAGAAGGATGAAATATATGACGCAAATGATAGTTTCTAATTTTTAAGAACGTAACTTTAATTATAACATTTGATAATACAAAATTATTTATGAGACCATGTTAGCTAAAATACAAATTGAGTCGATTTTAGTATATGTAAACGATTGTAATTAATTACGTATAATTCATACGCTTCCAAATATATATAATACAGAATAAAAATAATAATTTTAAACCATCTATTTTGTATGTTGTTGATAAGCTAGATTGGTGTATACTCCTAGTTTCCCAGAGGCAATGTTTGATTGCTCAAGTACACTTATGACCAAGGAAATGTCATAGAAGATGAAAGAATATTGTACAATAAGATATGTAACAATAATTTGATATGTACTTTAACGAAATTATTAAAATATTTTAATAAAGAAGCCAAAGACAAAATTAAATGTTTGAAATAATTTATAGAGGTCACAAATAGATGTATTGGGTTTGGCAACCTACAAAAATGGATAAATTTGAAATAGAGTAAATTACACTTTGGTCTATGTGTTTTTTTTTTTTCAATTTTGGTTCTAGTTTTAGAAGTCTTACATTAGTTGACTCAATGGTATGCAAATCTTGCAATTTTGGTCGCTTCCTATGTTATTGTTTACATAAGTCCGTTAAAGAAACTTGTGTGCCACTCAAATGAGGGTATTTTGGTCTTTTCGTTGTCATCCTCTGTCTCACTTGTCTCGTAATTAAAAAGTGTATTATGCAATGAATTACACCTTCCATCCATAATCCAAAATTGGCATTGTTTAACCTAAAAATCTTCGATCATCTTCACGATGCAAATCAACCATGGTGGGTTATTTCAAGAGCTCCTTGAAGAAAATATCATCATTGGAATGTGACCTATGTTGACAATATGGACATTTAAGGCTTTTCTATTCATGAACTAAATGTGATGATGCAAGAAACTAGGTATGTGAAATATGAGCCTATGTATTATATGCCTGAAGTTCCGCTTGATTTTGGTCTCCAACCACTAGGCAACGGGCAAGATGTCATTAACCTTTCAAAGTATGTAGGGAAATTTAAAGAGATTAAGATTTACATTGAAAATGGTATAACCCATCCAAACACCTACTTCATGTCCCGTGTTGAAGTAGTTATTAAAGAAATTGAAGAATCTCTATCCCCTGAATACAATAGGAACAAAAAAAATTGAAAGAGTTTGGTTCTATAGTAACAAGCTTAGTAACATGTCATTGGAACAATCCCAAGTGATTAATGTTGATGGACCCGAACAAATATCAATTGCAATAGTTCCTTTCCATAGAACTATAGAAAATAAAATGGCCTCTCCAAATGTTGATGATCTTATTTTGGTACAGTTTCAAAGAGATGATCAAGTTTTGCAACTTGAGTCAATTAGTGTACCTATTGTGGAACAGGAATAAGGTCCTGATCAAGGTTTCCCATACTAGTCTATAAATCCCAATGTTAATGAATAAGAACCAAGTGATAGACAAGCAAATGTTAATGCCCCAATGTTTGATCAATTTGAGCTTGACTTTTTGACTCGTAAGTTGACTTGGGAGATAGTGGTATAACATATGACGGTATCATAGAAGAGGACTACGAAGTCAACATTCAATTTGAATATGAAAGACATGTTGAAGAGAGTAATGATGATAATAGCAATTCAAATAGTAAATTTCTTTTGGAAGATCAACGACTTAATTGAAGATATAGAGGTGGACATGTATGAGTTCCACGGTGTGGTTGGTTCATTAGTTAAGGGTTTGGTACGAAACAATGGAATGTCATGGAACCTTCTAACATTCAAGTGATAATTACAAAAAAGTTTGTTTTGTGGTGTAAAATAGGATAAAAAATCACATGTTTTTTGAAGGGTTTTCTAGCAAACAATGAACACAAAAGTTCCTTATGGTTCACATGCACCATAGAAAGATCTACGTTTTCTTCTATGAAGATAATAAACTAAAACCTAAAGGCCAACAATAATTACTAAAGATCAAAACTGAGAAAAACCAACCTTTTGATCTTGTTCTTGAAGCTAGCAGCACAAGTGTCCTGCCTCAAATGCAAGTCACACCCAAAGCAATGGAGAAGACAGTCCAGCAGAGTAATCACAGTGAGAATTGGCGTGAATAATGGGGAGCCAGAGGGTTCCTTTTATAGCCTCCTAGGGTTACACCTGAAACCCTAAGGAGCCTCCAAGTGGGCAAGCCTGTTGACCACTTGGACCAGATCCCTAAACCCTAATTAGGGTTTTCGCCAACCCTAGAGAAGCCTCCAAGGGTGGCGCCACTTTTGGCCCCTGGACTTCTCTTTGCCAGTTATTCAACTATTGAATAAATACAAACTAGTCCTCACACTTTTAATTAATTAATTTAATCACTAAATTAAATCCAATTAATTCTAGATTAAATCTCAATTAATTATTATAGTTTCTAATTAATATATTAACACTTAAATATATTAATAAACCATTTAATTAATTCTATTGATTTATTACACAATTAATAAATCAACCTTTTACTCTACCGAACTCTATCCTGACCTCCAGCTATGAGGGCAACCCAAATGGACTTTGCTTCAATTAACAAGATAAATATAAATATAAAGTCATGGCTTAGACACCTAATCCAACATGTTTGGCCTAATGAAACCAACTACATGCTCTACAAGTGAAGTGCATGAGGCTAACTTCATAATTGGTGACACTTTTTCCAAACAAGAAACACGTGAAAGAGGTTATTACCAACCTTTTCCATTAAAAGCTAGAGAGATTTGTGTATTGTCAAAAATGATAAAGTGATGATAAGGGTTGTTTGCAAGGGTTCAATGCAACATAAAAATACATGTGGGGCATTTGAAAACAAGAATGACAAGGAGAAGGGCAAGTTTGTAATTCAGATGGTATTAAATGCCTTGGGAACTTCATGTTTCTAACTAAAAAAATTGATCATTGGATGGTGAAAACTTTTGTTGATGAGCATAAATGCCTCAAAACAAGATCTATTGTAACATTTACTGAGGGTTTTCTTGCAAACAATATTTTCCAACAAGTTAGGGATAATCCAAAGATCCCTATTTCGGCTCTAAGGGATGATGTAACGTCCCAGTTTTTAAACAGATTTTAAAATAAATAATAAAACAGTTTCAGTAAAATCACCTTATATTTTATAAACATTCACATCTCAAAATCTTTAATTATTTAAAAAAAAACATTTAATACCAAATTGGTCCAGCAGCGGAAGTCAACTAGACAAAGTGAACTCAATACAAACTTTCGAAAGAAGCTGCATCAGTGTGTACCCGTCATGCCCGATCGTCATTTCCACCTGTAAACCTGAAATAGTAATTTAATAGGGAAAAGGATAAGCACACGGCTTAGTGAGTTCCAACATCTACATAGTATATCAATCATTGTAACGCCCCAACTTTTTCGAACCATTTATATTACATAAAAACATGTTTTACAGAATTCGGTCCATCAAAAACCATGAAATTTGTTTAAAAAAAACAAACAAAAGGGGTGTTACAATACATATCAAACAACCATAAGCTTAAGGAAGACGGATTCAATCAATACCAAATATGGAAGCTGTATCCAGCTCCACTCCTTTGCACCTAGCGCTTATTTTACAACTTCCAATTTTCTCACAACTTCATACTTGAACCTGGAATACATGGCATAAAAACATAGAATACGTAAGACAAAAATGTCTCGTGAGTTACATGAGTTTTAGACTCAAACTTTAAATTTCTTTTCCAAACTTTTATAAGATTTCATAACATAAGTCATTGTCAAAACGACATAATATACACATACTAAACCTTTTTACTTTTCAAATTCACTATATATTAGACTTTGCAAAAATAATGTCTTTTATACTTTCTTTGACTGGTTTTATAAACTTGCTGGGATTTTTATACTTAGGGCGTTAATCACTAGAAGTGATACCCCAAGTCTCTACAATTAGAAAGAACGGATCAATACTAACGGTAGAATTGCTGAGGCAGTCTACTTCGCGAAGGGGGTTGTCCCCAGTAGACTCCTTACCTAACCCGGGTAGGTTGGAACATAGTTCCCTTACTAACAATGCTAGTCACAATACCAGTCAATCATAAAATACTTGTCTGAAACCAAAACATTACTTGCACGAGAAATGGCTAAATGCCAAGCTTTTGACTCAAACATATCTATTTCATGATTTAGGCTATTGCCAAGAAACATACTTTCAATTATAGCAGCTAACTTTCTATTTAAACTAGAAAAAGGACCATTTTTGCAAATATTTTTCACATATATAAATATTATATGAAATCTGAAAAATACTTACTTACTTGCCATGTATCCCAAAGTGGGTAAAAATGCTACATGTACTCACCAAATAATTCTTGAAGCGTCGTTTAGACGTCCCTCGGTTCTTTACCCTTTCGGTGTCCGATTATTTGACTTGCACCTATATATAGTATATGATACATTAATTTATATTTTAGTTGACTCTATAACATGTTAGAGTCCTTATTATACCATAAATAGTCAAAGCAAGGGTAAAACTCAACTTTAGATAAATTGTATTTTATACGTATTTTACTACAGTACCCTCGGAGGGTCGTATTTCGATTCCGATAATTTTTTATGAAGTTTGGGACCATAATAGACCTATGTTTAAAATTTGAGGTCAAACGGATAAGTCTAACCCCAAATCTCAAAATTGGAATTCACTTGGCAGAATGCAGAAGAGTTTTGGCCATTTTTTGCTCTAGCCGTAGGATCGCGACCCGATCCTCTAGGGATCGCGACCCGATCTGCTGCAGATCAGCCTGGTTTGTCCGATTTTATGCCACAATTTCCCATTTTTCCTATATTAAGTCCTTAATCCGTGACTTAATCATTAGGGATTGTTCTAAGGCCAAAACCATTCATTTACCTCAGATTTTAAACAATGGAATTGATGATTCCATCCCATTTTTAATCATTCCCGTTTTTCACATTTTTAATCCAAAAACCGAAATTGTCCAAAACCAACCACTTCTATTGATTTCTATCAACAATTTCTGCATTTGGAACTCGTCAAAACCCATTAAAATCAAGTTGATCATATGAACTTATGATTTAGGGTTCTTAAACAAAATTCCAATTTTCAACAATAACAATCTACTTTCATGTTTTGATAGGTGTTCTTACAACATAAACACATTTGAGGCTTTGAGATCAACTAAACCTCTTGGATCATAACTGTAATTCCAGTTGCTTGTTCTTCCCGTGAAGAACACTCAAGAAATGAAGTTAGGAACTTGATTACTAACCTTGGTTTAGTGTAATATCTTGATTTCTTGCTAATAATCTTCTTGCTCTCCAAACTCGTGAACCTTCAAGCCCCGTAGCTCCAGAATTCTCCAGAGATATCTTCTGATTTTATGTTGATTAATGAGATATTTTTTCTCATTTTATATTTTCATATTTACAGTTTTGGTCCCTCTAGTTCACTTCCTTGAACTTTGGCCACCAAAATCAATTATCTTTTCATAGAATTTAATTTCTCACATTTTTAGTCCTAAGTTATAAGTAATTTTTTTATGATAATTTCCTGCATATGGTCAAATGACCAATTTACCCTTTCACCCATAATTTCTCATAATTTACATATAAAACTTAGATTACACACATATTTGTTTACATATTGTTATTACAAATTTTTGATCGTTTCAACTACCTCCCCCTAATTAAGATTCCGTCCTCGGAATCGCTTCATAATCTGTAAAATTAGGGTATCTCTTCTTCATGCTTTCCAATGTTTCTCAAGTCAAATCTGTGCCCAGTGAATGCTTCCATTTGACCAATACTAGGTCAATTTCCCTGTTCCTTAGTTTCTTGGTTTTCACCTCTAACATCGCCTCAGGTTCTTCCACTAGTCTGTTAGGTGTTTCCACCCTTAACTCTTCTAAAGGAATGGTTAACTCCTTCTTTCCAAAGTATTTCTTGAGATAGCATACATGAAATGTATCATGTATTCCCCTGAGTTCTGGTGGTAACTCTAACTTGAATGCTTGTAAACCGATTCTTTTCAGAATCTTGAAGGGTCCAATATATCTTGGACTCAACTTTCCTCTCTTGCCAAATCTTATCACCCCTTTCCAAGGTGATACTTTTATCATTACCAAATCGCCTTCTTTTAGATCATAGGGTCTTTTCTTCAAATTTGAGTAGCTTCTTTGGCGATCTTGTGCAGCTTTCATATTGGTTTGTATCACACCAATCTTTTCATTTGTCATTCTTACAATTTCTGGACCAGTGAGTTTTGCTTCACCAGCTTCTAACCAACATACTGGGGTTCTACACTTTCTACCATATAAGGCTTCAAAAGGCGGCATCTTGATGCTTGAGTGGTAACTGTTGTTATACGAGAATTCTACTAATGGTAGGTGCTGGTCCCAACTACCTCCAAAATCAATGGCACACGATCGCAACATATCCTCCAAGGTCTGAATTGTACGTTCGCTTTGCCCATCTGTTTGAGGGTGATAGGCTGTACTCATCTTGATTCGAGTTCCCATCTTTTCTTGTAGAGAATCCCAAAAGTTAGACGTGAATCGAGGATCTCTATCTGAGACTATGGACAAGGGTGCTCCATAACGTCTGATCACTTCATCGATGTACAACTGAGCTAATTCTTCAAGTGAGGCAGTTTCTTTATATGCGAGAAATAGGGCACTTTTAGTCAATCTGTCAACAATGACCCATATACTATCATGTCCTCTTCGTGTTCTCGGCAACCCCATGACAAAATCCATTGTCAGTTCTTCCCACTTCCCTGCTGGTATCTGTAATGACTGCGCAGAACCATACGGCACCTGATGTTCTGCTTTTACTTGTGCACAGGTATCACAGTGGGATATGTACTTTGCTATTCTCTTTTTCATCCCTGGCCACCAATAATGTTGCTTCAAATCTTGATATGTTTTCGTACTTCCAGGATGTATAGAATACTTGGATTTGTGAGAATCATCCAAGATTATCTTTCTGGTTTTTCCATATTTGGGAACCCAAATACGTCCTTTAAAAGTACGTAACCCTTGGGTATTTACTTCAAACGTCACCTTCTTTCCAAGTTTTTCTTTCTTTAAATTTTCTTCGGTTAAGGCACTGTCTTGAGCTTCTTTAATCTTTTGAATTAAAGTAGAGACCATTTCAATTCGCATGGATCTTCCTTTAACAACTTTTTCACGAACCTTTCGGCTTAAGGCATCGGCTACTACATTGGCTTTTCCTTCGTGATATATTATCTCACAATCATAATCATTCACGAGCTCAATCCAACGTGTTTGTCTCAAATTCAATTCTTTTTGAGTAAAAAGATATTGTAGACTTTTATGATCTGTATATATTCTGCATTTCGTCCCATACAGATAATGTCTCCAAATCTTCAATGCGAACACAATCGCAGCCAATTCCAGATCATGGGTAGTATAACGTGTCTCTGCATCTTTTAGCTGTCTAGAAGCATAGGCGATAACTTTGCCCCGTTGCATCAGTACACAACCAAGACCTCTATTAGACGCATCGTTGTATACTACAAACTCTTCTGTGCCTTCTGGTAAAGATAATACTGGAGCTTCACACAGCTTCTTCTTTAATATTTCAAAGGCTTCTTGTTGTTTTTCTCCCCAGACGAATTTCACTTCTTTCCGGGTTAGCTGCGTCAATGGCACTGCTATTTTAGAAAAATCTTGGATAAACCGTCGGTAATAACCGGCTAATCCAAGAAAACTCCTAACTTCTGTAGGTGTTTTCGGTGGCTCCCATTTCATTACCGCTTCTATTTTTGCTGGGTCCACTTTAATACCTTCAGCTGAAACAACATGACCCAGGAATTGAACTTCCCGCAACCAAAAGTCACACTTTGACAACTTCGCATATAACTGTTCATTCTTCAAAGTACGCAGCACTTCACGGAGATGCACTTCATGTTCCGCTTCATTTTTCGAATAAACCAGAATATCATCAATGAAAACGATGACAAATTTGTCAAGGAAAGGTTTACAGACCCTATTCATGAGGTCCATAAACATAGCTGGGGCATTAGTGAGACCGAATGGCATCACTAAAAATTCATAGTGACCATATCGGGTTCGGAATGCAGTCTTGCATACATCTTCCTCCTTCACCCGTACTTGATGATATCCGGAACGAAGATCAATTTTTGAGAAATAACTAGCTCCCTGCAACTGATCGAATAAATCATCAATTCGTGGCAAAGGGTATCGATTCTTGATGGTCACCTTATTGAGCTCGCGATAATCGATACACATACGCATGGTACCATCTTTCTTCTTGACAAATAACACTGGAGCTCCCCAAGGAGAAGAGCTGGGACGAATAAACCCCTTATCCAGAAGTTCTTGCAACTGGGACATAAGTTCTCTCATCTCTGTAGGAGCAAGACGGTACGGCGCACGAGCAATGGGACTTGCTCCAGGAACCAGGTCAATGTGAAACTCGACTTGCCTAATGGGTGGTAACCCAGGTAAGTCATCAGGAAAAACTTCAGGGAATTCATTGACCACTTTTATATCTTCCATCTTTTGCTTCTCCTTCTTCCCATTCATCACATAAGCGATAAATGTTTCACACCCTTTGCGGATGCATTTACGGGCCTTAATAGCAGTAATGAGACTTTGCATGTTCTTCCGGCGTTCCCCATATATATATACTTTACTACCATCAGGCATTTTGATCGATACTATCCGCTTCCCACAGAGAATTTTTGCATTATGAGCTCCGAGCCAATCCATCCCAATAACAATATCGAATCCTTTAATCCCGATAGGTAGCAAGTTTGCCTTTAAGATTCGCTCACTAATCTCCACCGGACATTCCTTATACACATGTCGGACCGTAACTAGCTCCCCGTTCGCAACTTCTATTACACAAGTATCATCTAATGGTTTCATTGGTGTGTTTAGACGCTTACTAAAGTCATGGGACACAAAAGAGAAATGTGCTCCAGAATCAAAAAGAACATAAGCAGGTTGTGAGTTTACAATGAGTGTACCTGCAACCACATCTTGATCTTCTTTGGCCTCATCAAGGGTCATCTGAAACGCCCTTCCCTTCGTCTTTGCTGGTTCTGTCTTCTTGTTACTCGCAGTGGAAACTAACGTATCATTCTTCTTCTTGGGACAGTTAGTACTGTAATGTCCCTTTTCATGACAATTGAAACATTCCACCTCGCTGATATCTTTGTTCTTGCAATCTTTAGCCTGGTGACCCGGAAGACCACATTTATAGCACCCACTAGTGCCCTTCTTACATTCTCCACCATGTCTCTTTCCACACTTCTTGCATTCTTTAACCTCTCCTTGCTTAGTAAACCCCGAGGAAACACGACTCTTCTTATTTGCTCCAGAGATTCCTGAAGACTTTCGCTTTTCCACAAATGCTTGTCGTTCCTTGTTCTTTTTCTCAATCATACTTTCAACTCGAGCTGCAGATTCAATGGCTTCATCCAGAGTAGTAGCCTTGGCCACTTCTAGCGAGTAGTCTGCCGGCAATCCATTAACATAGCGGTTTATTCTTCCGGCCTCGGTCGGTAGTGTATCTTCCAGAAATGGCAACATCTCGCAGAACTTTTTAGTATACTCATCAACGGTTTGTTTTTCCTTTGCAAGGGCAAAGAATTCATTAACCAAGTTCTCTCGATGCCTAGCTGAACAGAACTTGTTTTTCAATCGCTGAACGAACTCGTCCCAAGTCAAACCATCCACGAAATCACTCCCCTTAGTTCGGCGGAGAGTGTTCCACCAAGTAAGAGCTTCAGCCTTTAACATCTGAGACGCAAACCCTACTTTCATATCTTCGTCACAACGACAGATGCGAAGAATTTGCTCTATTTCGGTTAACCACCTTATTGTTATTCGCGGATCCATATCCCCGTTAAACTCCTTCGGCCGACAAGACATAAAATCTTTGAAAGTACAGGCTCCTTTAGTCTTAAACTGAGGCTGTGATTTGGAAGAAGAATCTCCCTGAGAAGTAGTCTGTCTTGGATTAGTGCCTTCATGGGCCACACTCTTCTCGCTATCTTCAGGTTGCGACCTAGATCTTTCACCCAGCCGCTCATCCAGAAGACGAGTCATTTCCTGTCTGTTTTGCACTTGTGTATCATGCAATAGTTTCTGAATTGCCTCCAAAGTCAATGGAGGTGGATTAGCCTCACCCCTAGAATTGCCATCATCACCGGCTTGGGGCGGTCGGGGAGGCATAGGAGGCCTTGCATTAGGATCTGGGTGCTCTGCATACGATCCTTGACCACTTCTAGTCCGCATCTTACTATAAAATTTCAAGTACTTTAGTATTTCATATTTCATCATAATATGAGTTTACTACATTTTCACCAGTTTCCCAGTATTCCCTTGCGAGTACACCAGGCACAATACGCGTCCTGTGATTATGATAATACGGGCCCATATTACCATAATCACCTACACATGTTGTTCCCAATGTTTCCGCTCGGTTCCACTGTTCACTAGTATCAATTAGCTACTTTTAACTCATAAATATACTCATATAATTCCATTAACAATTAATGTCTTAATTCATTAAGACATGACAATTCGTGTAACTAACTTTAACTGACTATTTTACTAGTCTAAGCCTAGGAGTGGAATGATCCAATCCTAATTCGCTTAAACTATGGCTCTGATACCAACTTGTAACGCCCCAACTTTTTCGAACCATTTATATTACATAAAAACATGTTTTACAGAATTCGGTCCATCAAAAACCATGAAATTTGTTTAAAAAAAACAAACAAAAGGGGTGTTACAATACATATCAAACAACCATAAGCTTAAGGAAGACGGATTCAATCAATACCAAATATGGAAGCTGTATCCAGCTCCACTCCTTTGCACCTAGCGCTTATTTTACAACTTCCAATTTTCTCACAACTTCATACTTGAACCTGGAATACATGGCATAAAAACATAGAATACGTAAGACAAAAATGTCTCGTGAGTTACATGAGTTTTAGACTCAAACTTTAAATTTCTTTTCCAAACTTTTATAAGATTTCATAACATAAGTCATTGTCAAAACGACATAATATACACATACTAAACCTTTTTACTTTTCAAATTCACTATATATTAGACTTTGCAAAAATAATGTCTTTTATACTTTCTTTGACTGGTTTTATAAACTTGCTGGGATTTTTATACTTAGGGCGTTAATCACTAGAAGTGATACCCCAAGTCTCTACAATTAGAAAGAACGGATCAATACTAACGGTAGAATTGCTGAGGCAGTCTACTTCGCGAAGGGGGTTGTCCCCAGTAGACTCCTTACCTAACCCGGGTAGGTTGGAACATAGTTCCCTTACTAACAATGCTAGTCACAATACCAGTCAATCATAAAATACTTGTCTGAAACCAAAACATTACTTGCACGAGAAATGGCTAAATGCCAAGCTTTTGACTCAAACATATCTATTTCATGATTTAGGCTATTGCCAAGAAACATACTTTCAATTATAGCAGCTAACTTTCTATTTAAACTAGAAAAAGGACCATTTTTGCAAATATTTTTCACATATATAAATATTATATGAAATCTGAAAAATACTTACTTACTTGCCATGTATCCCAAAGTGGGTAAAAATGCTACATGTACTCACCAAATAATTCTTGAAGCGTCGTTTAGACGTCCCTCGGTTCTTTACCCTTTCGGTGTCCGATTATTTGACTTGCACCTATATATAGTATATGATACATTAATTTATATTTTAGTTGACTCTATAACATGTTAGAGTCCTTATTATACCATAAATAGTCAAAGCAAGGGTAAAACTCAACTTTAGATAAATTGTATTTTATACGTATTTTACTACAGTACCCTCGGAGGGTCGTATTTCGATTCCGATAATTTTTTATGAAGTTTGGGACCATAATAGACCTATGTTTAAAATTTGAGGTCAAACGGATAAGTCTAACCCCAAATCTCAAAATTGGAATTCACTTGGCAGAATGCAGAAGAGTTTTGGCCATTTTTTGCTCTAGCCGTAGGATCGCGACCCGATCCTCTAGGGATCGCGACCCGATCTGCTGCAGATCAGCCTGGTTTGTCCGATTTTATGCCACAATTTCCCATTTTTCCTATATTAAGTCCTTAATCCGTGACTTAATCATTAGGGATTGTTCTAAGGCCAAAACCATTCATTTACCTCAGATTTTAAACAATGGAATTGATGATTCCATCCCATTTTTAATCATTCCCGTTTTTCACATTTTTAATCCAAAAACCGAAATTGTCCAAAACCAACCACTTCTATTGATTTCTATCAACAATTTCTGCATTTGGAACTCGTCAAAACCCATTAAAATCAAGTTGATCATATGAACTTATGATTTAGGGTTCTTAAACAAAATTCCAATTTTCAACAATAACAATCTACTTTCATGTTTTGATAGGTGTTCTTACAACATAAACACATTTGAGGCTTTGAGATCAACTAAACCTCTTGGATCATAACTGTAATTCCAGTTGCTTGTTCTTCCCGTGAAGAACACTCAAGAAATGAAGTTAGGAACTTGATTACTAACCTTGGTTTAGTGTAATATCTTGATTTCTTGCTAATAATCTTCTTGCTCTCCAAACTCGTGAACCTTCAAGCCCCGTAGCTCCAGAATTCTCCAGAGATATCTTCTGATTTTATGTTGATTAATGAGATATTTTTTCTCATTTTATATTTTCATATTTACAGTTTTGGTCCCTCTAGTTCACTTCCTTGAACTTTGGCCACCAAAATCAATTATCTTTTCATAGAATTTAATTTCTCACATTTTTAGTCCTAAGTTATAAGTAATTTTTTTATGATAATTTCCTGCATATGGTCAAATGACCAATTTACCCTTTCACCCATAATTTCTCATAATTTACATATAAAACTTAGATTACACACATATTTGTTTACATATTGTTATTACAAATTTTTGATCGTTTCAACTACCTCCCCCTAATTAAGATTCCGTCCTCGGAATCGCTTCATAATCTGTAAAATTAGGGTATCTCTTCTTCATGCTTTCCAATGTTTCCCAAGTCAAATCTGTGCCCAGTGAATGCTTCCATTTGACCAATACTAGGTCAATTTCCCTGTTCCTTAGTTTCTTGGTTTTCACCTCTAACATCGCCTCAGGTTCTTCCACTAGTCTGTTAGGTGTTTCCACCCTTAACTCTTCTAAAGGAATGGTTAACTCCTTCTTTCCAAAGTATTTCTTGAGATAGCATACATGAAATGTATCATGTATTCCCCTGAGTTCTGGTGGTAACTCTAACTTGAATGCTTGTAAACCGATTCTTTTCAGAATCTTGAAGGGTCCAATATATCTTGGACTCAACTTTCCTCTCTTGCCAAATCTTATCACCCCTTTCCAAGGTGATACTTTTATCATTACCAAATCGCCTTCTTTTAGATCATAGGGTCTTTTCTTCAAATTTGAGTAGCTTCTTTGGCGATCTTGTGCAGCTTTCATATTGGTTTGTATCACACCAATCTTTTCATTTGTCATTCTTACAATTTCTGGACCAGTGAGTTTTGCTTCACCAGCTTCTAACCAACATACTGGGGTTCTACACTTTCTACCATATAAGGCTTCAAAAGGCGGCATCTTGATGCTTGAGTGGTAACTGTTGTTATACGAGAATTCTACTAATGGTAGGTGCTGGTCCCAACTACCTCCAAAATCAATGGCACACGATCGCAACATATCCTCCAAGGTCTGAATTGTACGTTCGCTTTGCCCATCTGTTTGAGGGTGATAGGCTGTACTCATCTTGATTCGAGTTCCCATCTTTTCTTGTAGAGAATCCCAAAAGTTAGACGTGAATCGAGGATCTCTATCTGAGACTATGGACAAGGGTGCTCCATAACGTCTGATCACTTCATCGATGTACAACTGAGCTAATTCTTCAAGTGAGGCAGTTTCTTTATATGCGAGAAATAGGGCACTTTTAGTCAATCTGTCAACAATGACCCATATACTATCATGTCCTCTTCGTGTTCTCGGCAACCCCATGACAAAATCCATTGTCAGTTCTTCCCACTTCCCTGCTGGTATCTGTAATGACTGCGCAGAACCATACGGCACCTGATGTTCTGCTTTTACTTGTGCACAGGTATCACAGTGGGATATGTACTTTGCTATTCTCTTTTTCATCCCTGGCCACCAATAATGTTGCTTCAAATCTTGATATGTTTTCGTACTTCCAGGATGTATAGAATACTTGGATTTGTGAGAATCATCCAAGATTATCTTTCTGGTTTTTCCATATTTGGGAACCCAAATACGTCCTTTAAAAGTACGTAACCCTTGGGTATTTACTTCAAACGTCACCTTCTTTCCAAGTTTTTCTTTCTTTAAATTTTCTTCGGTTAAGGCACTGTCTTGAGCTTCTTTAATCTTTTGAATTAAAGTAGAGACCATTTCAATTCGCATGGATCTTCCTTTAACAACTTTTTCACGAACCTTTCGGCTTAAGGCATCGGCTACTACATTGGCTTTTCCTTCGTGATATATTATCTCACAATCATAATCATTCACGAGCTCAATCCAACGTGTTTGTCTCAAATTCAATTCTTTTTTAGTAAAAAGATATTGTAGACTTTTATGATCTGTATATATTCTGCATTTCGTCCCATACAGATAATGTCTCCAAATCTTCAATGCGAACACAATCGCAGCCAATTCCAGATCATGGGTAGTATAACGTGTCTCTGCATCTTTTAGCTGTCTAGAAGCATAGGCGATAACTTTGCCCCGTTGCATCAGTACACAACCAAGACCTCTATTAGACGCATCGCTGTATACTACAAACTCTTCTGTGCCTTCTGGTAAAGATAATACTGGAGCTTCACACAGCTTCTTCTTTAATATTTCAAAGGCTTCTTGTTGTTTTTCTCCCCAGACGAATTTCACTTCTTTCCGGGTTAGCTGCGTCAATGGCACTGCTATTTTAGAAAAATCTTGGATAAACCGTCGGTAATAACCGGCTAATCCAAGAAAACTCCTAACTTCTGTAGGTGTTTTCGGTGGCTCCCATTTCATTACCGCTTCTATTTTTGCTGGGTCCACTTTAATACCTTCAGCTGAAACAACATGACCCAGGAATTGAACTTCCCGCAACCAAAAGTCACACTTTGACAACTTCGCATATAACTGTTCATTCTTCAAAGTACGCAGCACTTCACGGAGATGCACTTCATGTTCCGCTTCATTTTTCGAATAAACCAGAATATCATCAATGAAAACGATGACAAATTTGTCAAGGAAAGGTTTACAGACCCTATTCATGAGGTCCATAAACACAGCTGGGGCATTAGTGAGACCGAATGGCATCACTAAAAATTCATAGTGACCATATCGGGTTCGGAATGCAGTCTTGCATACATCTTCCTCCTTCACCCGTACTTGATGATATCCGGAACGAAGATCAATTTTTGAGAAATAACTAGCTCCCTGCAACTGATCGAATAAATCATCAATTCGTGGCAAAGGGTATCGATTCTTGATGGTCACCTTATTGAGCTCGCGATAATCGATACACATACGCATGGTACCATCTTTCTTCTTGACAAATAACACTGGAGCTCCCCAAGGAGAAGAGCTGGGACGAATAAACCCCTTATCCAGAAGTTCTTGCAACTGGGACATAAGTTCTCTCATCTCTGTAGGAGCAAGACGGTACGGCGCACGAGCAATGGGACTTGCTCCAGGAACCAGGTCAATGTGAAACTCGACTTGCCTAATGGGTGGTAACCCAGGTAAGTCATCAGGAAAAACTTCAGGGAATTCATTGACCACTTTTATATCTTCCATCTTTTGCTTCTCCTTCTTCCCATTCATCACATAAGCGATAAATGTTTCACACCCTTTGCGGATGCATTTACGGGCCTTAATAGCAGTAATGAGACTTTGCATGTTCTTCCGGCGTTCCCCATATATATATACTTTACTACCATCAGGCATTTTGATCGATACTATCCGCTTCCCACAGAGAATTTTTGCATTATGAGCTCCGAGCCAATCCATCCCAATAACAATATCGAATCCTTTAATCCCGATAGGTAGCAAGTTTGCCTTTAAGATTCGCCCACTAATCTCCACCGGACATTCCTTATACACATGTCGGACCGTAACTAGCTCCCCGTTCGCAACTTCTATTACACAAGTATCATCTAATGGTTTCATTGGTGTGTTTAGACGCTTACTAAAGTCATGGGACACAAAAGAGAAATGTGCTCCAGAATCAAAAAGAACATAAGCAGGTTGTGAGTTTACAATGAGTGTACCTGCAACCACATCTTGATCTTCTTTGGCCTCATCAAGGGTCATCTGAAACGCCCTTCCCTTCGTCTTTGCTGGTTCTGTCTTCTTGTTACTCGCAGTGGAAACTAACATATCATTCTTCTTCTTGGGACAGTTAGTACTGTAATGTCCCTTTTCATGACAATTGAAACATTCCACCTCGCTGATATCTTTGTTCTTGCAATCTTTAGCCTGGTGACCCGGAAGACCACATTTATAGCACCCACTAGTGCCCTTCTTACATTCTCCACCATGTCTCTTTCCACACTTCTTGCATTCTTTAACCTCTCCTTGCTTAGTAAACCCCGAGGAAACACGACTCTTCTTATTTGCTCCAGAGATTCCTGAAGACTTTCGCTTTTCCACAAATGCTTGTCGTTCCTTGTTCTTTTTCTCAATCATACTTTCAACTCGAGCTGCAGATTCAATGGCTTCATCCAGAGTAGTAGCCTTGGCCACTTCTAGCGAGTAGTCTGCCGGCAATCCATTAACATAGCGGTTTATTCTTCCGGCCTCGGTCGGTAGTGTATCTTCCAGAAATGGCAACATCTCGCAGAACTTTTTAGTATACTCATCAACGGTTTGTTTTTCCTTTGCAAGGGCAAAGAATTCATTAACCAAGTTCTCTCGATGCCTAGCTGAACAGAACTTGTTTTTCAATCGCTGAACGAACTCGTCCCAAGTCAAACCATCCACGAAATCACTCCCCTTAGTTCGGCGGAGAGTGTTCCACCAAGTAAGAGCTTCAGCCTTTAACATCTGAGACGCAAACCCTACTTTCATATCTTCGTCACAACGACAGATGCGAAGAATTTGCTCTATTTCGGTTAAACACCTTATTATTATTCGCGGATCCATATCCCCGTTAAACTCCTTCGGCCGACAAGACATAAAATCTTTGAAAGTACAGGCTCCTTTAGTCTTAAACTGAGGCTGTGATTTGGAAGAAGAATCTCCCTGAGAAGTAGTCTGTCTTGGATTAGTGCCTTCATGGGCCACACTCTTCTCGCTATCTTCAGGTTGCGACCTAGATCTTTCACCCAGCCGCTCATC
Organism: Cichorium intybus; assembly: GCA_023525715.1. Classification (NCBI taxonomy): domain Eukaryota; kingdom Viridiplantae; phylum Streptophyta; class Magnoliopsida; order Asterales; family Asteraceae; genus Cichorium; species Cichorium intybus. The sequence goes on from CM042015.1 coordinate 94,591,250, forward strand.
CAGAAGACGAGTCATTTCCTGTCTGTTTTGCACTTGTGTATCATGCAATAGTTTCTGAATTGCCTCCAAAGTCAATGGAGGTGGATTAGCCTCACCCCTAGAATTGCCATCATCACCGGCTTGGGGCGGTCGGGGAGGCATAGGAGGCCTTGCATTAGGATCTGGGTGCTCTGCATACGATCCTTGACCACTTCTAGTCCGCATCTTACTATAAAATTTCAAGTACTTTAGTATTTCATATTTCATCATAATATGAGTTTACTACATTTTCACCAGTTTCCCAGTATTCCCTTGCGAGTACACCAGGCACAATACGCGTCCTGTGATTATGATAATACGGGCCCATATTACCATAATCACCTACACATGTTGTTCCCAATGTTTCCGCTCGGTTCCACTGTTCACTAGTATCAATTAGCTACTTTTAACTCATAAATATACTCATATAATTCCATTAACAATTAATGTCTTAATTCATTAAGACATGACAATTCGTGTAACTAACTTTAACTGACTATTTTACTAGTCTAAGCCTAGGAGTGGAATGATCCAATCCTAATTCGCTTAAACTATGGCTCTGATACCAACTTGTAACGCCCCAACTTTTTCGAACCATTTATATTACATAAAAACATGTTTTACAGAATTCGGTCCATCAAAAACCATGAAATTTGTTTAAAAAAAACAAACAAAAGGGGTGTTACAATACATATCAAACAACCATAAGCTTAAGGAAGACGGATTCAATCAATACCAAATATGGAAGCTGTATCCAGCTCCACTCCTTTGCACCTAGCGCTTATTTTACAACTTCCAATTTTCTCACAACTTCATACTTGAACCTGGAATACATGGCATAAAAACATAGAATACGTAAGACAAAAATGTCTCGTGAGTTACATGAGTTTTAGACTCAAACTTTAAATTTCTTTTCCAAACTTTTATAAGATTTCATAACATAAGTCATTGTCAAAACGACATAATATACACATACTAAACCTTTTTACTTTTCAAATTCACTATATATTAGACTTTGCAAAAATAATGTCTTTTATACTTTCTTTGACTGGTTTTATAAACTTGCTGGGATTTTTATACTTAGGGCGTTAATCACTAGAAGTGATACCCCAAGTCTCTACAATTAGAAAGAACGGATCAATACTAACGGTAGAATTGCTGAGGCAGTCTACTTCGCGAAGGGGGTTGTCCCCAGTAGACTCCTTACCTAACCCGGGTAGGTTGGAACATAGTTCCCTTACTAACAATGCTAGTCACAATACCAGTCAATCATAAAATACTTGTCTGAAACCAAAACATTACTTGCACGAGAAATGGCTAAATGCCAAGATTTTGACTCAAACATATCTATTTCATGATTTAGGCTATTGCCAAGAAACATACTTTCAATTATAGCAGCTAACTTTCTATTTAAACTAGAAAAAGGACCATTTTTGCAAATATTTTTCACATATATAAATATTATATGAAATCTGAAAAATACTTACTTACTTGCCATGTATCCCAAAGTGGGTAAAAATGCTACATGTACTCACCAAATAATTCTTGAAGCGTCGTTTAGACGTCCCTCGGTTCTTTACCCTTTCGGTGTCCGATTATTTGACTTGCACCTATATATAGTATATGATACATTAATTTATATTTTAGTTGACTCTATAACATGTTAGAGTCCTTATTATACCATAAATAGTCAAAGCAAGGGTAAAACTCAACTTTAGATAAATTGTATTTTATACGTATTTTACTACAGTACCCTCGGAGGGTCGTATTTCGATTCCGATAATTTTTTATGAAGTTTGGGACCATAATAGACCTATGTTTAAAATTTGAGGTCAAACGGATAAGTCTAACCCCAAATCTCAAAATTGGAATTCACTTGGCAGAATGCAGAAGAGTTTTGGCCATTTTTTGCTCTAGCCGTAGGATCGCGACCCGATCCTCTAGGGATCGCGACCCGATCTGCTGCAGATCAGCCTGGTTTGTCCGATTTTATGCCACAATTTCCCATTTTTCCTATATTAAGTCCTTAATCCGTGACTTAATCATTAGGGATTGTTCTAAGGCCAAAACCATTCATTTACCTCAGATTTTAAACAATGGAATTGATGATTCCATCCCATTTTTAATCATTCCCGTTTTTCACATTTTTAATCCAAAAACCGAAATTGTCCAAAACCAACCACTTCTATTGATTTCTATCAACAATTTCTGCATTTGGAACTCGTCAAAACCCATTAAAATCAAGTTGATCATATGAACTTATGATTTAGGGTTCTTAAACAAAATTCCAATTTTCAACAATAACAATCTACTTTCATGTTTTGATAGGTGTTCTTACAACATAAACACATTTGAGGCTTTGAGATCAACTAAACCTCTTGGATCATAACTGTAATTCCAGTTGCTTGTTCTTCCCGTGAAGAACACTCAAGAAATGAAGTTAGGAACTTGATTACTAACCTTGGTTTAGTGTAATATCTTGATTTCTTGCTAATAATCTTCTTGCTCTCCAAACTCGTGAACCTTCAAGCCCCGTAGCTCCAGAATTCTCCAGAGATATCTTCTGATTTTATGTTGATTAATGAGATATTTTTTCTCCTTTTATATTTTCATATTTACAGTTTTGGTCCCTCTAGTTCACTTCCTTGAACTTTGGCCACCAAAATCAATTATCTTTTCATAGAATTTAATTTCTCACATTTTTAGTCCTAAGTTATAAGTAATTTTTTTATGATAATTTCCTGCATATGGTCAAATGACCAATTTACCCTTTCACCCATAATTTCTCATAATTTACATATAAAACTTAGAGTCATGCGTATCTGCTCAGTCGGAGCCGCGTATACCCTGTACGTTGGGTCATACGTATCTGCTCAGTAATTCTAACACCTCTGCTCAGCACTCAGAGCCGCGCATACTCTGTACGTCGAGCCATGCGTATCTGCTCAGTGCATCTTGCGGACATCTCCATATTGCTCAGTACGTCGAGCCACCCTATAATGCCCAGTTCGTCGAGCCCGCACTATCTACATACTAGACCTAGACACGTCTAGTACTAACCACACACTATACCCCAACACATACAACTATAACAGGAATGTATAATATTAATAAAATACACACAACCTGGTACTATCCACAAACATCTTACAAGCACACAAAATTCGGTAAAGCACATATAACGTCTATACAATGTAGTGAGAAACTCACCTGATACATAGAAGTAGGTTGCACACACAAGCACGTGATACTCTACAACTCTTCTTCTTCCCCGAACCTACATTCCATGTGGTACTGCTTAGAACGAATTAACGTTTATATTTATTACTTATAATTATATAAGTATACATGTATTTTCCCGATACCCGACACGTACCGTGTCCATACCCTCCCTTTACTTTATAATTATGTCATTGAAGTTATTAATTATTTTAATAAGCATATATAAGACCAAACACCCGCCACGAACTCTTTGCCGCAACCAAGACCAAAAACCACGAAATAACACTTGACAGCAAAACTGAATTTTAGACCCACGACAAGATTTTCAATATTAAACCAAGGAGTGATTGAAAATAAAATTCAATAAAAATCAAGGTTAGACTAGACCCATGGACAAGGTCACAGGGCTGACCTCAGGTCATTTTCATTTTCCATTTGCAAATGAAAAATCCCTGAAGTTGACTGATGCAAACAGTCCACCCACTGAACCCCCCTTCAATGACAGAACCATATCACAAAAAGAACAAAGAGTTAGGTTCTGATTTTTGGTAGAAAGAAACTAGACACATAGCATAAACTTTTCCCATTCGTCTCGGCCCTAAAACATTCTTATATATTTTAATATGAATTTAACAAAACAAAGCTAAAACAGTGGAATTGTGATTTCCACATAAAATGACACTAGGGTTGGGTTTTCAATCCCTAAAGCCATTAAGATCAATATTAAGACCTCCAGGTCTGAAAGGACATCAAGAGATACTCAAAAATCATAAACTTATGTTACAACAACTCACCCATCACTTATGTATAAAGGTCCATTCATACACACACACACACAAATCAAAACACATACTATGATGGGTACGTGTGTGTGATCGGATAGAAGAGTGCAACCCCCACCCAAAACTTAGGAACATCCACAAACCTCGTCAAGATCAGGAACCCCAGCAACAATACCCTTCACACACCCATCCTCACCTCACCATGGAGGCATGATGGTGGTGAAAGTCTCGGCTAGAACAAAAGCAAAAAAAAGAGAAGAAGTTCAGATATACCTTCAAGGCTTCAACCTACAAACAGAGCTCTAGACACCCTCCTTCTCGGTTGCGAGGATACACACACCCCCATGCCCTCTACAAGATAGTGACAACAATAACAAGAAAAGGAAGGGAGGGGAGTCACGGTTGACAGAAAAGAAGCGAAAGAAGAAGAATACAAATAGAATTTCCCTTCTAAAATATGTTACCGCTGAAAGGTTAATTTCCCATGATGAAATATTCATTAACCAATCGTAAATATACACAAGATATGTGCCGATGCATACAAAGCTTGGAACAATGAACTCCGCCTAAGAAATGATACAACTACATATAAATACAAATTACAACATATGTCTGCTAACAATTACGATTTCTCAAACTCATCCTACCAATTAGTGGGGTTTTAGTTAAAAAGAAATCTATATAAAAACAAATTGTAATGCTGGAAAGTTTCACTAATAATGCGTGACTTTCTTGTACATAATTAAATCGCACGTGCAGCCAAGAGAAAAGAAATAAAATATGCAACATTAAAGTTTGACACAATTAATCCCTCGACTTTGATCTCTTATTTACTTTTAACCCAAACAACAATAAATCTCAATCAAGTTTTCTAGAATAACACATTATACCCTCAAACACATAAATTTATTTTTTCCTAGAATTGTTGTTGTTATTATTTATTATTATTATTTGTCGTAATAATCAGATTAAATTACTTAACTCGTTTTTGGTGAAAACAAATTTTAAATAAACTAATAATCAATTAACGTTAAGAAAAATTAGGGCGTTACAGATGAGCTTCAAAAAGTTTCAAAATTCGTATATGTTATATCAAAGGTTCAGTGGAGTGGATATGAAAAATGATGTGAATTGCAACTCAAATGTAATCTCAAGTACTCATTGGATCATTCTTTCATTGGTATAAAACCAAGGATACTTTCTTGCCAAACACAAAGAGCATTCTTGCAATTTTAATGTTGTAGAGGAGTTAAAAATAAAACTTGTTAGATAATTCTCAGCTAGCAAATATATAGCGATACATAAATAAAAAGCATAATCAATTTTACTAATTTGTTATTTGTCGATTAAGTTCCTAAAATATTTCCATGACCATGATGTGGTTTTCAAGCATAGTGATATTGTCGATGACACTAGAACTTTATCCTTTTATGGATTTCTAGTGGTTGTAAAATGAGGTAGATAAATTGGTTTGTTTGGGCTTTCTGTCTTTTTGGCTGATGCGTATTTTTGGTACTTTTTTCTTCGTCTGTCTTCGTTTTTTATGATAACACTTGTAGTCTTTTAATTGAGCCCCTTATTCAAAACAAAAAAAAAAACAAAAAACAAAAACAAAACAAAACAAACAACTGTGATTAAAATTCTATATTTTATGTATCTTATTTAAAAGTATTTAAATGTTTTAATAAGGCAAATGAAGTGTAAAAGCTTAATCATTAAGAAGATTAAAAAAACCTTATGGATAAAGAGATAAAAAGTACATTCTATTTTATGTATTTTGCCATAAAAACATTATTTTCTATTTCAAAGCAAATCACAATTGAGAAAAATATACTTTGTACTAAAACGAAGCTTATGATATGGTTTTTAATATAATAAAGTACACTATTCCCAAATAAGAAATTACATAGCAATAATCTAATTTATAATATTTTTATCTAGGTAACTATATATTTTTTATTTAATTATAACTCTGCATCATAATTTTCAATTTATATGGTGTTAAAGGAGCTAACTTTAGTGCCTACATGGACACGAGCCATAACAAATGAAACGATTGTATGGTGTTACTAACTAGACTACTAATCTCAAGAGTTGGTATCGATTAATATATGATTTCAATATGTTTATGCTTCTGGTCCGAGTTTTAGCGATATTTTTAACTTGGTATTAATCATCCTTGTTGGTGGAAATATTTGAAATTTAAATCAGTCATACAAAGGAAACGTTGAGTAATTTAAACACTAACAAAAAGTTATTGATGAATAATACCTCAACGTATGTATTTGATCCAATTAGATGAGATCCATTGTGGGACAACTATGGATCCATTTGCTGGATATATGAGAAATCTCCAATAAAATCTAAATATTTTAGGTCAGTTTACGAAAAAGTCATAAATTAATTTTTTTTATAAAAAAAACATAATAGCGGTTAATGTAATCGAATCAACCCTTTTTGACATTTTCAGCAGGTCAACTAGCCACATGGCCGCCATGTTGGACAAATAGCTGATGTAGCATGTCATGTCAACAAATTCTTTACTTGTAGCATGTCATGTCAGGAAATTCTTTACTTGGAAAAAAATTGAATTTATAGGAAAGAAAGTGAAGGGTGTGGGAATCGAACCCGCCATCTCACTCACCAACCAAACAACTTACCACCAGGCTAGGACGATTACACGTTATATATAAATGTTCAGGGAAACATACAGTGTAATCGTCTCAGCTTGGTGGTAAGATTCTTGCTTTGTGAGTGAGAGGTGTTTGGTTCGATTCTCATAGTCCTCATTTTCTTTCATATTGATCTTATTTGTCCAAGTAAAGAGCTTGATGACCTGGCATGCTGCCACGTCAACTACTTGACCAGCATGGCATGCCACACTGAAAAGGTTAAAAAAAGCTGATTCGATTACGTTAACCAGTATTCTGTCTTTTTTAGTAAAAAAATTTAATGTATGACTTTTTCGTAAATTGATCCAAAATATTAAGACTTTATTGGAGATTTCCTTTTATTTAAAGTCAGCGTTCCTTTTATTTACTATTTTTTTAATTTTAACTTTTTTATAATTTGATCTAAACTTCTAAAATTTATTGTTTTATAGTTTTATCTATATATTATATTATTCATACAAACTTTGCTTATGATTATTTATATTCTTTAAACTTATTTTTGTATTCTTTTAGTTTGTCCAAATTGTATAACTCTTTTAAAAAAAGTTAAAGCATATTTTCCTTAAACCATTTTGTTTAGTTTTTTTTCATTTTTAGTCATCGAATTGTACTTTTGTGCATAATTAATCGTATTACTAATATGTATCATGTTTTGTCTGTTAGATACATAAATTTCATGTGGTAACGTACGGGGTTTTAGAAAAATATACTTCATTATAGCAATGTACTTTCATTTTTTTTTCGTATTACGACATTATACATTGATTAGATCATTACTTTGTATTTGTGGAACATATTGTTGTATTAAGTTGGTACCAAAAGACACTATATTAATAGGACGAGATTAAAGTTACTTATTTGTTATATTAGTTGTTTATAATATCATGTTTAAAAATTTTTCAGTATAACATTGTACTTTTAATTTTTTATTAACTCATTTATACGGTAAAAAAGTCTACCAATTATAATTATATTTTCAGTAAATTTTTTAATACTACATCTTGCTGTATCGTACGGTAAAAAAATTACTAATGTATAAGTCCCCATACTAGTTCACAAAGAAAAGAGAGGTGCCACTTTGTTATTTATAGGGGTGTAAACGAGTCGAGTCGAGCTCGAGCTCGAGCTCGACTCGTTTAAATTCATGTGGCTCGAGTTCGAGCTCGGCTCATTTAAAATTTACAAGGCTCGAGCTTGGCTCATTTAAAATTTACAAGGCTCGAGCTCGGCTCGTTTAATATTTAATAAAAAATTAATTAATATATAAAATAAAAATAAAAATATATTATATAAAAGTATACGAGCTCGTTTAGGCTTGCAAACCTAAATCGAGCTCGATAGTGAGGCTCGAGTTCGAGCTCGTTTAATAAACGAGCCTGAAAACAAGGCTCGAGCTCGGCTCGGGCTCGTTTAACTCGAGTTCGAGTCGAACTTTTAGTGAGTCGAATCCGAATAGCTCACAAATAGTTCAACTCATTTACACCCCTAGTTATTTATGTATTTTACAATTATGGCTTCATGTTGGTAATCTTTTTAATTTATATGGTCTATATAGAATTCCCCTTATTCATAAACCAAATAAATTTATAGATTTGTTTGGAAAGTATAAATAACCTTTTAAAAATATAAAATTATATAATAATTAAAAATTAAAAACTCTTAAACACTGAACACCATAGGATCTAATTGAAATAGATTTTAGATTAATAGGCTATTTGTTTAAAATCAAAACTTTTAATTATACTCGGTTTGAAGCTTAAGTCTTAAAAAGTAGAAATTAGGGTTTCAGCTCATAAAAACAAGAAAACTTCAAAGGCTCGTGCTTTGAGTGTGTACTGGTTCTTAACAAGGCGGCATATTTTCATATCACTTCTGCAACCCTGAAAAAATGTCTACCATTTCTCGCATCTTTCGGACCTTCTCCACTTCCGTCTCCAGCCCACCGGCGAAATCGATCTACGAAGACCTCTACAAGGAACGAAATCTCAAAAGAGTAGTAGAGAAATTCAAGAAGCTATCGGAATCGCATCTGTTCCGTAAACAAGCCAATGTCTACGGCAACACAGTCCGCCGTCTCGCCTCCGCCAAGAAATACAAATGGGTCGAGGAAATTCTCGAGGACCAGAAACAATACCATGAGATTTCCAAAGAAGGGTTCGCAGTTCGGTTGATTTCTTTATACGGAAAATCAGGCATGTTTGATCATGCTTCCAAAGTGTTCGACGAAATGCCCGAGAGAAAATGCCCGCAGACTGTCAAATCGTTCAATGCACTTCTCGGTGCGTGTGTCAACGCAAAGAAGTTCGACAAGCTCGACGGTTTCTTCCGCGAGTTGCCTGAGAAACTCTCCCTGAAGCCGGATATTGTTTCGTACAACACCGCTATCAAGGCTTTCTGTGAGATGGGTTCGTTTGATTCGGCTGCTACTCTATTTGATGAAATCGAAAAGAACGGATTGGAACCTGATTTGATTACTTTCAACACTTTGCTCATCGGGTTCTACGGAAACGGTAGGTTTCTCGATGGTGAGAAATTTTGGGCGAAGATGATGAACACTAATCTTTCACCCGATATCAGAACTTACAACGCCAAATTGGTTGGACTGGTTTCGGAGAAGAAATTATACGAAGCTATTGAACTCTTCAACAAATTAGGATCTAAAAATCTCAAACCCGATGAGTTTTCTTACACTGCTATAATCAACGGTTTCTGCAACAATGGAGACTTGAAGGAAGCTAAGAACTGGTACGCGAAATTAGGGCAAAGCGATTCTTCTCCTAATAAAGCAACGTTTGCAGCTCTGATACGATTAGCTTGTAAAACGGTGGATTTTGATTGGGCGATTGAGCTTTTTGAGCAAACGATTGAAGAAAAGTGTCTTGTTGATCCAAATGTCATGCAACTTGTGGTCGATGGATTGGTTAAGGAGAAGAAAATTGAAGATGCTAAGAAGCTTGTGGGGATTGGGAACTCGAATAAGTTTAGAAAATACAATCTGATCGTGCCTGCAGATGAGTAATGTATGAAGTATGAACTTCCATTCTTGTTTTTGTTATAGATGTTTTTAAGAATATGGTGATGGGTGATAAAAAGAAGGTTCTAGAAAAGCAAGTGATTTGCTTTTTTTTTTTGTTGGGTTTACATTAGGGTTTTCTTTCGTGTTCTTTTGATTTTCATAAAATTAGAAAATTGTATCTGGGTAACCAAAAAACAATGTCATATTTTGAGCTTTTTTTTTGGCTTTCATTTGGTTCAAGCCTTATTGAAATGGTGGTTTAATGATTATGCAGGTATGCCATTGTAGTATTGTGGTTTGACCATAAATCGAGTTGTTGATAGAGATTATTTTTGGAAATGGTAGTTTTATGCGGGTGGTTGGTTTTGATGAGGAGGGGTTTTTCTTTTACTCAAATGAGCTTAATGGGTTAAGCATTTAATCTATATAGCTAGCTATACATGGTTGTTTTTTAGTTAATTAGGAGTTTAGGACAGAATGAGTTAATGTGCTAAGACTAGAAAATCTGACTTAATAGTTAATATGTTAAGACACCAAGTAGTAGTGTACCACCCTAAATAGCTAAAATGAAGTCAAAAAGCCAAGCAAACATTCATTTACAATTCTCTTTATTGCTCCTTAAACACTCTATTGAGTTATCACCCCTAACTTGGGAGTCAAACCCTAGTCTCTTTTTGTGATCAACAGGTCTTGGAAGAAGACACTCGCCATCATCCATTCAATCATACCTATCTTAAGAACTTGGTTGCATTTCAACCATTTACCTATTTGTCGATTTTTTTTTCACCAACTCATCTCATGTTAAAACCGATTAGTATGAGACAAATACTGTAAAACTTGATGAGTATAATAAAAGTAAATTTGATGAATATATTAAAAAAAAATTGTTTGTTTACGAATTACGACAAAATGATCATTTAGAGTCTAAAACGGTTTATCAGCCTAAAAAAAATAAACTTTATGTACATCTTTACTTTGACAGGCGTCGATACCCTTTTAATTGTTTATTCAATTTATTAAAAGAAAAAGAAAAAGCCCTTCGCATGCAACATTTTAACCAAACAAACATCGTTAGTATTTCAAATAGTTTTATGACTTATTAGAAAAAACCCTGGAAAACTATACCAAGAAAAATCGTGGAAATAAAGGCTCTGGTCTTGTTTCTCTTTTTCTGGATAAATTTCTTTTTCTTTTATAAGTCTAAATTAATAATTGTTTTTTTTTCTTGATAAATTTATTTTTTTCTTGGTAAGTCTAAATTGATAAATATTGCTGAATAAATAACAATATCTGAATATATGTAATTTTGTTGATATATATTATTTATTTTTCGTACTGAATTAACTGTCTGTCTGAATCTAAATAAATAAATATTTTACTCTTATGTTTAAAGTTGACAAATAACAAATAACATTTTATTTAATAATTGTTATAAATTAAAGTTATACGTTTTCACATGCAAAAGTTTTAAAACCTAAAAAATAACATGATTAATAAATTAAATTGAACATAACTAAAATAAGTCAGATAATAAAATTAAATTCAAACAATTAATATTTACATATAATGGATTAAACAAAATAACAAACATATAATATATGTACGATATTTACATATATAATAGTAAATAACACAATATGTAAGAACGAAATGCATATACCATTACTCCTAATTTTCGGTATAAATATGATTTTCATTGAAGAAAATAAAGGTAATTTAAAAAAAACTAAATATAAAATCATAAGTTAATATTAATTACACTTGCTTTCTAACTTAATCTAATAACATATTTTGTTAAAAAAAAAAAAAAAAAAAAAAAAAAAAAAAAAAAAAAAAAAAAAAATGAACCACTAAATTTTTTACATTAAACCCGTCAAATATAAAAACAACACATTCCTCTTACTGTATTTATAAATTAGTTTTTACCTCCATTTTTCACGTGTCGTTTTCTAAATATATTTTATATACCATTCATCAATACTAACACTTAATCAACACAAAACTAATTGTCCAGAATACAAACCGTCTGCAAATTCTAATTCTCTAAATGGTTGTAAAACAATATGTGCATTTCTGAGTAAAAAAATGGCATATCGACACAACAAAATCCCTTTTTTTACGCTAAAGACGTCAACTTCTTTTCAAGTAATTTAGCCCGTCTAAGTGCATCCAACGCCTCCGTTTGCTTCCCCGCCCGTTTCAACTTCACCGCCTTCACCTTCTCCGCCTTAATCTCCTCCTCCACCTCCTCCCTCTCACTCTTCTTCACCACCACCTCATTCTTCTTCACCACCGCCGCCACCTCAACCTTCTTCTCCGGCGACAACCTCACACCACCACCACCTTCTATTCCCACTTCCCTTAAAGCCAACAAAAGTTGAGGATCAAGAAGATCCTCAACACCCACATCACCACCGCCCCCCACCGGTTTCACCGCCTCGCTGGCGGCCTCAAGTTGACTTTCAAGATTCTTCGCCAACTCAAACTCAGCCTCCGCTTCCTCCGCCCGCCCTTCCCTTCTCAACTTCATTGCTTGCCTCTTATGCTTCAAAGATTCCTGTTGCAACTTAAACCGGTCCCGAGACGATAGTTTCACCGGTGGTGAACTATCGGTTACTTCCGGTTCCACAACATTCGAACCGCTCGGTTCACTACTAACCGGGCCCACCGGTGGGCCCGGGGTCCGATCCCCCATGTCCACATCGTGGTTCTTGTTTTCTAAAATTTTAGCCATCTTTAATTCCTCTTTAGCTTCGGCTAACTTTCCTTCTCTTTTCAAACTAAGCGCTTTCCTCTTGTGAGCCATGACCCGTTCTTTGACCGAACCCGGCTCGAGTTTGTTCACCGCGGTTCTATCCGGTTCCGGTTCCTCTACGGTTTCTTTTTCCGTATTTGGTCCTTCGAGTTCGGCTAATTGCGCTTCTAACCCTTTTGTAGTTTTCAAAACTTCTTCCGCCTCGTCAGCATTCCCTTCGCGTCTCAAAGCGAGGGACTTTCGTTTTAAGGCCAAAAGTTCCCGTTGAATCTCGGTTTTACTTTTTGGTTTTGGTGTTGACAAGTCAACTTTGACTTTTACGTCTTCTTTTTCTTCTTCTTCTTCTTGCCAACCGAGATTTTGTAAAAGTGAAAGATAAGACGGATCGTTCATATCCGTATCCGTTACTTCCTCTCCTTCTTCACCTTCAACCTCCATTGGTGTTGAAAAGTCAACGGGCTTGACCGAAGGTTTGACTTTTGGGCCCGTTTCCAATTCTTCGAGTTGTTGTTCGAGAGCTTTCCCTTTTGCCAATTCTTGATCCGCCTCGTCAGCTTTCCCTTCTCTTCTTAAAGCAAGAGCTTTCTTTTTTATAGCAAGAAGCTCTCTTTGAATAGCTAACTTGTTCTTCGGGCCCGTTTTCGAGCCCACTTTTGGGCCCGAATCAAGTTTTGATGATTCACCCGAATCATTACTTTCTCCTTTTTCAAGCATTCTCGCCTTTTTCAAAAGCTCCAAGGCCTCTTCGGTTTGACCCGCCCGTTTCTTGATTAATGCTTCTCTTTTTAAAGATTGAATTTTTTCACTTACCACTGCCACATCATCATTGACCGAATGATCTTCGGTCCACCCTAGAGATTGTAAAGCAGCCGACATTTCAGGGTCGTCCATATCTTCCTCGGTCACTTCAAAATCCGGGTTACGGTCAAAATCAAAGTCAAAGTCAAGGTCAATGTTACGATTCTGATTCTGATTCCGATTCCAATCGTTCCCGGATGCTAAAATGTCTTGTTTATCGATGCCCATGCTACGGATCAATGATTTGAACTCATCATCACCATCGGAATCGGAATCATCACCTAACAATTCCCGTTCTTCGATTTGCTTTTCAAGAATTTTGGCTTTTTTAAGTTCTTCTTTGGCTTCTGCAAGCTTCCCTTCGCGCTTATACGCGAGTGCTTTTTTCTTAATGGCAATAACCTCGGATTTGTCGATTCCGGAATTACCCTTTTCGGTTTTAGTACTTTTTTGAGACACTTGTTTAATTAGGGTCGATAATTCGCCCTCCAAAGTCATGTTTACAGGCTTTTTATCAGAATCATGAAGATCGTGATCAGACCATCCAAGTTCTTTAAGTTCACTAACAAGATCATCATTTTGTTTTGGTTGTTTTCCGTTTCCGCCCTTTGTACTTTCATTTCCACTAGTGGATGAAAGACCCTTCCTACGGTTTTTCCTTGATTCAATCTCTAAAGTTCCAGCTTGTCTTTCAAGCTCTTTTCCCCTTTTGAAAGCTCTCAAGGCTTCTTCAGGTTTTCCTTCTGCTTTTAGAGTTTTATACTTTTTCTTTTCTTCAACAGCTTTTTGTCTCAGTTCTTCGGGGGTAGTTGACTCAAGGTCAAACTCCATGTCAACATTCGAAGAAGATGCACTTGGAAGTGAGTGAACCGAATCTTTATTTGATGAAATTGATTGATTTCCGTTATCGCCCTCAGCTTTGATCAAGAGATCATTATCATTGTCGGATGCAAGTTTTGAAGCCCCTTAAAAAGAAAAAAATATATATAAAGAACTTTAGTGATGTACCGTGAAATTGAAACATTTTCTTATCTGAAAAGATTCATGTTTAAAACTTACCTTTTCTGCTTTTATTCTTGTGTCCATACCGCATTTCAAAACGAGCTGCTTCTTCTAAAGTTTTACAGGGTTCACAAATACGAACAGGTGAATCACCTTGTCCTCTTAAATACATTCTTTGTTGGGTACAGCTGCCACAGAACAGGCCCCCACATCTCCTGCAATGATGCTGCAAATCAACATGATATAAGTAATTAGAAGTACTGACATGATATGTTATACATCACAATTAAGAGTTGATATGATTCTAAAGCAGATAACAAACTGGAAAGGAAGATGTAAACTAAGAAAAATAACCAAGAAGTTGCTAATAATGTATGCTGCTAAAGAATATTTCCTGTGAAGTGATAAAAGTATACTCCATAAACTCAAAGAGCAAATGTATTTTACTTATGCATGTTTAAGGATCGCCTTTTTTGATGAAATTTGATTATCTAATAACAAAATTTCAATCTGAGTGTTAGCTACTGCTAGTGATCATCAATGTTATTAGTGTAATCTAAACCTTAGAGAACTGTAAGTTATCATATGAATTTCAAGTCCCGAATAGCAAAGTAGTTCAGATCCGTTTTAGTTCATATAAACAAGTTTAAGCCCAATTTTTCTGCTACTTTTGTATTTGTTGCATTCTCGAACGTATTTATAACGATTCTCCAAATATTGATTGAATCATGTCAGGTTTGAAAGCGGATCGTAGTCAATCGACTTTGAGAAGTCAACTAGGATTTTACGATGGAGCTGATCCGAATGCCCATTAAGTTCGAGCAAATTTTGACAATCGATCTCCATCGATTAAAGCCATATAAGAACAAGGGTTTAAAGAGGACTAATAATTTTGAAGTCGTGAAAGTAGGCAAGTTAAATCCGATCAAACCTTGCGATTGATGAAAGTAAACTGGGAAGAACATCCTTGGCAATGTGTCGCATCGATCACCCAATTATTTCCTCTCAGCGAGGGCTTCGGAGGCAATCCGATCTTCTCCAACATCTTTATCGATTGAAACTCGGAATTTCGAAACAAGGCGATGAAATCGACTTATTAATCTGATGCAATCTTTACACAAAAGGGAAAATCGGATCGTCTTCACGATGATTTGTATCTTAAACGTGAGAAAATCGGATGACTATTTGTAAATGGATCAATCCAGGGGTAATCGATAAACATAAACTTAGGGCTCCCAATTGGGTAATAAAGCCCATTCTGTCACAAGCCGACCCCGACTAGTTATACAGGAAACCCAATTGGTTTTAGTAAATATAGATAGAGGTGCACAAATTGAGTCAGTTAAAACCAAGAATTAACCGAATCGAATTTTTAATAACCGGTATTTTTCTAACCAGTTGTTAGGTCCTCAGGTGTGTCCTTCTTTTACTCTTATTTTTTGGTCTGTAACCTTAGCATCCAGTTACCAACTCTCTCTCCTCCCATCAGCTTGAAATTGGTCACATCTTACTACCTCTCACTTCCTCTCACTTTTTAATTTTACAAACTCAATTTAAAATAAATAAAACTAATAATTTCAAAATAAAATAATTCATTTAAAATAGAAAATTTAAAACGGAAAATTACATTAAAAATAAAACATAACAAATTTTTAAAAAAAAATTAAAATTAATATAACAAAAAGTACGTATTTTAAATAAAAATTACTAGTGACACTTCCATTCCTCCTCCTCGATATCGGGTACCGGCATCGGCTCAACTCTAGCCCGATAGATATGCTCGACCAAATCCGCACGAAGGTTGTTATGCGTTTCTTTGCTTTGCACCTTGTTTCTGTTTTCTAGATATTCTGCCGATCCAAGCGGCATCGGATAGTACGTTGGTACAACTTCGTTCGGATCAAACGTACATATCGCTCTCCCCTCATCTTCCAAAATCATATTATGTAATATGATGCATGCGTACATAAGGTCTCGTATTCTCCTCAGATCCCAAGCCCGTGCCGGGTATTTGATCATGTGATAGCGCTGCCGAAGAACTCCAAACGCTCGCTCCACATCCTTCCTAGCCGCTTCTTGTGCGACCTTGAACTTTTGACGCTTTGGATCCATTGGACATGTGAATGACTTCACAAACACGGAATAATCCTGATATATTCCATCGGCTAGATAATACTCGTGTTTGTAGTACGCTCTGTTGACCTGAAATGGACAAAAAGGGGTAGCGCCTCTATAAATGTCATTAAATATAAGCGATTGGTCGAGAACGTTGAGGTCGTTGTTTGCACCCGCAACACCAAAAAACGCATGCCAAATTCATAAATCGTGAGACGCCACTGCCTCGAGGATGATGGAAGGGTACCGATGATCGCCTCGTATGAATTGGCCACGTCATGCATTAGGACAAGCAGCCGACTCCCAATGCATACAGTCAATGCTCCCAAGCATTCCAAGAAAACCATGTTTGCTTTCGTGTGCGGTGTACAATGTTTGAATGTCGTTAAACGTTGGTTTACACAAATAATGTTTGCTGTAAACATGGATGATAGTGCTTGCGACTTTCCCGAACGGTGCTCTCCGACATCTTGAAATAGTCATCTCATAAATCAAATGTCGTGCCGGTTGCAATCTGACATACAGGTACACCAATACTAGTTAGTACAACCGAGCAGTGCTTCATCTTGTCTTTATTTTGAAGGGTTTTCTAGCAAACAATGAACACAGAAATTCCTTATGGTTCACATGCACCCTAGAAAGATCTATGTTTTCTTCTATGAAGATAATAAACTAAAACTAAAGGCCAACAATAATTTCTAAAGTTTAAAACAAGAATTACCAACCTTTGAATCTTGTTATTGAAGCTAGCAGCACAAGTGTCCTGCCTCAAATGCAAGTCACACCCAAGCAATGGAGAAGACAGTCTAGCAGAGTTTATCTGGTTCAAAAGTGGCGCAGAAAAAGGGGAGCCAGGAGGTTCCTTTTATAGCCTCCAAGGGTTACAGCTGAAACCCTAGAGGAGCCTCTTTAATGGGCAAGCCTGTTGACCATTTGGACCAAGGCTTCTAAACCCTAATTAGGGTTTTCGCCAACTATGGAGTTCCCTCCATATTGGCGCCAACTTTGGCCCCTGGCTACTGACTTGTCAGTTATTCAACTATTGAATAAATACAAACCAGTCCCTACACTTTTAATTAATTAATTTAATCACTAAATTAAATCCAATTAATTCTAGATTAAATCTCAATTAATTATTATAGTTTCTAATTAATATATTAACACTTAAATATATTAATAAACCATTTAATTAATTCTATTGATTTATTACACATTTAATAAATCAACATTTTACTCTATTGAACTCTATCTTGACCTCCAACTATGAGGGCAACCCAAACGGACTTTGCTTCAATTAACAAGATAAATATAAATATAAAGTCGTGGCTTAGACACCTAATCCAACAGTCTCCCACTTGGATAAGTCTATGACTTTAATTTATCTTCTGATTAATTAACAACCTGCAGCTTCCAAAAAACTGCTGCCGAACTCTGACCCAGTCAGTTCTGTCCATAGATAAGTGATCATATGATCCTTCGTCCAACAAGATATTTTCAGACACGAGACATGGATTGAGATCAATCTCTGTCCGATACTCTGTTTCCCGATTTCCGATTATGCTTATGACTTTCGGACTTCTAATTGAACACATCAATTTAGTCCCGGCTGGCCAGCACTTTAGTCAACTTCAAAATCATCGAGCGGCCTACAGATATCTGTTTCCCATCAGGGTCAAGGAACGAATAAGCTTTGACTCATATGGTTGTGTCTTTTACTTATCAAATCGTATACAACAATGCGTTTTGTAACATCGAGTTACCGATGCGTTTCGCATTATCAATGCACAACCGACTCGTAAATTTCAACTCATATGTCTCTGCTTCAAGATCATACGATATTATCGTCTCAACATTGCTCGTGATGTAATCCATGAAGCAATCTATTGAGCGCGGGTTTATCCAATACTCAAATCTCTATTTCTAAGTACTCGTGAATGTGGTAGCAGTCTTACTGCAATGTCTAACTCCTTAGACAATCTACAAACCAATTCACGACAGTCTTCGTTCATACTTACTCCCGAAAAGTATGAGCGACTGTGGACTTTTGAATAATCAAATTATTCGGGAAGTGCAACATGCAAAATTGAAACATAAAATCTGACTGGTGGCTACTCTTGCCTAATTACCAAGTCTCCACGAGGTAATCACCAAGTCGGATTTTTCATAAACTATTATCGGTTTCTAGATTCCTTTTAAACTATTTAATTCGTGTTATGTATCTATGTCTACTTGACCTTTCACTCTTTCTATGTATTCAAATGTTACACATTTATACACTTTATCCGATCGGATATCTTTTCGATGATATTTCAATTTTGGTCATACCGCCATTCTCACTAACAACTCCATTCTATGTACTGTGACTTTCCATTGTTCTCAGGATCTTTAGTCCACATGACTGCACCCTAAGACTATTTCGAGGTGTTACGATGTGCCGGTGAGCCACACGCGCTCCATCGGAATGCCAACGAAATTCTTTAACCATTAAGTCCTTATTTTAAAAACTCTTTTCAAATTGTTATCAACATTCACCCCTAATCATTTTCCAATGATTTCTCATGTATGTACAAAATCCATTAAGTATTCCCAGCCAGGTCATATCCTGAATCTGACTCGGTATGCTCTAAGCATTACGTCATCAAGACATGTTCATGACACTTCTGATCGATCCAAGAAACTTGTTGGATTCGATCTAGTCTTATTCCAAACTCTTTTTGGAATTTTAGGATTAGTTGCAATCCTTGTGTCACGACTTTCAATAACTATTTCCTTTCGGAGACTCTTTTCCATGCATCTTGAATCTTATCAAGATCATGCTTACTATGGCCAGGTCTATACTGATGACCACATCTATCTGATAGATGTCTATGGATTATGCGAGTATGATGCACCTTCTTTATATGTCAAATCATTACACTTTGCAATGACATGAAATTCTTTTCCTGAGCTATGCATCTTGAGTCTCATCAAGATTATTTTGGCAGAGTTTCGATCTATCTCATAGATGTTTACAACCACCCGAACATGCCGTATCTTTATCAAGTCTTTCATAGCGATCCGTCTCTTAACACCAAGTCATTGCACTTTGTAATGAAAAGAGACGTTTCCTAGAAACATTATGTAACACACATATGGAGATGGAGATAACAGCGACACTCCCACTGGCTTTAGCACGGTTATGGACTATTCACAAAATCCAGATCTTATGGCACATTTTGAGAATCCAAACCTTTCTGACATCTTAATGGATATCTTTCAGCCCTTTCTCTAAATCCAATCCTTTAGCATATTTTGAGAATCTGAATATCCTTTCTTGCGAGATGCCCATGGGGTAATCCCGGGCCCACGTACCTTTATACTGGCATACTCTTTGTGAGTCCCCATTAGTGTGCCGGTGATCCACACGCACTCCACTAACGACTTACATTATGCAGTATCCTTTCAGATTTCATCTTCTATTGAGAGTGCTTCTCTCGGAGTCAATTACTTGACTATGAGTATCGTCTCACTCAACCAGATGTTCTGAAGGTACGTTTCTGTCCATGCTGATCCCTTTTGATGATTCAATTACTCCCACTGGTTTTTAGACCAGGTGTAAAATCAATCAAAATGCAACATAGACTGTATCTCATCCTAAGGTTCTCTTAATTGGCAGCAACCGGGCTCACCAATGCTTCCAAGTAGTCGGATTGTAAATCCGTACCAACTATAGTGTTTTACCACTAATCGGTATGTCACCCTGATCATAACTACTTATGATGGTGATCAGTACTACTGGTCAAGAGAAGATAATGTCAGAATTTTAAAAACAAAAATCTGATTTCTGCTCTAAGCCTAGTGATGACTAAAGGTTATTTCACTTGGCTAATCCTGAACTCATTCAGGACTGTCCCAAACTCCCACTGTTTCCTTAGAACATGAGTTCTTTCTAAAAGAGCTCTTTCTCTTCCAGGTACAGCGGGATAGCCAGTGAAACGACATTTCTGATTAGGTTCAGGCTAGTCATGAGGTTCAGACGAACACTACAAGACCCTGGACCTTTAATGTACAAGTGGGACAATCCCAGCTTTACATTTCAGACAGTTTCTGCAAAACCTACTTAGTCGAAGGATGTGGTTGGAATATGGTCTGACTGGTTTAGTATTCAATGTATCGAAAACTAATTGACAATGTATCTCATACATTGAGGATCGAACTGTTTCGACCAACGCTCCATCATCTTCCCTAAGACACATTATAACTATTAATGTTCTTGGAAGGGAGTAAACTGTGAAACATTTTCCCAGTTTATTTTGTCACTCAGGTTCTGTGGGTCTTGTACTTCCTTTGAAGTCCTTGAACTATTCAAGGATTCAATCCAATCGCTTATTCTGATAAGCGAAGTCATATTCGTCATACCGAATGACAAATATCGTGAAGTACAACCAATTGTGTTCAATTTGTAGATTCGAGCAATACACAGCAATTGATGTGTTTGTTGCTCCTAATCTAAATCTTTTTTACATCTCTATGTAAACTTATGACTTTGTTAATTCTGTTCAAGACTTGCAATCTTCAGTTGACTCTAAGTCAACTGATTCCAAAATCCTATCATTTGGATCTTTGGGTGATTCATTTCTTGCCACATGTGCTTTATAAAGAACTTAATCATCATCTGACTCTAAGTCAAATGATTCCAAAGTCCTGTCCAACTGGATCTTTGGTTGATTCATTTCTTAACACATTAAGAACTCAATTCATCATGTGACTCTAAGTCAAATGATTCCAAAGTCATGTCCAACTGGACCTTTGGTTGAATTGATTCTTATAATATTCACTTTAACAATCATAAGGAGCACAATTCCTAAAATCCAAACACTTTGGATGTATCAATATTCAAGTTATTACTAATCATGCATTCATCACAATCATACAACATTTCAAGGATATTTCAAACAACATGTGTTAAAAGAAAATTGACAGTTTTATTAAAACAAAATCCTAGAACAATGTATTATATGATAGGCAATGTCATACGCATCTGATAAGATAATAACATGATTTCAACATCTAACTAAACTCTAAAACTACATGAGCTTCAGATCCAATCTGAATATGCTCCTATGCAACAACATCCCACATCCTACAGAGTCCATGCATATAGAGCAAATGTGATAAACACATCCTGTATCAAGGAACTAAGGATCAGGTGTTCTGAGTTTTAAGATATTCCTAAGTTGCCAAACTGTTCGGCTTCGTAGCATTTTCCAATCTTTCCGTGACTGTGTCCCACCCAGTGGATTCCCAGTTTGAACCATCGAGGAACCGGTCCAGACGATCTGAATCATTTCTTGATGTGTCCTATTACTGGACTCAATCTCGAAGCAGCTGAATCAATGGAACTATGCTTCTCTATGAACGACTCATTCAGAGTCAACATTGAATGCATATCCACGATTGTCTTATCTGGTTTCCCTTCCTGTACATCAGGATGAACGGATCAGCGAGTCGAGCTAATGCTTTAACTCTCGATTAAAAGGGGACCAAATTTATACAGTTCACCTATGTGTCTCTCAGTCTTGAGAACATGTGAACTGGTGCTACTTCCTGCACACTTCAAACTCTTTGAAGATCTTAGCTCGTCCTTTCTCAACCAGTTCATGGAACTTTTCCACAACTAGCTGTGTTAACTTATCTGACCCCAGGAATTCTAAATTCCTGCGGAAATCGGGGTCAATGATCAATAGTATTAGGTAACGAACTTTCCTTGACTTAACAATCAAGGAGTCATGCTCATCACAAGCTACTATGTGATGTCATGCTTTGGGGGCGGACACTCAGTCAGATATGGCTTGCCAGCAAAACAGAGAACTATTCTCTATTTATGAAGCCATACCATATAGTTCAGGCCAGTCAGCCTTACCATATGAAGCAGGTGCATTCTGAAGCTCTCAGAAATGGGTGAAGGAGGATAAGGAGGAGAATAGACGCTTGTTTCAGACATCTATAACGAACAGAATTTATTAGTTTAATTTATCCTTTTAAATAATTACCCAATATATTATTTATTAAGGCTAGGACCCAAAATGCCCCAACTATGGTGTGAAGAGGGATGCCGTAATCACAACATAATGGTCATTAAGGTAGATAATACACTTATCAATTTCATCTTATGAAATTCCTAGATCTGTTGAGACACATTAAACTATTCAATGGCATGTTTAGTCTCGGATGTGCCCCACTGTTTGTGACTGGGATGCCGAGGATCACAAACCGGGTGTGAATAACCATGCAAATTCGCTCGGTACTCTCGAAGTCAATTGTCATCTCTAATTAACGTGCCGGTTAACCACACACGCTCCGTTAATAATGACAAAATCGAGAAACCCATTGCGACTCTTTGCGGACCCCAGTTGGCGTGCCGGTAAACCACACACGCTCCACCAACGTTCCACAAAGTGCAATGTGCAATTCCATGGATTAGCACCAATTCACATTTTTATCCTAAAGTAACTAGATTGAGTTTTGTTCAAGGTTCTAGTACTTTCAATTATAGCATTATACTTTTAAGAGGCTTTAGCGGTTCTATCAAACCCGTTTGGCTAACGACACTCGACTTACCAGGAGAGCAGTGGGTAAGAGTAGATACCCATTAGACTAACATTTTATAGTCAGTCGCCTTATACCATCTTTATAGGACAGTTTTGTAAATGAGGCTTACTTGCGGTAAGACTAACCAATTTTCTTATATATAAATAATTAACTTTTAATCATAAATATATAATATATATTTTAATCTTATTAAAATATTTTAGAATTAATTATCTCATAATTTTCGCAAATTTTAAACTATTTTTCGAAAATTTAAATCAATTCCTTAAGCTGATTTAATTTATCTTTTAATTAACAATTAATTAAATTAATTAAATCTAAGATAGATATTATAAATTAATCAAATTAATTTTATCTATTCAAGGCCCCACAAATTTCGAAAATTGCAAGCCAAAAATAAGAGTTCTAGTTATTTAATTAATCCAATCAATTACCAAAATAACAACTTACTTATAAAAGGCAAGTAAATCAAGCAAATAAGGGGGAACCAAGGGGGTGGCGGCTAGGGTTAGGAAACCCTAGCCTAGGCCACGAAATTAAGGCTATTCCAAGAGGGTTTTTCACAAAAACACTCAAGGCAATAATCATTCAGGCAGTTTATATCAATTCACAAGAAAACAGCCTATGCTCTGATACCACTGAAGGGTTTTCTAGCAAACAATGAACACAAAAATTCCTTACGGTTCACATGCACCCTAGAAAGATCTATGTTTTCTTCTATGAAGATAATAAACTAAAACTAAAGGCCAACAATAATTTCTAAAGTTTAAAACAAGAATTACCAACCTTTGAATCTTGTTCTTGAAGCTAGCAACACAAGTGTCCTGCCTCAAATGCAAGTCACACCCAAGCAATGGAGAAGACAGTCTAGCAGAGTTTATCTGGTTCAAAAGTGGCGCAGAAAAAGGGGAGCCAGGAGGTTCCTTTTATAGCCTCCAAGGGTTACAGCTGAAACCCTAGAGGAGCCTCATTAATGGGCAAGCCTGTTGACCATTTGGACCAAGGCTTCTAAACCCTAATTAGGGTTTTCGCCAACTATGGAGTTCCCTCCATATTGGCGCCAACTTTGGCCCTTGGCTACTGACTAGTCAGTTATTCAACTATTGAATAAATACAAACCAGTCCCTGCACTTTTAATTAATTAATTTAATCACTAAATTAAATCCAATTAATTCTAGATTAAATCTCAATTAATTATTATAGTTTCTAATTAATATATTAACACTTAAATATATTAATAAACCATTTAATTAATTCTATTGATTTATTACATAGTTAATAAATCAACCTTTTACTCTACTAATGTGACATCCGCCTAAAATGGATTCCGGTCAACCCAACCCAATTGAAAATTTAATAAACCCTACTCAAGATTACTTGACGCTAATAGGATCAAAACCCATACACTACGATATAAATTGATGTTAATAGCAATATAGCATAGTATAACGTTATAACTATAATCAAATTAAATTATGATACCATATTAAAATTAAATCAAAGTATGATGCTCTAATTAAATTAAAAGAATCAAACTTGAATGCTATAATTAAATTTCAAATCAAAGTAGATTGTTATAATCAAATAATAACCTATCTTTTATAAAACTCTATTTTTATAAACTCTACATTAAATTTTATAAAACTCTTATATTAATTAATATATTATATAAAAGATGCTTGTGTTAGTGGAAAATTATGAAGACCACCAAAAGCAAAATGTTATTTCCATTGTCTCCCACTCACACCTCTCATCATCTTTCTTTTCATTTTTCTCCCAACACATTATTCTCATCACCACTCAAACCATATCTATTCTTCCTCTCACTCTCAATCTCGAAATTCCTCCTAGAAATCTTTATTTTTCAGCCAAGAACACTCCAATATACTCAAATCTCCATCCCTATTGAAGCATTCATCAAGGTATGTTGTTAAAAGTTCCAAATTCATACATGAAACAAATTAAATCCACCAAACTATCTAAAACTCATTTTATACATAAACCTGATTTTTCTCATAATCCCATAAATAAAATAAGAAGTTCTGGAAATTGTCAGAAAATAACTTATTTTTATTGAATTACTATAATTATTGCAATATAATAAGGCAATAATTCACATAAAATACCTTTTTAGTCAATAAATTCTGTGAAAATTCTAGGATGACCCATACATTGATTAAAGTGGATTTATGAAGTTTCATGCATTTATATTACTGTTTTATGCTTATTTTGTATTTTATTTTGTTGTAGATAAATAAATATAAAAATATAGTTATGTATGTTAAAAACTAGATTTTATATTTTTCGCACCTTATTAACATTTTAAAGACTCCATGACAAAATTTACAGATTTTAGTAAGAATGTTTGCTTATTTTTCCTGATTTAATGATTATTTAATGGTTTAAATTGATAATAAATAGCTACACATGTCCAAAAATTATAAAACCTTATCAGAATATAATATATAACATTTTACTCATAAATAAAAAGTTTAATGAATTTATCTTAATATTTTACTATTATTTATGATTTTATTGATTAGTTAATAATAAAAAACATAAGAAATACTTCCCTTAGTCAAAAATATCCAAACCATTTACAGTAGGCTCAATATAATGTTAGAAAACTATGGTTATTTTTCCAGAATTTTTGGGAATCATTTGTTATTTTTCCCGAATTTTGTTGTTGTTTAATCATTAAAATACTAAATAAATACTAAAGCTGTTAAGAAAAATATGAAAATTTTAGAGTAATTACTATTTTATGAAATAATGATTTTATGATAATTTCAGAATGTTTCATTACTGTTTAGTATTTAAAACCATTTTCCTAAGTATCTAAGCATGTAAAAATACATTTTTAATGATTATTTCAAATAAATAATTGTTCATAATATATAAAATCTGTAAATAATTATAATTTGACAAGTTATTATTTTAATAAGAAATTATTAAAATCTTGCCTAAAGTGAAAATATAAATTAATTAAGCAAAGTAATTAATTCAATTTAAAATTCATCTAACCTATGAATACATTAATATTCAAAACAAAATTTGATTATTGTTAATTCATCTAATATAAGAATATGTGTTTAATTATTTTTATTAATACTCCATTCCCGTTTAGTAGTTCCTAAACCAAAACTATTAATTATAATAGGTTCCACGTCGTTTTGACCCGAGCCGTCTATCATACAACACGCGTATTCTGTTTGGACTAATGTGAGTAATCTACCCTATATTTTATAATTTTCAATACTTTTGGGGTGTATCATGTGGTTCTAATATGTTCCAACTTTATTTTATTATTTTTTCACAATTGAGACATTGTTGGGACATTTATACATGAATCATTATTTGTATAATTATTGTTTGTTTACGCTACATATACTTGTAGTGCATTAACATTTTTAGTCTAATTTCCATGACTATGCCCGTATTCTTGAGGTACGTTATGGACAATAATAGCGCTATTGGGTTGACCACCCCGTCTTGGGACGCTAAGGTGATTGATTGCACGTGGTTGAGTGTGTATGATGATTAGATGTTCCATCCTATATATATACACATATATGTATATATATAGGGTGAGGACTTATTGTTGTTATCATTTATTAATCAATTTTTGGATTTATAAATCGTTATCTCAATAATACTTGCTTGTCGACTTCCAAAGATAACAAGTTTCAAATTATAAATATTTCAAACTCACAATTTTCTTTAATAAAACTAGATTACTTACCAACTCTCGTAGTTGACCTGTTTTTACTCATGATGCAGATTTGAAGGATGAAGTTGATGAAAAGTAGGGTATACCTTAGAAACCCACAAGACTATTTAAATTTGATGTAATAAATGTTGTTTGTATTTGAATTTGTATTTGTATGTTGTGGATCTTGTTTGCCTACTTAGTACTTAATTGAATCTAATCATATTATAACATAGTTGTCATGAGACTTTGAACAATATATCACGCCATGATCGATTCCGCCAAGGATCGGGGTGTGACAACTGAACTCTATCCTGACCTGCAGCTATGAGGGCAACCCAAATGGACTTTGCTTCAATTAACAAGATAAATATAAATATAAAGTCATGGCTTAGACACCTAATCCAACATATTTATCCTTACTTTATTTGTTGAGTGTGACGCCTCAACAAATTAGCGTTGTTGTCGAGGACACAATAGTACTAATTGTTTATGTCGAGATCTTTACGTACAGGTACACCAATACTAGTTGATTCAGAGATAGAGAAAACAACAAAGACGCTACAGATAAAGGCCAAGCTTCGAAAGAGGCAACCGGATTCTAGAATTTCATCATCAGTTAACCCTCCGATCATTAACATTTGGAAGGAAGTACCCCTTTCAAGTGAAACCGAAATCGATACACACTCCTCACCATAATAATCATCATCTAAAGAATCCACGCCACCTATCTCAACAATCCGAACTACCTTAGAACCACCATTCATAACCCCTAATATACCCGATGTAGAGATCACCGGATCCCCTAACCTTAACCATATCATGGTCTCGGACACAACACCAAACCGAACACCTCCAAAACCCAGTGGTTTTGAGGGCAAAGACTATTGTTGCTCACTGCTTTCTTGCTGAAACACAAAATTTAATTTTGTAGCTTCATGCCTCTTGGAATCCCCAACTTCATTACCATTTTGAGATCCAAGATGATTATCATTGTTTTCACTATTAACATCACTTTCAACCTTCAATCCATTACCTAAAGCCCTCGTATTATCCTTTGGATAACCTTCCTTTTGTGTTCTTTATCCTTCATAGTCACAATTACTACCTTATATGGTTTCCCCACTTCTATAACTTCAATATATTCATCTAAATCATTCGTTTCAATGTTTGACTCTTTTTCATCCTCCCGATTTTCATCCTCATCATCAATGTCCCCATTATCATCATGATGACAACTATCTTCAAACTTTTTCATAATTGGTACCCAACTGGAAATTTTAAGGACTCGGATACCATAAACGACATCTTTGATTTTCAATTATATCAATTATAAAATTATGGATTTTGCTGATAATCTCACAAAAACACAAGCTATTTTCGTCATATGCCCTAAAAAGCCACTATATTATTTATTTGTACACTAAAACCCTTATGTTTTTGAAACCGCTTAATTTATCCCTTATGTTTTCGAAACCTCATAATTTAACCCTTATGTTTTTTAAACCGCCAAATCAACGGCACTATAACCGGCATTTGAGAGTCGGTTACATATCCTACGTGGCTTTAAACATTCATTAGAAATGTAGACCGTTTCTTGCTACAATTCTCCTAATTCGAAGCTCAATAACTTCCCTGGGGTTGATCTGTTCTTGCTGCAATTCAAATTTAACCTAGCTTTGATTGGTTCTTGTTGTGATTCTCCTAATTTGAAGTTAGACATCTACCTTAGGGTCGATCAGTTCTTGCTACAATTCGAATTTAACCTAGCTTTGATCGGTTCTTGTTGTGATTCACCTAATTCGAAGCTCGATATCTTCCTGGGGTCGATCGGTTCTTGCTGCAATTCAAATTTAACCTAGTTGGGCTTGATTAGTTCCTAATAAGTCACATGACACATATTCCAGTCCACATAAGTTGTATGAAAATTGAAACCGGTTACCTGAGGTGACCGAGTATTAGGATTAAATTAGGCGGTTTCGAAAATGTAATGGTTTTAGTATACAAAAAATAGTGGTTTTTTCGGGCATATGATGAAAATAGCTTGGGTTTTTGTGAGATTTTCCATTGTTTTTATACATACCCTCCCACTATATATTGCTACATGTTGGTCTTCGTCCATGAACATTGCTTCACCACAATAACCCACCCCCTTCTTAAATGCATTAGGAAACCAAGCCCTCAAGGGGATCTGATCCATACTAATCATTCCTCTACCAATAAATGTTTCATCAATAGAGGAAGCTCCTTAAAGTTATCAAAGCCTTCCTTTTGCAAACCATGTTAATATTTGCAATTAGGTAAACATCCCACACCTTTCCCAACAAAACACAAGTCGAATATGGAATGGTTAATAGATATTTGCCTCCAACAAAATCCTTATTACGATTTTCACATTAACATCCTTACCTTTTGAATCATTCTTTCCCGACACTGCAACAACATACGATTTGACATTTGCACCAATACAAACCTCCATCCCCTTTTATTGATTGGTTTTGTATCCATCCTTCCTTATACCTCCTTATTTTGTCGCATGTCCTCCTTTTTGAATCTGGCTGTATTCATAAAAAAACATGGACAATCCAGATGGTTTTTAAATTTTCCACCAAATGACTTTGATCTTACACTCGGATGATCCTTACAAATGGGAGCCTTTTTCCAAGTCTATGTAGTTTTCATGCAACATAAACATCTGTTATCACACCATATTAGTCATAAAGTTCTCTTAGATCTTGAACTTCAATACTTGTAGAAAATTTAGCCATACAAATCAACACTGAGATATCTTATTCATTTTTAAACTTAGGGGTTGCCCCTGCGGATTTGTTACTCCCCCATCACTGGCATGCTTCAATTTTCCAAAGATTCACTTCCAATCGCTCTCTTGTTTATTTCTTAATCATATACTTACATGTGTGTGTGTGTGTATGATACTGATAAGGGTTACAAAACCAATCATTATACAAGAAACCATACAACATGGAAATTAATGTAAACATCACCCCAAACACACCCCCACCCAACCAAATCACTGATCGGGCATCACTTCTCGAGCTAAAAAGATTCCTGTTGCAGCTAGGGGTTTAAAAAAATTACTGAAAAATATCATTTTTTATTTCTCTAGATATTTAAACGATCCTTTAAATTGTGTCTGATATGCACTACCACATGATTTAAAATTGAAAATGTATAATAAAATTATTCTTTTTTGAACATTAAGCAAGACATAAGCATTAAAAAACAAAAGGACTTTAGCTAGGAGCTCAAGTTAGATTACAAAAAAAAAAATTTTGAAATAGGAAACGTACACCAAACTGATCAATCAATTAAGCTAAACTCGGATCTATTTTTAATACAATTAAAAGACAATATGCTAATGTCATCCGCAAGAAACAACATTGGTCGCTTTCATTCTGATACACCACAATATTGCGGGTTTTCCAAATCATCCAAATGGTTAAGTGTAACTTTAAATATGCACAACTCATCAAACAATATAGCAAGTGGCAATGAGAAAAAAAAAAAGAATTTATAATCATGAAGAAGACAAAAGAGTTATACAAAAACATAAAAGTCCATAGGTCTTCGTTCAATGACTTTATTTTACTTTTATTGAGTATGTTGTAGTTAAATAATAATAAAAAATAAATTTAATATGGGAAGATATTAGCATGTTTTAGTTATGTGTTATTTGGGGGAAAATTAAAGTGTTACAATGTGCCAAAAAAAAAAAAAAGGCTAAAAGAATTGTCGCCTTTCCTACCCCAATAAAAACTATGACCAATCATTTACTAATTCAAGTATTCAAAGAAATAATATCCTTCTATCGATCTAAACAAAATCTATTAATTATAAAGTTATACGATGATGTTTTGATTTGTTTATCTTTTTATAGCAATATATGGAAGCAATCTGGTAAATACATAAATTAATAGGTTATTACTAGATCGAAGTTGAAATAAACTGACATCATCACTCAAAAACATGTTACTATAAAAATTCAATTTTTCCATCAATCATTTTCCAATCTTATCATAGATTCAGTGTATCTACTTTTTAACTACAATGATATAAACAAATGTGTGATTGTGGGAAAACATCGTAATCAACCTGCCGGCTTCCGTTTGATATCTAATACAAAAACAGTTTCAAAAAACAAAAATATAATATAATATTTGAACCCTTTTTCCCTTCTTAAATACAAATGGATTCTCCAACTCTTCGAGGCAAATAAAAGATGAGGTTAAGGTTATCTCTTGTGGCTTGTTTTGGGGTTGATGAATGCAGGTCACCGGCGACAGTGGCATCTTCTGTATCAAATGAGAAAAGTGGTAAGAGTTTAAATCATGGTTTTGTTCATGAAAAGAAGGTTGTTGGTGGCGGTAAAAAGTGTCGGAAAGATGGGCGGCCGCCAGTACAATGGCGGCCGTCACTATGCACGATCTATGAAGAAGCTGTGGTCAAAACAAAGAGAATACAAGTCTATGTACCAAAGTTTACCCCTACCCAATACAAGCAAGAGTTCGTGTAAGTTGCATAGATTTAGTTGTAGTTTGATCTTTAATTCAACATTGTATAATGCAAATTAACCATCAAATCCGGTTTTTTATCAAAGAAAAAAAAAAATCAAGTGCGACTTGTAAGTTCACCTAGCATTTGTTTCTATTTTTTGGGTAAATATTACTTGGATAAAGGATGTTAAAAGAACGTATTTAAGAAAATGACATCACATTTGCGAAAATTTCAGGGAAAAATAAGGAAAGTTTCATTTCTTAGACTCCATTTATAATTCCTTTTTTGTTCATCAAGTAAAAGAACACATTTTACCGTATAAAGTTTTATCATCCTTAAGTGTGTCAAGTAAAAACAATCTCTAATATTATTCATGTTGTGTTGAGATATAATTATGATTTTAATATTTCTGTTTTATTTTCAGGCTACGAGGCTCATGGGATATGGTTTCGCCCGTCACAACATCCTTTATATTTTAGATTTTTTATGATATGTATATCCCTCGTTGTATACTTTTTTATTTCACGAGTTACATATTATATGGGCGATGTTATTATTGAAATTTAAAAAGAGATAAATAGACCGATGACAGTATAAAAACAACTCTAACAATAGAATCGAAGATAACATCAAAATGACGATCTTTTAACACCAAATATTTTTTTAACTTCAACCACACTTCAATCATTAAATCATAACATATACATTTAATATTTTAATGATAATATGCTGCATGCTTGTTGGTATTATACTATTTTATTAAAATATAACAATAACATACAGGCAAAATGACACTTGTAGCCCAACAATATATACAACTATCTTTATAAGAGAGCGAACTTATGTATTTTGTGTTTGAATAGTCCCTACGTCGAAATTGAAGGGGTAATCTGCTTACCCTTTGCCTAGTCAACTTTTTTTTTTTTTTTTTTGCCACGTTGAATTCTAGGTAGATAATTATAATTCCAACCCCATACATCGGTTGATCGTTAGGTTTAGTAAGAGTTCAGATCAAGAAATCGGGCCCTAAAGAGGCACAAAGAGGCACCCCTGGTCACCGTCGCCGTCGCTAGCAGCCACCACCAGCACCATCATCGGTTGGTCTTCGTCTTATTCTGGTTTTGTTGTCTCAAGATAATGAACACATAGATGTGTATGCGTGGGGTGTTCGCGATCAAATTCTCATCTTTCTATGATTCGGTTTACGCACTTCCTTCTCTTGATCTCCTTTCTTTTCGTCGTCCTCTGTCTTTTTTGAACTTCTGATTCACACACACACACACACATGTTTGTGTGTTTTGCGGTAATATTATTGACGAATACATACATACATTCAATTGCAGCGATTTATTGTTCTCTCGATCCGTTGGTTTCTCTGTTGATGAATCACGAACGCACACACACAAGTGTGTGTCTTCCCTCTCTCCCTTTCTTTTGGCCGATTCCGCAACCTTCAGAGAAAATTTGACAAAAGGAGTGAAAAAACGGTGGAGAGACGAACGGAAACCTAGAAACTGGTGTGGAAAAGTTCGAAAACGTATACTTAAATCATGGTCTGGTCTCTACAAAGCCCTCGATCAAAGTTCTCAGAGGTTACATGCTTTGCACATGTGAGCAGTAGATGAATCAAACACGGACCCTGTTCCTTCGATTTAAGCTCTTTCGGTGGAACCAACTCAGTGGTGAGCACTCCTCCATGAGTTCCCAGAGGTTACTCGATATCCAGTTTCGATTCAATCCAATCGAGACCAAAATCGACGATCTCGACATCGAAAAACTGAAAATGAAAATCGGCGAAGCCTTAGCAATCAGCTCCATTCTTCAATTCCACTTGTTCTTAACAAAAAGCGACCATAATACACAAAATTCGCCATCGATTTCCAAGAACCAAGATTCGGCCTCATCTTGCGCCATTTCCTCCACCAAATTAGACTGATTCCACCACAATGATCATCGTTATCAGCTCTCAAGAACACGATCGATGAAATTAGGATTTTTGGGGTTTCGATAATTTGGGTTCTTGATTTACCTTCCACAACTTTTGTGATTACTCGTGAAATGTGATAGTTGAATTTTATTTTTTTAATAAAAAAGTCATATCAAGAATCGAAACAGGTAATTACAAGTTAAAGTCCTTTTCTAGCAGGTAAAATAGAGTTTCTTTCACTTAGAAAACAAAACAAAAAAAAAAACAACAAAAAATTTGAAGGACCTTTTAAAACAAAAATCAAAAGTTGACAGAGCTACAGTATCATTTGCCGAATATATAATTAGTACTTTCTTATTTTCTAAAATGTTTATATAATGAAAAATCATCAAATAAAATAGATAACTATATTGAACATTATACTCATTTTAAAGCTTGCTATAGCATTTTGAATAACAATATCCATATTTATAAATTATTTTCTAATTATTATACCAAATATTTAACTAAAATTAAATTTGTCGTTTTATGTGTAAAGTGACTAGTAGGGTGTAAACGAACCGAATGTTCAGTGAACCGTTCGTGAACTGTTCGGCGGAAGTTCGTTTATGTTTGTTTATTTAGTAAATGAACGAACATGAACAACGATCTCGTTCGTTCATTTATGTTCATAAAAGTTCATTTATGTTTATTCATTTAAGTTCTTTTTATGTTCATATATGTTCAATTGTGTTTAATTGCATTACAATATTATATGTTTGTTTATGATGTTCGTATATGTTCAATTGTGTTTCTCTATATCTGTTCGTTTAGGTTTGTTTGTTTATGTTCGTTTAGCATGTTCATGAACATAAATGAACAAACATGAACAATATAATTTGTTAAACGAACGAACATGGACAAGAAAACTCGTTTGTTTATCAATTCGTGTTTGTTTATTTGTTCGACTAACTTAAATGAACGAACATGAACAAGCCATTGTTCATGTTTGTTCGTTTACAGCCATAGTGCCCAGTATAACACCAAAATAGTGAGCTACTATTAGTAGACACCCACTTTGGCGATAAAGATGGAATGGGATTGAATTTGATTTTCACACCAAAACCATGCTTTAGTGTTTCATTTGGAGTTCACATAGTAGAATATCATATTTTATGCACATTATTTGTCAACATGAGATTTAATATAAAATGCTACATTTGTTTAGACTATCATATTTTATGTTACATTACTTATCAAACAAGAATTTTGATATATAAAGGTTACATTTGTTTTGGTGTTGGATTGAAGATGTGCTTAAATATAGCTTGTGGTGGGTCACTGGGTTCCATATTTTCATGACTAATTTCAAATTTTACTCATCATTGGACCATTTGACGATGAGAAAGTTTTGCAACAATTTTCTCTTCTTGTGATGCCATCATCTGTTCTAATATCGATTTGATGTTACCGAGTAACATCAATCTAGTATGAATCGCAAATCTGTCTTCAACAATACACTCTTTAACGACAAGGGTATAGTTACTTTTTATGTCCACCATCCATTAAGGATTTCATATGCTAATATTAAATAATAGTTAAACATTTAGAATTATAAATACATAGAATCATATTAGTTATTATATAACATAACAACTTACTCCTCTAATTCTCATTAAGCATTATGGTTTAAGTCTAAGTATTATATGAAGCATCTAGTTTGCTTGAACTAATACTCTCTTACTAGTTGAAACATCCATCATATGCGTTATTTGTAAAATAGTTTAACAATTCAAATTTTAAAGAGTTTCAAACATCCAAAAATTTAATAATGTGGAATTTGGTGCCAAAGTTCAAGTTCAAACATAGTTTGTATGTTGTAAAGAAGTATTAATTAATACAAAACAATACTATAAAGAATATCATTACGTAATTCAAAGTCTACTAAAAGTCTCAAACAACTATAGTCTTCATCCTCTTAAACTATCCTAGTCTGAATACATGTGAAAATGCAAGTATTAGGCTTGGAAAGCTCAATGGGCATCAATACGATCAACTCTAAAAGGTAATGGATAAGTAACCAATCCAAACCCAAAGTCAAGCCTCCAAAAGTTAGTTTAATAACATCAAATAATAATACAACCATTAGTTGGGGAAAGAAACATACCAAAGTAGCATTTCTCAACATCAAAAAAAATCATCAATAAATAACTTTAACATCAAAATATAAGGCAATGCAAATGCTTCTAAAACCCAACTGAAGTCAATATCAAAGCCCAAATTCTCACAATAATAGATAAGTGGGGTCATTGTGTAGTGGCCATAAACCTCACTACTCAATGCTACCCATGGGACATGTGTAAAGTTATCAAGTAGCACAAACATACATTGCTCTCACTATCAAGCTAGGTACAAGTAATTTGTCAACCAAAGTCAATATCAGAGCCCAACGTCTCATAATAACTTTTCATTCGTACCATGGATGCATGTTTTATAAAGAGCATAATGTTGGTATTGTAAAGCTAAAAGCATTACTTAATTCTTGCTTTGAATGAAAAAGATCATGGCAACCTTCATTATATTTTTGGCCTTGAAGTACTTTCAGACAAATTAGGAGTTTACATATGCCAAAGTCATACACATATTGGATCCACTTTCTCAATCAGGATTTATAGATAGAAAATGGTTCCCATCCCCACTTAAGCTAAATACTCACTTGGTCCTTAGGAACAGTTCTCCTTTTAGTGACCTTATTACCTACTACAAACTGTTTGTCGGTTCTTGGGTCTACCTCACAATCACATGGTCAGGTCTTGCTTATATAATTCATACGATTAGTTTGTTTTTGGCAGTTGTCTATTGCAAACATAATGAGTTGTCATTTTTAACCTTTGATATGTCAAGGGTACCATGTTTAATGGGCTTCATTGTTGTTATGATTATGGTTGTGAAAGCCTCCCTGGATGCAAAATGGGATGATGACTTGACTAAAAGATGATTTACTATCAAGATTTGTTTCAATCTTAGTAATTCACTAATATATCGTAAGAGCAATAAATAGCCTCTTATGGCTCGTTCAAGTACCGAAGTTGGATACTAATCTCTAGTTGATACAACTCAATAATTAGTTTGGTTATGTTGGCTTTTAATTGGCATCAGAGCTCTGCAGTCTCTTCTTATATCCTTATAATGTGAAACTAACAACGTTATTTATATTCCTCATAATGATGTTTTTAATGAGCATACAAAGTATATGGAGATTGATTGTCACTTTATTCATGAACACACATCATTTATAAAATGTTTGGCTCTCTCGATATCTACAACTAAACAATCTATATGCATATTCATCAAGGCCTTTTAGGGAGCAAACACCCTACAATAACAAAATTTTATATTACAATCTACAAACATAGTTATATATTTCTTATGCACATGCATAACCACAACAGATAAACTAATATATTCTTTAGTTAAAGGTTCAATTAGGGAAATCTCCAATAAAGTCTCATTATTTTGGGCTAGTTTATGAAAAAGTCCTAAAATTAATTTTATTTATAGAAAATGACAACATACCGGCTAACGTATTCAGTTTAGCCCTTTCATCCGATTTACCAAGTTTCCTAGATTGGAAAATTTCAGTAAAGTCCCCCACTATTTTTGGTCAGTTTATAAAAAAGTCTCAATGTTGAATTTTTTTAACACAAAATAATAGGATTTTTTTCATAAACAGAACCAAAATAATTGGACTTTACAGGAGATTTCCAATTTAGGAAACCTGGTAAACCGGAAGAAATGGCTAAACTTAATACTTTAACCGGTATGTTGTCTTTTTCTACAAATAAAATTAATTTTGAGACTTTTCATAAATTGAATCAAAATAATAAAACTTTATTGCAGTTTTTCCTTCGATTAAATAAAAATTCAAAAAGATATCAAATCAATGCAACTTTTGTTCCTTTTTCAAGATAGAATACAGTAAGCATGCCATTTCCATACATTTGTTTATCGTCACTTTTGATTCTCTTTTTCTTTAAACAATTCTATTTTATAAATTTTATCGTTATATAAGTATATTATAGATTTTAACTCCAAATTATTTTATTATGTTAGGTTACCCTTAAGTCAAAGTATACCGACCCCCGTTAGGTTTTGTTAATTTATATTTTATCATATCAAAGATATACATACATGACTTTATATTTAAAAAGAAAATATTCATAAAAGTTATTACATCTTTAATATTTTATAAAAAGTCATTACTTTATTATATTTTAGGGGTTAATTGTAACAAAGACTTTATATTTTATGATTTTTTGTTTAAATCTAAAAAAAGTTAAAAACCTTATATATTTAAAAAATAATAAAATTTATTAAGTTTAATGTATTTTCACATAAAAAATAAGTGTGAAAAAAAAACTTGTTTCTTAATGTGTGAATATCGGTGGTTCTTATTTGAACCATTTCTTATATATATATATATATATATATATATATATATATATATATATATATATATATATATATATATATATATATATATATATATATATATATATATATATATATATATAAAATCAGGATCGGGCGAAAACTCTGTTTTCGGTGAGCACTCGCGAGGACACCTTAAAAAAATTGAAAATATATATATATAAAAAATACAAATCATAAAATCAAGAATAGTACTATATCATTATCAAAAAAATTTTAAAAAGAAAAACGCAATGATCCAATTTTTCTGTTTTTATTTTGGATCATTAGTTAATCATAAAAAAAATAATGATCCAAAAGTGAGGACCATATATATATATATATATATATATATATATATATATATATATATATATATATATATATATATATATATATATATATATATATATATATATATATAGACAGAGAGAGAGAGAGAGAGAATCAAGATCGGGTGAGCACTCTTCTTAAAGTGAGGACTTGCGAGGACACCTTAAAAAAATTGAAAAAAAATAAAACAAAAATATAAATAATAAAATGGATCATAGTACTATATCGGAGAAAAAAAAGATTCAAAAAAAACTTTTGTATCATTATTTTTTTTATAATGAAATAATGATCCAAAATAAAAACAGAAAAATTGCATCATTACGTTTTGCAATGATGCAAATTTTTTTTTCAAATTTTTTTTGATAATGAGATAGTACTATTCTCGATTTTATGATTTGTATTTTTTTTATATTTTTTTCAAATTTTTTAAGGTGTCCTTGCGAGTCCTCACCAAAAAAAGAGTCCTCACCGGAACCGGACCCTATAGAGAATCATATATATATATATATATATATATATATATATATATATATATATATATATATATATATATATATATATATATATATATATATATATATATATATATATATATATATATATATATATATATATATATATATAACATTGTTGTATGATTTAGGTTTTTAATTCTTTTTTTAGTGATCGATTGATATTCTTCCTACCATGATATTTTTATTAGTTTCAAGCGTAAGATTTGCAAACCAATGTGATTATGTTTTGTGTCTTCGTATCTAAAGCAAACAATCATGCCCAATGTTACGGAGATTAACATTACTAAAGGGTAAAAGTGTAAATATAATTAAACTCAATTAAGTTAATGAATTCAACTTCACTTAACTCGGTTATGTAAATATGAATAAAAGTAAAAGGTAAAGTGTAAATATAACAAGCTCAATTAAGCTTGTGAGCTTTACGGGCCGAGTATTTTAATACTCGAGCTCAACTTGATGATATACTCGAGTAGCTTGAGCTCGAACTTAAACCAGGTAGATTTCTAAGTATTTTCTTTCTTAAGTATCTCATGAATTGTCTCGACTCAATACCACCTTTATGTACTTTCAGAATTCAAGAAGATGAAAATATTGGACAAAAAATCAACTTTGGTAGAAAAGTTTATATGTGTCATCATTATCATGTAAACAGTTGAAATTAACAAAGAGTTCAATGTAGGAAGGATGTTGATCGATCAATGGAAAAAAGAAAGTGAAATTTGATTAATACAACATTTTTTGCTTTTGTTCGGCATATATTTGTCACATAAATGTCATCTCGATAAGATTTATACATGTAAGCTTATAAGAACATGTTAACATATTTCATCCAATTATAAATTCATTTTTTGAATATTTTCTAAGGTTAATGTTATAAAATGACAACCAATAATACATAATTTGTTTTTTAGGTCACTTATCTTTTAATTATACTCAATAGGTCTCTAAACTTTTTTCAGTGTTCTTATTACACTATTATAGTAGATTTTAACCGGATAAAACTGATATTGAATCCTACATGTTGTCCATGTGACATTCAATATAGCAGAATTTATTCATTTAGGGCTTT
Organism: Cichorium intybus; assembly: GCA_023525715.1. Taxonomy (NCBI): domain Eukaryota; kingdom Viridiplantae; phylum Streptophyta; class Magnoliopsida; order Asterales; family Asteraceae; genus Cichorium; species Cichorium intybus. Next base: position 94,630,738 of record CM042015.1, read on the forward strand.
CTGACACTGACATTGCATCCATAATGTCATCGAATTTGACAAAATTATTTAATTGGAATGCACTTTAATGGAAAAGTGAGAACACAAAAAAAAAGTTTAGTAACTCATTGTATACAATTAAAATATTAGTGATCTAAAGAGCAAATTATGTATTATTGGTTACCATTTTATCCTAAATATAGATATGTTTTTGAAAATATTAAAATAATAATTTTTCAAATAAAATATTAAAAATATATTTTTTTAATCTCTCTTTAATATGAGTTCGACAAGATGTATTTGTCCCTTATGTTATGTTCTTGAGTGTAAACTTAAGGATGAAAAAGGAAAGGGAGGGGATGGGAAGGAAAGGGAAGAATGTGGAAGGAGAAAAAAATATCAATCTATTCTCAAGTTGTGAAGGAGTGGAAAAGAATTTTATTGTAAAACGATATTTTTATCCCTGTTGGAGTTTATTTTTAAGCGTCACTTTAATTGTGGCAATGGTAATAAGAGTCTTTTCTTCCTTTCCTTCCCAATCCGCCCAAATTTGAGCGGATGAAACATAAGTTGATTTGTTCATTCATTCTCCTTCCTTCCCCTCCTTTTCCTTTCCTTCTCCTCCAAAAAGAAATCTCAATAACACATTTTTTCTTCCTAATCCATTCATTTTCCTCCCTTTCCCTTCAATAAAAAACTTGAAAACACAGCATTAGTGACAGAGAACGATTCTAGGTCACGATTCAAAGATTTTTCGCCTTTCCTCCCAAACAAAAACTAGGAATCCTAGGACCAATCATTCATAAATTATTTTAATAAATCTATGTTTTATCAATCTAGAAAAAATGAAATTTTCATAAATTTATATGATTATAAATTGATTTATTACTTTTCAGCAATGTATGCAAGTAATTTGGTAATCACATAAATTGATAATATATTCGTAGCAAACTGGAAAAAATGTTACATAAATGGTCAACTTAAATAGCTGTATTGCATACATAACTTCTAATACCAAAACTTATGATCAATGAAAATTTCATCATCGTTTATAAATTTGTTGACTCTATTATATAAGTTAAATGGTTAGGTTATGGATTTCAAAGGTGTACTCGACTAGGATTTATATTCACCGTATCTACTTTCAATCAGTCGCTTTCCAATCATATTATAACCCCATCGTATCTACTTTTAACTACAAGAATTTAAATAATGCCTTAATTGTGGGAAACATCGTAATCAACACCTGCCGCCTTTAAAGTGATGTCTAGTAGAAAAATTAAAACAATATTAGCATGACATATTTAAGACATATGTCCTTCATAAAAACACATAGATTTTCCAACTCTTTGAGGCAAACAAACTGAGCCATGAGGTTCTTGTCAACTCTTGTTGCTTGTTGTAGTGTTGATGAATGCGAGTCATCGGCAACATTGGCAAAAGAGAAATCCGATCAAAGTTTTAGTATCGGTGTGGTTCGTGAAAAGAAGCTTGCTGGTGGTGGAAAAACAGGCGGGAAAAACGGGCGGCCGTCAGTACAATGGCGGCCATCTTTATGCACGATCTATGAAAAAGATGTTAGAAATACAACAGAAGATGTGGTCAAGACAAAGAGAATACGAGTGCATGTATCGAACCGTACGGCTTCTGGATACAAACAAGATTTCGTGTAAGTCATGTAGATTTAGTTCATCCACGTATAATGCAAGTTAATTCTCAAATCGGTACCATTTCATTACAAAAATACGAGTGTAACTTGTAAGTTCACCTAACCTTCGTTTCTTTGTTCAAGTAAAAAAAAACAAAAAAAAAAAAAAAAAAAAAAAAAAACACTCGCAACATACTTTTTTCTTTTTTGGAACAGCAATCTAAATCTAGTTCTAAATTCACTGGGAACTTACTTGATTAAATATGTCGTCTTTATGTCTGTTAACAACCTCTACATATTCATGTTGTTCTATAACAATAGTGATTTTAATACTTTTTTTTGTTTAATTTTCAGGCTACGAGGTTCGTGGGATATGATTTCTCCCGTCCCAACTTCGTTTATATTTTAGATTTTGATATGATATGTATTTCCCTCATTGTATATGTTTAGTTTCACGAGTTGCATACTATATGGACGGTTGTGTTATTATCAAGATCAAATAGAAGAATAGACTGATGTTGTAAATTTGTAAGAGTAACTTTATCCGAAAAATCAAAAATATCACCAAAATGACGATTTTTTTAGCACCAAATATGTTTTGCAACTCAGCCACAAGCTAAAACCATTATTTCATAACATATATTTTGATATTTTAACGATAATATACTATTTTCCTGTTAGTATTATGATATTGTTAAAACATAACTATAATACCATGTAATAGTAATTTTTTAATTTCTAAAGTATTTATGTTATTCAAATTTGTCCGAAAGAATTGATAAATGTTAAATGTATTTTTAAAGTTTAATATTCATATTGTACTCATTTTAAAACTTATGTTATCATTTATACTTTTTATAATTTCAATTTCTAAGTTTTCTTATTGTGAATGTAAAATAAAGCCTTTTCATTTCAAATATTTCATGAAAAAACTCTCGTATTGGAGATGCTCTTAGAGCATCTCCAATAGGAGAGCTTTTTACTTAAGCTTTTTAATGAAAAAGCTTCACTATAGGAGAACTTTTTTATTTTGATTTGCAAAGGTTTTTATAAATGTTGGTTAATCATAATTGGTTAAAAAACTATGGGTCCTATCAATTAAATAAAAAAAGCTCTTGGTTTGAGCTTTTTAATTAACAAGCAATTGTAAAAAACTTTGTTTTCAAAAAGCTCTCACTATAGGTTTTTCATTTTTAAGAGCTTTTTAAGGTGAAAAAGCTCTTGAAAAAGCTTCTATTGTGGATGCTCTTAGAAGCTTTTAAGAACATCCGCAATAAGAAAGTTTTTTCAAAAAAGTTTTTTGGTGTTGATTCAATGTGATTGTTAAATCACAAACCAAAAAGCTTTTAATAACTTTTTCACATAGCTTTTAAAAAAACTATATATATATATATATATATATATATATATATATATATATATATATATATATATATATATATATATATATATATATATATATATATATACACCAATATAATAGTATAATTTTGTGAAAAAAAAAACTCTAATCATAGAGCTTGCTAATGAACAAGCTCTAAAAATGTTTGGTTTTGAAAAATCTTACACTATAGTTTGTTATACTTATGACAACTTTTTATTTGAAGAAAAAAAAAATTTTAAAAAGGTTTTCAAAAAACTTCTATTGTTGATGCTCTAACTTAAAAAATAATAATAATGAAAATAAAAATAAATAAAAATAAAAAAACCTTTATCTAGAATTACGAACTTAAACTCTAATCTAAAAGCTACTCCACATATTTTATAAGTTTTAACTTTTAGCTATATTATAGTTTTATATATATTCCAAAATCTCACATCTATTTTTACCGAACTATTTTATATAAATAAAAACTAAAATGTCTGATTTTTAGCTAGTTTTGCTTAGTTGTTTTGGTGTTCCATTGGAGCTGGTCCAATAAATAGTACAATATCATATACTATGTTTTGTTTATGCATCAACACCAAATTTGGAACCGAAACTGTTTTACATCGAGCGAAGATGTCCTTGCACCGCACCTTGTGGTAGTTCACATATTTTCTTGAACAATCCCAATCTTTATCGACATTCGACCATCATGCAACTGAGAAACTTAAAACCTAACATGAATCATGATCTTCATAGGGTCCAGTGGTTGTTTCACTGGTTTCTATAGACCAAAAAAACAAACAAAAAAACATTTCCAAAACTTGACGAGTTTTCATCTGTAGAATGAAATGATCATCGATTGTATTTGAACAATACCCAACTTATTTTATATATAAACATTAATTTAGTTTCAAAAATCTTATCCATGTTAATCACAATCAAACCGACCGAACCGAAAAAAATGAAACCAAAATTGAACAAAAGAGCCGAATACCGAACCGAAGTATAAGATACGGTACAGGTTTGGTACCATTAGTATTTTTGCACACCCCTATTGCCAATAACATTAACAACAATCTTTGATAGAAATAAAGGTGTACCGAAACTCGTCTAAACGTGCACAAACGTCATAAAACAAACATGATGTGCATCAAATAGGCACACTTTACCCTTTCAGTAAACATCAACCAATCTTTTTTCTTGATAAAAAAAAAAAAAACTGTCAGAAACAAGATTATTGGCCTTTTCTAATCTCCGTAACCATCCCACATCACCCAATTAATCAATCAAAAGCCCACTGGCGATTCATTCTGAGTCAACCCCTTGACCTTCACAGGCAGCTTCAACAACCATAAACCAAACCACAATCAGTGCCCGTTAATCTGAGTCCGACTAGTCGGCTGCCCGGTCAGCCGAGAAAACGGAATCTGACCCTGCCCGGGAACCCCTCGCTGACCAGAAAACCGATCCGGCCCAACTTTTGGGTCCGACACCGATTTCGAAAAGGCTTGAGCCAGCTCGACGGCGGAAGCTGCTTTCCCATAGCGCTGGCCTGCCGGCGGTGCGGGTTCCACCGGTTTCCGCCAGGTCTCCGGCGAGGGCGGCCGCTCAGATGGGGGCGGTTGTTGTTTTTCGAGATCCCGGCTGCTCTTTCGGTTCTCGTTTCTCCAGTTGCTTCTTCTCTGAGCATCTGATTTTTCAATGGTTTTTCCGGGTCTGTGATGATCGACGGGTTCGGGTTTTCCGTTTTGTCGGGAAGTGATAGGTGAATTGTCCGCCCGGGTAATTTCCTTTTTTGCCCTGAAAAGAACAAGAAATCACATAGCAATGTGCTTATATATATTAAGCCGTAATAGCAAAAAAATTGCATATTTTTACCAATTTATGCAACCAAGTGGATTTCTTATTAATTGTATAAATAAGAGATTAGCCGATTAAACAAAACAGTTAAAAAGAAATACATTATAAATGTACCTGTTAGGAGATTGGATTGTCTCATGATTAACAGCAACATCATCAACTCCCCGTTCTTTCAAAACCTGACAGCAATACACATGTCAAAAAAAAAAACATTTTATCTTACAAAAGTGCATTTTCCAAGATTGTCCGGGTTTTTATAACAGTAGTTCAGTGGCTAAATAGATTGAAAAAAATAATACTTTGGTGACTATATTGATAAAAACGCTTAAAAGTACGTTGTACTGTTTTGTATTTAGCCTGGACATAAAAATTAAGAAATTGGTACTTTTTAACAGTTGAAAGAAGTATAATGATGAAACTACGAGTGTTTTTCTGTATTTTCCCTTTATAAAAAAAGAATAAATTACACAAGGAAAGTGCAGTCTTACTAGTTCTCGAGGGCGAGCACCACCAAACAAGGAGCTCCTGTACAGAAAATAAACCGTCAACCGTTTGAAGAAGACTAAATGACCATTTTACCCTTACATTCTATTTTTTCACAATATTCATCAATTTTAAAGTAAGAGGAAAAAAAAAGAACAAGTAGGTAAAGAGTTGGTGTTTTAATACATTAACCCACATTTTTGGGCTTAACCCATTAAGTCAAGCCATGTATAGATGTCCCGGTTACATAGAATCAACAAAACCAATGGCACTAATGTAAATACACAAGGAAGAAAGGTGAAATGTGTAAAAGTAGATTTGACTTTTACTAACCTTTCTCTGTCAGTGTTTCTTTCAATTTGTTCAATTGACTGTGACCGTGGCTTTAAATTGACTCTTGGTCTCTCAAATCCCTGATGACCATCCTCTAGTACCATTGAATTTGCATGTCCATAATTGTCATTTCCAATATCCACCATTCCTGCCTCCTGTGGAATAGCCTACAAGCAAAACATACAAAAACTGAATCTTTTTGTCTCACCCAAAAAGGTAAAAACACAAAGGAAAAAGACGATAATGCCCTCCTCATGATGAAAACAATACCTGCTTATAAGCCACCAAGGGTTCCAAATTGTCAACCGGTTTAGATCTTGGAAGTAACTTCAACTTTGGTCTCTCGGACACCTCCACAGGCGGCGAATCTTGAATCACATCGGTTCTTGGGACCTCCCGGGAGGCCACTGGCGGCACCACCTCATTTACAGCCAGGCTCCTGGCGGAATCCGGCGACCCGTGGGAGAAAGTGTAGAAATTTCCCTTTGTTTGGAGTTTAGGTTCGGGTTCAGGGTGTCTAATCACTTCTACATCTATATGTTTATGTTGGTTAGAAAGCCAACGACCTGAAGACACCTTTTCAAGTGCACTTGCATGGGCTAACTTGGTGGCGGCATCGGGTGCCGACCAAGAAGCCGCCATGGGCTCGGTAACTCCGGCGACTTTCCTTGGGCCCCACGCATTTGGAGATGGCCCGGAGTTTACTCCTTCACTAAACCTGGCGGCATAAGAAGCTGAGCTGCCACCAGGGAATTGAGAAATCGGGGTGGTGGAAGGTCGATTGGAGATGTTTCCAGCCAATGGGTACTCGAATTTTGGCTCCTGGCGAACTGCCACACCACCGCCGTTACCACCGCCGCGGATGTTTTCATCACTCACGGTCCGGCGAGGGGCAGAGCCGCCATCCAATGGCTTTCGTTCATCTTCATCAAAATTACGCCCAATTTGGACATTGTGAGTGAGAAAAGGGGTTTTATCATCGTATGTTCTCACTGCACCTGCTGAACCTGGACGCAGTCTGTGATCTTGTCTTCCCATTGGATTTGTCCATGAAGTATGACGATCGAATCCAGTATGATTCAGAGGCCTCGGAGTTCTGTACGAGCCACAAAAGAAGAACAATTTGTTAGAAGGAATAGCTAAAACCTCACAACGATTTTACTTACCATCGTAAGATCTATGTAGAAGGTTAAATAAGTTCCGGAATATTAAAATTGATGTGAAATTGTTGATTTTGAGCGGAGGGAGTACATGTTACTGTACAAAAAAGGGAAACTTTTGCCCTAGGGTTTCGAGTTTCCACTAACAGATCTTTCAGACGCACAATCAAATCAAATAATACACACAAGTTATCGCGGACAAACATCAGATCTAAATCACGTTTAGCCAAATCAGTAAATAAGAAGGAAGATATTTGCTTTAGAATCAAAAAATCGCTGATTTTAAATCCAATACTTCATAAATGAATCGGGGTACTCACACGCCAGGAGCGGAGGGTAGAGGAAGATCCGAAGGGATTGAACCGCCATGGAAGTCTTTGAGAGTCATGGTAGCTTTCTTCTTCGCCATTGTTGTTGCTATTTCTTGGATTTTTGTTCCTTTTTTGGCGTATATATGAATGAATGTATCGGAAGAGGGTATGCAAATGGTTGTCTTCCTTAATAATCTCTCTGCAACACAAATTTCTCTCTCTAGGGATTCAGAGAGAGGGGAGAGAGAAAGGGACGTTTGCGTTAGAGTCACGGCTAAATACTTGCGAAGCTACTTGTTTTTCAGGGATAATGGTCATCGAGTCGGCATGGCTTCTTGCCAAAACTACATGTAAAGGAGTGTTTCGACTTTTCATGCCTTGAAAAACAATTTTTTTTTTTGTCACAAACAAGCCGGGTTTTTATTAAATTATTTTGGTGTACAAATTAAATGTAAAAAAATCGAGACATGTGATGACTCTGAGCTCGAGTTTACATGATCATAAGTCCAACTTTTATTAAGTTTTATATATGGGTCGGTCTGAGATTGTTTTATAATCCTAAATCTAACACCTTGTTCTTAGTATTTTTTACATTATCTTCTTGAGTTCTAGCATGGAAAGAAAACAATAGGGTAACTGGGACAGAAAAAAAAAAAAAAGAAGAGAAAAAAATAAGAGGAAAATTGAAAAAAAATATTATAGTTTCTTGTTCCCGAAATGAGAAGAAATGAAAAAAAAATATATAAATATTTTACATGTTTTCGAGTTGAAAGGAGAAGAAAATAAAATTATATTTAAGTCTTGTTTTCAATACTAATTCTTTTCTGTCCAAATCCTTTCAAATCGAAAGGGAAACTAGGATAGAAAATTGTCCATCCTCTTCCTTTTTCTTCCTTCCAATTTCTTCCATCAAACAAACTGTAGAACATCAAAATCTATTTTTCTTTTCTGTTTCATTCACTTTCTTTCATTTCTCTCGTTATGTGAGACTCGAGATGTAAGGTATGTGTCTCAGGTATTAATTTAAAGGTTTTAAATAATTTAAACCATAAGCATTGTTGGAGAAAAAGGCACTTCGCGACGTTGTCATGTGATGGTAATGACGTGAATGAGGGTTTAAGTCCACATGTGGAGTATAGCTAATAGAGACGCTATTAGCCATGATTAGCGACGTGACGCGTTGCAAGTGCAAAACCCTAAATATCGGGTCTTGGACCCTATATAAGGACACAGAACCCTAGGGTTGTCTTTTCTATTAGTCTCCTAGCCTCTTAGAAACCCTAGTTCGAGTTGTGGCCTCCCCGTTATTGTTATAGCTTCATTTCCTTGCTTTTGAAGGTTTGTTGGAGAAGACGAAGGTGAGTGGTGGTGTCAAGGAGTTGCCTACAGCCTAGATCCAGCTTGTTCTACACGTTTTGGACCTTTGTAAGTCATACAGTCTCTTTCTTGATGAAATATATGCATAGAATTAGTAGTTAAAGGTAGTTAATGGCTTGTATGGTCGATTGTTGTTATGTTTTTGGAGTTTGGAAACTCTAGGTCACTAAGCATGTTTCAAGACGTTTTTTGGAACTTCTGCACATGTTACTGTTTAATGAGCTCGTCGCGTTCACCTACCGGTCGTGTCATTATCTTCTACGATTGCATCATGACTCTCGTTCTCATTCGATAGATGGCGTCGTGATTTTAACCCCATCGTGTCGCATGAGTTACGACATAAATTAACATAAAATCCCCTGCATACCAGGCCTAGTAACCTACTTTCCAAGGCCTCGCATTGGAATAGCAACATAGCTTGGGTCGTGTCGCGATCCTCATATGGTCGCGTAGCGTAAAAATAGCCAAAATTCTCCTATCTCACTAGTTTTCTCTATTTGCCTCGTTATTAGACTTTAAGTTCCAAAACTCACACACTATGGTCCTAACACATATTATAGCATGACCTAATCATAAAATATCGAAATTACATAGTTTATACCAAATTTGACCAAACTACCCTAATGGTCATGTTTTATTTTGCTAACATAAACTTTAAACACAAGGGCAAATCACATAGTAAGGTGAGGTTCTTACGAGAACTTGTGTTTTTAACAAAATGTATTTATTGATTTGATAGTAAGTCCAATTGATGATGCTCTACTGTTATTCAAAGATTGGAAGTGGTTTTGAAGCTCAAATTAAGTATGTGATGAACCTCCTTTGTTGTGTTCTCCTAAAACGTGATAATCATAATTGTGACTTAAATCAAGGTTTATTCATGATTTTAAGTGATTTAAATGAATTAAAACATGTTATGAATGTTAATGGATCAATAGGAACCTTTCAAACTGAAAGAACCAAGCCTATAAGTGAACTGAACTCGACATGTGTATGGAGCTTGAAAAGGAAGAATTCATGTTTATAGGTCATTGGACCAATAAATCAGTAGAGTTACTTCTCCTTTAGAGCCAGAATCGGCCGAATAAATGACTAGGAAAGCAAATCTTAATTTTTTCAACTTTCACATGCAATATCCAAACCAAGTCTAGTTTTATGCTATGTTTTTTTATGATTATATGAATGATACTAAGGGGATGAAACTACATTTTTACTAAAACAACTTAATAAGGAGCTTCATGGATTAAGAAGAAATTATATATTAGCTTTTGGGCTTTGTCTAAGTGACCATTAAGTGTCACAAGTGTCTAGAAGTGAAAGGAGCTTATGTTGGAGAATGAGGTGAGTATTTCTCTATGAGTACATGTTCTTATAACTTACTTTTGGAAATGCGAGATTAAATCATATCTTATTCATATATAAATATATGTGTTGCATATACATCTGGTAGTTTGGAAATAATTCCATGATAATATTTTTTATTTTTACATTCCATTTGAAATCATATTTCATATGCATACATGTATGATGAAATTAGACTTGTGTGTAGCTCGGGATTCGGGAACTTATTTATTTTTTACCTTAGTGGTCTCTTTAACCTTAGTGGTCGGTAACGGATTTAAGTATAATGTTCATCCAAATGTGGAACCAAATAAGAAAATGCTTTGGGGATGAACATTGCTAACTCATTCCATGTATTCAAGTGTTGACGGTCATTTGTTTCTTAAATTTAGACATTAGTACTGGCCGTATGGGCAATAGATTTTGGGTTCACACTTCTTTTCGGATTTATATTAGTGACCATCAAGGCCCTAGTGTGAAAGTGGGCCATATTGAGAGTAGAGGACTTGAGATGGGACTAGTTGCACATGCATTGCATCCATGCATTCTATTTTGGTTTTTTGTGATAATTCACTTAAACTATTTCTCATTCCAATCGATTATTAGTATAAAGAGGTTTTTAAATCAAAAATATGAAATGATTGTTTTAATGTTTTTGAGAATTTTGACTTGAAGTTGGATTATTATTTTATCCAATTTCCACTAAATTCAAGTTTACGGGTTTTCTCACTAGACTTCCCGAGTCTAACTTTATTATATTAACATGTACTTGCAGTGAATGATTCATGGAAGACCTAGAAGTGACATTTGGAGGTTTAGCACTTGGACAATTAGAGGATTTGTGATTTAGGTCTTTGAATGTATTTGGTTGAGTTAAACTTTTCCTTTGATGTGTTGTATCTCTCTCTTTGGACTTGACAAACTAAGGACTTTAACCATTTGAGACCAAACTCATTTATTATGTAACTTCTTAGATTCATTGCTTTTAAAATGTGTCAATGGTTTAAAACTTGTATTAAAAAGGTATTTTTGAAAAATAATTCTCGGGTGCTTGACTTAGGGACCTTAATTCCACAACTCTTTTCCATTTATTTACAACTTAGAACTATGTCACAACCTTAAAATGCAAGTCAAATGAATGGTGCTTCAACGGTCGTTCACAGTTTGGCCGTAGTCGTTTGATTCAGACGTTTTTTATTTTTGTTGGACTCGATTGATCATGTAAGTAAGTCCGTGTTCATTTCCCACTTTAGACCCATTTTAATAACTTCCCAAAATTTCAAACAAGTAAATGGTTTATCACTATGTTTGGTCTGAAATTGTTGGAGAGTGATATTTAAGATGTCAAAATCATTTCTCCTACTTTTAAACATATTACTAAGATTGTTAAATATGTCGTTGAAGTGAGTGCAACTAGCTCTCAAGTCCCGCCATTAGCACGAAAAAGCGTTGTTATTACGGTAAGTGCCCTTTTTCCATTTCCGTGTTGAAATGGTCTAAAACTCGCTTCAAAAAACTATTTCCGGATTGGTGGTCTTTGGTTATGTTATATTGGGAGATGGATATCTAATTAGGTGTCAAAGCTGATTCCTCGTCTTTTCTCTAACTCCTAGGGTTCCTTTGTGTCGTCGTCGTTTATTTGTTTGTTTTATTGGAGGCGTTAGGTTGTTTCTCAGGTTCTGTTTCTAGTATCGACTTTGTTTCTGTTTCGAGTACTGATTCATGACCTTGTTGTGGCTGAGATGATTAGGATTTGAATTGTTGGTGTTGAAAGGAGTTTGATTGGAATGGATATCGTTGTTGGTAAGGGATGGGTTTGATAGGGTTGTTGAAAAAAAATTGTTGAATTGGTTTTTGAAAAAGGTTGTGATGTGGAATGAATGAACTTTGTAATATGCTCATGAAGGTATTCGTCGGTGAATCAACATGTGGAAATTGTCATGGTGTTGTGTTAAACGCAAACAGATTGTCTTGATTTGGGATGTTTTGGATGATGATGTTGAGTTTTGCTCCATTGTTAGTAAAAATATGATGTAATGTGAATCTATTATGATAAAATGGTTGGTACGTAAAGGTAGATATTAAATGAATTAAAATTTATTATTATAAAAACTCTCAAACAGCTAAATTTTTTGCCCGATCCTAGAGTTGTGAGCGGTGGCTCGTGCCGCATCCAGACACGCATGGCATCCCACATACAAGAAGGGGGTGGTGTGTACGACGTGCCTTTCCCGCCCCCATCAACACGACACCCTTTGTGTGATGTGTATACCCGCTAGTCCTAATGACCTTTTTTTTGAACGACAAACCTAATCTATCCAATCTACTCCTAATGACTTTTTATAAGTGTCATTTGACAAAGACCTCCGTACTTGTCTCACCATCCTAATTAGTCCTCCTAGTTTTGCACTCTAGCACACATATGGTTGATACATCGGTTTTCTTGCACACAATAGGAGAGATTACTAATATTTATGTATTATATCGTCTAAACTTTTAAATGATCCATCACAAACACAATAGTCATGTGTACAAAAATCTATAAAAATGTTTTTTTTTTAAAATAGTTAAATGTCACGTAGGTTCTTTCAAGAAGTATAAAATCAAGTATCATAGTCAAGCTTTTTCGAACGATTATGAAACTAATTTTCCTTGATAAATGATGATCAATCAATTAATTGTACTCTATATTCGTCAAGCTCTCCCTTAAACACCATGCCATATGTCCTACCGACAGGGCCCACAACATGTTTATTAGACAGCAAGTCATATTTGCGTTTCAAATAAGGCACCTCAAGACTCGAGTGATAACAGCGGACGGACACCTCGTCACCCCTAAGAAAAACACACACACACACACATGTTTTATTTCAGAATCTTGATTTGAAGCAAGTCTTGTCTGAAAACTTGGATTTAATATAAGGTTATGCTATGATTATGCAAGAACCTAATCAAGACAAAATGGCATAGAATGTCACCAGAAAAAAAATATATATGATTCAAACTTCATTAATGGATTGGTGTTCCACCTGTTTAGGGGTTCAATCTCGAAATGGTTGGGTCCCAAATTATCAGTTCTTTTTTCTTGAGATGTGATGGGCCCGTGAAGAACTCCCTTGAAAATAAAAGCTGGATTTAAAGGATATATTATTTTTAACTTTAGAAAGAGTGAATGCTGAATTTATGTTGCGATAACGACACATAAACAACAGCACAATTAAAAAATCGAATTAAACAATTAAAATAGTAAGTCATAGGCATACGACATTTGTCATCCTTGGAAGACTTTTATAGATATTATGATGAAGATAATTTTTGAATTTTTTAAAATATATAAATTACTCTTTGTGATAATTTTAAGCATTTCTCGTAAACCTAAGATCATGTGAAATTGCGTAAAATTTTGAATTTTTATAGATTTTTAATGGTATTTTTTATGTTATTTTTAACAATTTGTCGTGTACCCCGGTACATGAAAAACCCTAAATGAGTTAGTCGATGTTTAGGCTATCTTGTAGTACATTTAGATTGAGTTTTAACAGGTTAAATAGCGATTTAGGGTTGGAACTCAAACCAGACGCTGGTTTTTTGGTTTCAAACCAAATAATTCTCATCCTTAGTTTTTAGTGGCTATTTAGATCATCATAGCACTAATAAATATGAATATCAGTGACTACTATCTTTAGTCCCTACACAAGGGTGTATATTTACTTAACTCCCACCGTTGCCTTTATTTTTTTTACTACGCATAATTGTCACGGTCGTTTTCTCTTTAGTTTTCTACTTCAAAAATGACATGTGAGTGTAACATTGTTTTTCATATTTTTGCAATAGGTCACTATTGTATTAATTTTTTTTTTTTTTGCGTTTTAGGTCACTCATGTTGTGTTTTTTGTGTTTGGGGCAACTATTACCGGCAACAGCCCGTTTCATGAGTGATTGTGGGTGGAATTCGCGATTAAGAGAAAGGGAAAACGGGAAGCAGCAGATCGAGTTTTAAACCCAATCACGCACCCACGAGTTTCAATAAACAGAAATCAGGGAGAACAAGAAAGAGAGATGATTTGCGTGAGGGAGAAAAGGGGATCGAGAAGGAGACTGCAAAGGTTCAGACGCGAGAAAAACGAGGCAACAAGTCGAAGATCGAAACAGCCATTGCTGCTGTGAGGTCGAGTTGACCGGAAAACGCAAATCAATAGCGAAATCACACTTGCCGGTGACGATGGTGGTGCAAATCGACAGGTAGAGGCCAGCGGTGGTCCTCCTGGTTTGCTATTCACTGTAGACGCAAATAAAGAAGGAGATTGAGATTCAGAAGAGTAGAAGCAGCCAGGCGCTGCTGGGCGGAGATCCGAATGATGCAGAGCCGCTGGCAACGTTGCTATACGGCGGCCAGGTGGTACCGGAGGTCGGTGAGGTCCTGCGTGAAGAACCAAAGTGTACCTTTAGACTTTGAAACGGGCTGTTGCCGGTAACAGTGGCCCCAAACACTAAAAAACGTAACATGAGTGACCTAAAACGCAAAAAAAAAAAAAAAAAAAAAAAAAAAAATAGTGACCTATTGCAAAAATATAGAAAACAATGTTACACTCACAGGTTATTTTCCCCTTTGAAAATGGTCATATTTTTCTATCTTTCATAGATTCTTTAATAAATATATCTTATGTAAGTTCAATATATATCGATTTGATAATAATTTATTAAAATTAAAAGAAGTATGCACGAATATCCTGAATTTTCAAAGGACAAACATCGGAGGTGTGGTCTTCTTCCATCTTACTACATTGTTATATCATTCCACCACATTATACGAATATGGTTAGGTCTAAATACTACAATAGAGCTATTAGTTCTCGAGTCAATATTATTATTTTTTATTGGCTCGAAACTCTTTAATTTTTCATCGATGAACAGACCTATCAACGATAAATCCGTATCCATGTTTTATTATACAATTTTCTGAGATTACTGATAGACCTTACCTATTGAAATTTTATATCATCCATATTCTTTTTCTTTCTCTCTCATCCTCCCGTTTATCCATACCTTTTTCTTATTTCGATTGACAACTTAAAAGTATATTAAAAAAAACAATTCAGTTGCTACAACAATATTGTATATTGACTGATTCTTTGGATCCATCCAATAATACGAAGTGTTGCTTACTACTTCTGTACTTATTTGTTTATATTACTTCTATACTTGTTTGTTTATACCATGGGGCTGGGGGCTGGTTTTTTATACTGACCTTAAAAGTTTAACGAGTCACACATTAAGAGCATAGCAATTTTATCAATTGAATTTTTATTCAACCAATTATAATCGTTCATTTTTTATTGAGCAGAAAAGAAAAAGAATAAACGAGTCACACATTAAGAGCATAGCAATTTAGCCAACATTTAACCGGAATCATCACCTCTATAAAACTTCCATTTTCAAAGAAAGCCATGTTGGTTATAGGTACACACAACATGCATAACAACAAAAAGACAGTTTCATAACCACACACATTACACATACTAAACAACATTTCAACAACAAAATCTCAACCCACAAAAAACGAAGAATCAAGAACCGATTTATAATTCTTTCCAAGGTTACGCCCTCGAAGACACTCAAGATCCAACACTTGAGAATGATCAACAAAAAGGTTAACCTGTCTCCCAAACAACAAAACAAAAATCAAAAACCATTTACAGTAAAAAAAAAAAAAAAAAAAAAAAAAAAAAGACGGTTATAAGTTAATTCAAAGGGTAAAAGCGTACATTTGGGCCGTATTGCTTAATGAACCATTCGGAGGTTTTGGCATTTGATGTTTCAAACATTGCTTTTTCGAGGCCTAAACGCCCAATCACCTTTGCTATGATGTCAGATCTAACAGAATCCGCGTATTTACACACATCTTCCATGTCGATTGTTATCATGTCAGCTCCAGCTTCCAAGCATCTCTCGGCTCTTCTGATCAATAAATCCACATCCTCCACACGTTCTGCATGATTTAAGAGTAAATTACAAATTGAGTCCCTCTACAATAGGTATTTTCCAGATATGGTCCAAAAAAGGAATTTTTTGGTAGACCTCCAATTAGATTCACATATGCTAGGAGAAATAAAAGAGTATAAAGTGGGAGTAAATTCGTTCAGGGGCAATTCAGTCTTTTGGATTGGAGGAGCTGTTGTTAGTTAGAAAGGGAGTATAAGAGTGAGTTAGAGAGGAGGATTGAGTAGGCTGTTTTTCTGTTAAGATTGTAAACTCATTTGGGAGAGAATTGGCCTCTCGAAAGCCAACTGTTGCAATAATCAATCAGATACAGTTTCATAATATTTCCATTACAATTTTCATATCCAATTACATATTTTCTGTACCGAATTGGTAACAAATTGGTATCAGAGCGGTGTATCCTGGTATCGTTTGATTTCAATTTTGAAAATCGACAATTACGTGGTCCGAATTTGAGTTACGTGGGAATTAGACATGGAGACTAGATCAAATACGAGTAGAATTGATGATTTAGAAGGAGGAATATCTAGTCTGAGGATTGCGCAAGCTAATATGGAGAAATCGATCTCCAATTTGGAGAAATCGATCCAATTCGCACAGGATCAAGCCGACGTTAGATTTCAGTCGATTCAAGCCTCACAAGACAAAACCGATTCTCGATTTCAAACAATTGAAGGAGCATTACAGGCGATTATGAAGCAATTGACCACGCAAAGTCAGAACTTAGGTGAATCGGGGAAGAAATCAGGAGACAAAAGCGTCTCTAAATCAGCAACGCCGACTAATGTAGAAGGTGAAAATTCGTACCTTATTAAGTCTCGCAATCAACTGCAGTACGATTCAGGAGAGAAAGAATCCAATCGGTTCCTTGCAATCAAGAGTAGGAAGCTGGAAATCCCGATTTTCGATGGGTCCGATCCTGATGGGTGGATTCTTAGGGCAGAACGATACTTTAATTTGAATCGACTGAGTAATGACGAAAAGATAGAAGTAGCCGTGATTTCATTTGAAGGAGATGCTATTCGATGGTACCAATGGGAGAATCGCAGGAGACCAATTACGAGATGGGAGGAGATGAAGTCGCTAATTTTGAGGGAATTCAGATCGATCACTACAGGGTCTTTATGTGAACAATTTTTGGCATTAAAACAAGATGGATCAATAGCAGATTATCGCAGGAAATTTGTCTCTCTAGCAGCTCCATTGGAAGGTATATCTAAAGAACTCTTCTTGAGTCAGTTTATCAATGGTTTGACTACAAACATTAAAGCTGAACTTAGACTTCTATCAACCGTTAATTTGACTGATGCTATGGAGATGGCCAGTAAGATAGAAGAAAAAAATAGAGTATTGGGCTTGAATAGAATTGGAAACAGTAGCTATTTTCAAAAGGGAAATACTCAAAGACTGCTGGTAACACTGTTAATAGAAACAATTCTTGGAAAGAAAAAAGTGGAAGCAATTTCAGGAAACTCACAGATCAAGAACTACAATAAAAAGGTCCCAAGGCCTTTGTTATAGATGTGATGAAAAATATGGACCGGGACACGTTTGTAAGCGTAAGGAATTGGGGGTAATTGTGATTCAAAGTGAAATGGAACAAGAAGAAGAGGAAGAAATAGAAGAAATGGAAATTAAAGCTCAAACTTTAGAAGTGGGAAAGAAAATAGAATTTCATCTAAACTCGGTTGTGGGTTTGACCAATCCAAAAACAATGAAGCGAGAAGGAATGATTGGTGAAAAGAAAGTTATAGTTCTAATTGATTGCGGAGCTACTCATAATTTCATTTCTAAAGACATTGTAGAACTTTTAAAGATTCCAATAGACAAAACGGAAGATTATAGTATCATAATGGGAACGGGAATTGCGGTGAAAGGTGAAGGAATTTGTAGAAGGGTCAATCTTAGCTTGCAAAGTATTAATGTGATTGAAGAATTCTTACCCCTCAAACTTGGAAACTCGGATCTTATTCTTGGTATACAATGGCTTGAAACTTTGGGTGCTACACACCATAATTGGAAACTTCAAACTATGAAATTTCAAGTGGGGGATAAAATGGTAACTCTTCAAGGTGATCCTTCTTTAGGAAACACGAAAGTGTCTCTTAAAGCTATGAGTAGATCAATCCAAAAAGGACATGGTGTATGGGTGGAATTGGGAGAGCTTTGTACTTTGGATTCGTTTCATTCAAGCATTGAAGATAAATGGAAAGAAGTGTTAGACAAATATGAGGATGTGTTTAACATGCCTAAAGGTCTTCCACCAATTCGTGATTTTGAGCATAGTATTGTGTTGAAAGAAGGAAGTGGCCCCATCAATGTACGACCTTAATACCCACATTATCAAAAAGACGAGATTGAGAAACTTATTAAAGAGATGCTAGAAGCCGGAATCATACAACCGAGTAAAAGCCCATTCTCTAGTCTGGTTCTATTAGTAAAGAAAAAAGACAGGAAGTTGGCGTTTTTGTATCGATTACCGAGCATTAAACAAAAATACAATATTGGATAAATTCCCAATTCCAGTGATTGATGAATTACTTGATGAACTTCATGGGGCAAAATATTTCTCTAAATTGGATCTCAAATCCGGGTATCATCAAATAAGAATGACCCAAGATGACGTGGCCAAGACCGCTTTTCGTACTCACGAGGGGCATTATGAATTCCTCGTTATGCCATTCGGGTTAGTCAATGCCCCGGCAACGTTTCAAGGCCTAATAAACAAGGTATTCAAACCGTATTTACGAAAATTCATCCTTGTTTTTTTTGACGATATATTGGTCTATAGCAAATCGGAAGACGAACATATGACCCATTTGACTAAAGTCTTTGAAATTTTAGCATATCATAAGTTATATGCTAATAAAAAAAAAATGTGAATTTGGCCAAACGAAATTGGGTTATTTGGGTCATGTGATTTCTAATGAAGGAGTAGAAATGGATAAAACCAAAGTACAATCCATGATTGATTGGCCTCAACCCAAAAATATTACCGAATTACGAGGTTTTCTTGGGTTATCGGGTTATTACCGGAAATTTGTGAAATGTTATGGAGAAATTGCGGGTCCTTTAACCAATTTACTCAAGAAAAATAATTTTAGTTGGAATGAGAAGTCACAAGAAGCATTTGAACAACTAAAATTAGCTTTGATTAAGGCTCCCGTGTTACGATTACCGGATTTCTCTCAAACTTTTGTCTTAGAGACGGATGCTTCCGGTTTTGGCCTTGGAGCGGTTTTGATGCAAAAAGAGCAACCTATTGCTTATTTTAGTCAAAGACTTGGTGAGCGAGCAAGACAAAAACCCATTTATGAGAAAGAATTAATGGCGGTGGTGTTGGCAATAAAAAAATGGCGTCCTTATCTTTTCAGAAAATCGTTGTACGGAGTGATCAACAAAGTTTAAAGTTTTTGCTTGACCAAAGAGTTATAGAACCCGAGTACCAAAAATGGGTGAGCAAACTTTTGGGGTATGACTTTGAAATCATATATAAAACCGGGGCTAGTAATCGAGCGGCGGACGCGTTATCAAGGATCCGAAATGACGTGGAATGTTCCGTTTTGGGGGGTCCAACATGGCGGAATTGGGAGGTACTAAAAGACGAAATTCAACATGATGATCTATTACAAAAGATCACTCATGATTTACAAGACGATCTTAATACTCGTAAAGGGCGTTTGGTGATTCCGAAAACGTCTTCATTAATAAAAACAATTTTTGATGAGTTTCATGCAAGTCCAATTGGAGGCCATGGTGGTGAAGATCGATCTTAACAACGTTTGGCGTCAGAGGTTTTTTGGGTGGGAATTCGAAAAGATGTTGCAAAAATGGTTCGAGAATGTGAAGTTTGTCAAATAAATAAACATTTATCGGGATCGGTACCGGGTCTTTTACAACCGATTCCTCTTCCGTTAAAAGTTTGGGAAGAAATTTCAATGGACTTCATCGAAGGACTTCCAAAATGTAACGGTTATTCGACTATTTTTGTGGTGGTCGATCGTTTGATAAAATATGCTCATTTCATAGGGCTTAAACACCCGTTTACGGCGCAATCGGTAGCGGAGATATTCACCAAAGAGATTATCAAGTTACATGGTATTCCCGAGTCTATCATCTCCGATCGTGATCGCCTATTCTTAAGCCATTTTTGGAAAGAACTTTTCAAATTACAAGGTACTCAATTGAAGTTTAGCACCGCTTATCACCCACAAACGGATGGTCAAACCGAAGTGGTCAACAAAGGGATCGAACAATATTTGCGTTGCTTTACATCGGATAAACCGAAGCAATGGCATAAGTGGTTTGCTTGGGCGGAATATTCTTACAATACGGCTTTTCATTCAAGCATCAAGAGTTCTCCTTTTAAACTTTTATACGGACGAGATCCTCCGCCATTACTTCGTTATACACCCCATTCGTCTAAAATGGAGCAAATTGATCAAGATTTGATGCAAAGAGATGCAATTTTGGATGAAGCGAAGATGCAATTACTTAAAGCCCAATTTAAAATGAAAGAGATGGCGGATAAAGGGAGAAAAGAAGAGTCTTTTAATGTGGGGGAAAAGGTTTTCTTAAAAATGAGGCCTTATCGACGTCGGTCTCTTGTTCATCACACTAAACCCAAGCTTGCTCCAAGTCCAAGATATTATGGTCCTTATTTGATACTTGAAAAAGTTGGCAAAGTTGCTTACAAATTGAAATTGCCGCCTACAACTACTATTCACCCCGTATTTCATGTTTCGCAACTTCGGAGAGCAATTGGTTTGTGTCATTCATCTCCAACCATTCCCGCTCAATTAACGGAAACGTTAGAATTGCTTGCTGAACCCGAGGATATTTTGGACATTCGTCCAATTGGAAATGGCACTTCATCTGGGTTTGAGGTTTTGGTTAAGTGGGACACTCTTTCCGACTTTGAATCTACTTGGGAAAACTTAGATGCCTTGTTGGCAGCTTTTCCTAACAAAAACCTTGAGGACAAGGTTTCGGTTTTGGGGGGAAGTATTGGTAGACCTCCAATTAGATTCACATATGCTAGGAGAAATAAAAGAGTATAAAGTGGGAGTAAATTCGTTCAGGGGCAATTCAGTCTTTTGGATTGGAGGAGCTGTTGTTAGTTAGAAAGGGAGTATAAGAGTTAGTTAGAGAGGAGGATTGAGTAGGCTGTTTTTCTGTTAAGAGTGTAAACTCATTTGGGAGAGAATTGGCCTCTCAAAAGCCAACTGTTGCAATAATCAATCAGATACAGTTTCATAATCTTTCTATTACAATTTTCATATCCAATTACATCTTTTCTGTACCGAATTGGTAACATTTTTTTTTCAACTATGGTCCATAATTTACTATTTCATAACTCTTTTATGTCCCCAAGTCAAACAACGTTAATGGAGGGACGTTATTTGATGTAAAATGACCATTTTGCCCTCACGACACTTTTGGTCATTTTTGGTCGACATTTCATGTTTCGCAACGTTTTTGTCCGTGAGTTAAACATGGTTAATGACGGAATGCTATTTGCATATAAAATGACAATTTTGCCCTTGTAACGCTTTTAGTCCTCAAAAAAAGGAGCGGAGTCTTACCAGATGTTCGAGGTGTTGGAACAACATAAGCACCGAAAGCTCTTGTACGGGTTGGAGGAATCTCAGCTTTGTTAAACTTCACAGCAAATTGAGGCTTAGCTTTAAGGCCCTCTCTCTTGATTAACCGTATGTATCTCAATAGGGTTTCTTCTGGAAGTTCAAGTGAACCCGTATTTAATTCAATCGTATCAAATCCCAGTTGCTTACATTCCTATAATGGTCATACAGTTTATTAGGAAAAAGGTCAAGACATAGTGAAATAGGGTTTGATTTTTTAGTCATTTCCTAACCCTAATTACCTGTATGTATTCTTTGAAAGAAGATGAACCTTTTTGCAACAAATATTCGGCCCAGTCACCTGTGCTAACGTATATATCATGTTCGTGGGCTAATCTTGTTGCTTCTTTAATGAAGGATTTTGGCATTAAACTTTCAGATCCTCCTGTGAACTTCAATCCATCAACGAACTGTCCCATGGACTCCAACATATCCTGGCTCAACAACACATTTAAGTACAATTTTGAAAAAAAAAATAGCAATTGTTTCAAGGAACTCAACCTATTGAATATCCAAAATAATACTGATTCTCACTACGAATTGCATAATACGAGCTCATGATGCACAGAGGACCGAATTCTCCTATATATAAACTATATTTAATTGAAGGAATTGCAATGTCAGTTTCTCCTGTGTGTACAAATTTAGTAAACTCCATGTAAAGGCTATAACGCTTGCTTCAAGGACCTCAACCTATTGAGTATTGACTATTTACGATAATTTTGATTCTCGTTACAGACTGCAAAAGACAAGCTAATTATGCACAGAGGACCAAATTTTAAGCTGAAGGAACAACTAATCACCTAAGGAAAATATCCACAGAAGACAAAATCTATCCTATGTAGGAGTTATTATTAACAATTAATCACCAAATCAACGTTGATATACAGATAGTTGATCTTACGACAAATTGCATAACACAAGCCGATTATGCACAGAGGAAAATATAATGTGTAGGAGCTGTGATTGGCTAAGGGAACAATAAATCACCAAATTATCACTAAAACACAGTCAATTGATCATAGAAAGAGAAAGGTGGAGACCTGAAGCAAGTTGTGGGAGAAGAGAGAGGCGTGGTTGGGGCCACGGATCTCTGTTACACCGAATCTCCGAGGTTTTTCCGGGCGGTCTTCGTCCTCGAGGAAGCTCTTCCATCTGTAAGTCGACATAGTTGATTACTGTATCAGTGACTGAGCTTCTATGTGAAATTTTGGGTGAAAGTGCGATGGGAGAAAATGACGAAAAGGAGAAGCAGGTAGATAAGCTGGAAAGGCGGATTCTAGAAAGTGTTGGAAGCTATGATCATGATATTGATGTTCCATTGTTCCTCATGTTTCTTTACGTGTATATTGCCACGTCATCAGCGTTGTTCCCTCTCGCCACGTCATCAGCGTTGTTCCCTCTCGCCACCTCATCAATGTTAGTACTCTGGCGACATCGATATACACTTCATGTAAATGTTTTTTGTTATTGTAGTAACAAGTTATATGAAAGAAATAAACATGTAAAATTTCAGGGGCGTTTGATATTTGTTGATTGAAAAAAAGTTAATCGGGTCAGTGTCTAACCTATCTTAGATTTATTCTGAAGTTGACACGATAATAGGTAAATCTTAAAGCTTAGAACCGAGTCAGATGTAAAATTTAAGGTTATCAAACGGTCTGACTCGGACCTAGTCAGACGTTACTTTTTACTGGACCTAGTAGGAGGCAAATCAAACAGCCAATTAATTGAAATTTACCACTTTTATAATATTATTAATGACTTCTACATTACAATACAATTCAACCTAAAGTTTTCTTTGACATTTGGCTTTGCTTTCAGGCAAGTGCAATTTACCTAAAAATTAAAAGAACCTGCATATAAATAAACGGGTTATTATCGAGTTAAAATGTTGGACCCAAACTCAACTCATTTAAATTTCATGTTGTGTCGTGTCAACCCATTTAATTATTGAAATCTCTAACCCAAACCCGTTTATTTTCTTATCATGTTGTGTCGAGAATTACCACCCCTATTCATAATAATAAGAATCGATAATCAGAAATTTTGGAAACTGCTGAATATTATAAAAAAAACAATAAGTTAGTGAAATAATCAAATAATCAAATAATTTCATTGATAGTTGATAAAAGGGGTTTGCATGCAGATAACCCATGACCGAACTAATTAAACGGAAAAGAAACAATCTTCTCACAAATAGAATCTCCATGGAAGTTGTTAGAGCCTAACACCAAAGCATTAACAATCTGTAATTGGTAGTGTTTTATCTAGATGAGCGTTCACAAAAAAAGATCATCCCAAATTTAGGAATATGGGGAAGTAACCCAACTTTTTTGGTTTTACTAAAATGACCATAATGTCCATTAGATATACATTTTCTAGTAAGAGGATACTTTTCGGATTTCAGATAAAAGAACAGGCAATCTGGAATTCAAGAACACATTTGGAATCCAATGAATAAATCCGAAATTTGAGAAATGCTTCAATTGTTACTGAAATATACAAAATGTGGAATCCAATGAACAAATCTGAAAATTTGAGAAATGCTTCGATTGTTACTGAAATATAACAAAAGGTAAATAAACATATGAAATGTGGAATAGGTTCAATACAAGAGCATAAAAGTGAAAAATATGTGATATAAGATGTTTTGAAATGGTTGTTTCAAAATTGGGTATAGAATTTTTTTGAAGGGTGTTCGGAGCAATATAGAAAAAAAAAAATACATGTTATATACCTTTAAAGTCCAAATGGCTATTTAGGAAATGGTATTCATTTTTAACAATATTTAAAGATTGATCATTTTTCTATCTCTCTTAAAATTATGTGATATTTTTGTGAATATCCATTTATTTGGATATATCATTATATTAGTAAAATTGTACTTTTGCCCTCTGTATTTAGTTGATTTACATTTTCATGAAAATTGATAAATAAATTTACCATCTTAATGAGCTTTTTATGTTTTTGTAAGAAACAAAACAAAAAAGGCCACAGGTAACAAATCATTTCGATTAAAAATTACTACATTTTATACAACTTTCAAGACGTTTAACATGTTTTTATTTTGACCAAATTTTGAGGTTTTACCCTTCTAACATGTTGATGATAATATATAATAACGTGAATTCGCTAAGTCCAAAGAAAATAGTTGAAATTGCCATTTATCAAGTGTGAATTTTAAGTTTGACAACCATATTATGGTTACGCAACTTTCAACATAACATGGATTATTGTTAGACGAGTCATTAACATTTTAAGCAATTAACATGTTGATGATAAAAATAAAATCCAAATCGACTAATTTATAATAATAATAATTGGTCAAAGTTGTCATTTTACTAGATATCAAATGTGATCATTCATGAATTTCGGATTTAACCTTTGACAAACCATTTTATTATAAAGATGAACAAGACTTGTTAGCTCAATTGGTTAAACTTAAAGCGCTTGTGCCATCATTTGACCGTGATGTTACATCTAGCATGGGTGAAAAGATACCCTTCTTTCCTTGTTAACCATGGAAGGAATCCAAGCTAATCTCAACAGCTAATATTACAACATTATCATATGCACATCAACCTCATTCACTCATTCACTTTATTCCCCCCTTTCCTTCATCTTCTAAGTTCTAACCAATGTCCATAAAACCCCACATTTCGTTTGTCTACCCTTCATCTTTTCTAGACCAAAAAACCAAAAAAAATGACAATAAACAGTCAGTACAATGTGGGTCAACACATCGTACCAATTGTCTGTTTGTTGATCATAGCCATGGATCTCACCGCAGGGATTCTCGGTATCCAAGCTGAGATAGCCCAAAACAAGGTACGTTCTTTTTTCTCGTAAATCAGACTGAAACAGATGTCAACAAGACAAAAAAATGTAACTTTTTACCGCACCCAAAAAAAATGAGACATATACTCGTTCTTTATCTTTCGTTTGTAAAAAAGACGTAAATACCCTCGTTATGAAAAAGCCCCTTAGAAAAATTGTCTCGCCCCACAATCTTAAAAATCAGATATATATAACGGATCACAAAGTTCAAAAGAGCCCGATTTACATTAGAATTTATTATAGGCTCATATGTTATGTTTTTAATTTGTTGTGTGTTTTTTAAGGTGCAAAATTTAAGAGTGTGGATCTTCGAGTGTAGAGATCCAAGTTATCAAGCATTCAAGCTAGGGTTTGCAGCCGCAGTGCTTTTAGCATTCGCTCACGCAATTGCAAACTTATTTGGAGGATGCCACGTGGTATGGACAAAACCGGAGCTAGACCGCGCCACCTCCAACAAGCAATTCGCCATGGCTTCACTCATTCTATCATGGTACCATTCTCACATACCCTCTTACATAAACAACTTGTACCTTATGCATTGCGATTTGTACTAGGATTACGCTAGTCATTGGGTTCGGAATGCTAATTGCTGGAGTCATGGCGAATTCGACTTCAAGAAAATCATGTGGAGTTTCAAACCATCGGTACCTGTCAATTGGAGGCATTGCGTGTATTATTCATGGGCTGTTTGCTGTTTCTTATTACATTTCTGCCACTGCTGTTGAAAAAGAAGAAAAGAAATTTAACCCACATGGACCCATTATGACCCACCCGCCTGGACCCATGATGAACCCGCCTGAACCGGTCCATGCACCATCAGCACCTGTTTGAAACAAACATATAACCTGTCTGGACCGGTGCATCATTCTTGGATATATTTAGGGCTAAATGTAAGAAATAGCAATATATGTTCATTTATTTGTTTGTTACAGCATCTTGCTTTCTATTCTTTCTGTTACATTGTACTTTTGAACTTTTTCTTATTGAGATACCGTGGTTTGAAGAATCTATTCTACTTAAACGGCAATCATGCTATATCATATATGGAAAATTATCAAAGTCTATTATAAAACAAAGAAAGTTAAATTGTTATAATACAAGCTCAATTGATTTGTTTGTCTTAAAGTTACATTACAATTAAAAAACCATATACGATACTATAACAAGAAGTTAACTTTACCAAACTAGCACCCTAAACATACCAAATTAAACATACTACACACATTAAAAAAACCCGACTTTTTTTGCAAACCTACTAAACACATACAACCCTTAATAACAATGTTCTTTAATTATCACCAGATTTCACCATAGAATTCAAGACAATCTCACCTTGCTCTTTCAAAAGCTCCACCTTCTTCAAGAAAAGTTTAAGTTCTTGAACCTTAAGATTCTTCCATTTTTCCTCCATTTCTACCCTTTTGGGACCTGATAGTAACTCTAATCCTTTGTTCATAATCATCTCGTCTGTAATGATCAACCCTACTGAACCATGGTCAAACCCATGGGTTGACCGAACGGGTTCCACTTTTGGTTGAATCACATTGGCGGTTAATTCAGGTTCAAGTTCAACACCACCATTCCCATTACTCTTTGGATTCTTGTTTGGTTTGGGTGTCACGTTGACTTTCTTGGTGTTTGAATTCATGACTACATTCTTGTTACTAGCATTACCCCATAAGTTTTTTGATAATTCATACATTTTCTTCTCATGTGGATTCGAAAAAGATCTGACTTTACCTGTACTTTCGGCTTTAGCTACGTTGTTTGCGTACTTCTTCTTCAGTCTTCTAACTTTGGTAA
Organism: Cichorium intybus; assembly: GCA_023525715.1. Lineage (NCBI taxonomy): Eukaryota > Viridiplantae > Streptophyta > Magnoliopsida > Asterales > Asteraceae > Cichorium > Cichorium intybus. The sequence continues at coordinate 94,657,884 of CM042015.1, forward strand.
TCACTTGTCTGTTGTTGACATCGACGTGAAGCGATTGCTTCACGAAATCGTGAAAATCGTTGACATCTGCAATGGGATCTTTACCCTTTTCATTGACGTAATTAATCATACCTTCGATTAACTCAATTTCGTTATCTTCACTCCAGAGTCGCTGGAAAAGTTGTTTCTTTTCACCGCTGTTATCCGCATCCGGTGCCGCCACCGCGACCACCGTCTTCTTCTTGGTCCTATTTGAATCCCCAGCTTCAACCTCCGTCGCAGGCCGTTTTCCGGTGGTTGATTTAAGAGGAGGTGGTGAATAACGAGAGGTAGGATTCTTGGATCTGGGTTTTTTCGGTAGGTCGTCATCCATAGGCATTGAGGCTAAGGGTTTGATATTAGGGTCGGGTACTGTTGGCTTCTCGGGAGGCTTATCGGTGTCGGATTCAGACTCGGAGTCCGATTCTTCAGAGGATGAATTGTGAGTGAGTTGCGTTTTCTTGGAAGAAGGTGGGGGTGTTGATGTCTTGTCGGGCTCCGATTCTGATTCCGACCCTTCAGAGGAAGCTCCGTCTTCTTCACCGGAGGATGAAATGGCTGGTTCACTCTCCGATCTGACCATTGTTGGTAGGAGAGAGCTGGGACTGGTACGAGAAATTTAGGGTTTCTGTAGTGGAGAATTGTGAAAGGTAGGGTCCGGTGATGTGTCGAAGGCTCGAAGCTAAACAAGAAATCCACTCGCACGACAAAACACGATGCTTATCGAGACTTCTTGGCGTTTGGCTCGTGTTTTGGAATCGGTCATAGGGAATGTACTTGGAGGATTTGGATTACGAGACAATTGAATTGTGTGATGTATTTTGTTAACCAGAAATGATATGAACCTTACGATTTCAAGTTTAACTCCAATCTTGAAATACAAAAAGGGTTAAAAGTCACGTTTGATCAATTAAATTTTGTTATTGTATGTATTTGATTATTTTAATTTTATGTGAATTTAAAAAAATCATTAATCTGCTAATTCTGTTCGAAATAGTCATTAATCGCCAATAACAAGCTTTTATTTTTTAAGCTATTTAAATGGGTGATTGAGATTGCTTGCAAAAAAAAAAAAAAAAATTGTTTATCCCGGTGTCAAAATAGAGTTTTAAAAAATTTATTTGATTTAACTTATCTATTATCAAAACATAATAAGTTGATAACTTATTTTTTAGTGTTTGATAAATTGTGTTTATATGTGTAATGAGGCAATTGTTTATTAAAAACTCCTTAAATAAGTCAATAAGTAAAGAAGAATTAAGTATTTATTAAATTTTCTCATCTAAACACTTAAAGCTTTTTATTACCATCGTCGAATCGCTTAACATTTCAGATAATCAATCACAAACACCCCTTAAGGTTACTAGACTTTTTTTTGGCTATTTAAGGTCGGTAAACTTTTTTTTGGCTATAATAAGTCACTAAACTTTTAAAATTGTGTTTATTTAGTTATATATGAATAAAAAAATATTTTTATAATAAAAATCATATTCTTGCCATATCTCAAATTCGATTTTTCAAACTGGAGACAATCCGTTTTTATGCTCATTTTTATAAGCGTATGAAAATCGACACTAGTAGGATGAATACATGAACAACTACAAGTCGAGGAAGACAACCACTTGCCACAATGAACAACCAAACGGATGTTTCTGAGTATAAAAATATTGAATTCACAAAGGAGGTGGTTAATGTGCCACCAAATGAGAAGTTTAAAGGAAAAAACGTTGATTCAAAGTTTTTTTTGTTATCTGTTGCTTTGTTTTTCTGAACATTATGCTCAATATTTTTTGTATTTATAGGAAAACTAATAAAAGCTAGTTGATAGCTAATAAACTAACTGTTAGCCGGTAAATTGGCCGATAAAAATTACGTTTGGTAAAAATACTATCTGACAAGCTAGCTAAAAATTTAAAATATCATACAAGGATATATATATAAAGGTGAGTTTTTTTATAATTATTAAAGGTATATTTTGGAAAATTTGGAAAAAAAACTTAATATATATTTTTTAAGAAAAATCTTCTTAACATCTTTTGTCTGCGGCGCGCAGACAGCGCGTAAACATCTTACCACGCATACTTTTGCTTTTTAGAAGACCGCAGTGCTAAAAAGTCTATGCGTCATCTTCTTGGCACAGACTTGGAACTACATCTTTTTAGGTCTCTTTACATCTTATAACCCTAAATATTATACTTTCCCTAAAAAATAGAAGTCCGTTCTTTCAACTACATTGTGCAACTTCCACAACAATCACATATTCTAATACAAAAAAATAAAAGTCTCATTTTATGTTTGTATTTTTCTAATTCTATTTATTTGTTTTTAAAAATAATTTAATTTTTTTTAACTAACAGTTGTGATTTTCTATAAAAATTGGTTATGCAAAATAAAATATATGGACAATAGTTGGGTTCATGTTTAATTGTCAATCCTTTTATAATTGTTATTTATGATATGTTATTTGTATTGTTGTTCTCAATAAATAAATTATTATAAAATATACAAGGAGTACTAGATAATTCATTTGCAAATTAAATAAAAAGTCGTCTGGTTCTTTCCATTCAAATTTGATTTGAATGTAGCATATTATATGGATATCTGAATTCTTAACAAAAAGATCGACTTAATTCTTAAGAATTCAAAACGAAATAGAAAACAAAATACTTGAATTTAAAATATTTGTATAAAACTGTAAGATCTACTATTCTAATATTTAAAAAATCAGCTTAATTTAATTTCAATTTATTTTAACACTCTGCAGACTATGAAAAACAAACAGTTTTATTCTTACAAACTGTAGACGTTTGGTTCACCTACTATTCTGCAGATGTGGTCCTCAGACTGCAGATATTTTATCTCTTCAAAAACAAACAATACCTAAGTAGCTTTTTAAAATGCTAACTTATAAGCTATTTTTTGGTGTACCAAACATAACAACCTAAAAAAACTAAAAAAATAAGACAACATATCAGCTAGTTGTGGTGTACTTAAGAGAGCCAAGAGTGGATGGCAGAGCATATTAAAGGCGGTGTTTTTTTTTAAGAGGTAAAATGTCTGCAGTCTGCGGACCACATCTGTAAACATTTGCAAAAAAAGAGGTGGACCAAATGTCTGAAGACTATTGTTTTTTTAATATATGCAAACTACTGAAATAAACTAAATTATTTACCAAAGTGTATGTATTTTTGTATATTTCGCATTTTATTTTATCAATTACTTTTTATAAAAAATAATTATTTATAATTTATATAAAAAATTACTTTTTTATAATTAGAAGAAGTTAGAATATGCAAAAAAAAAAAAAAAAAAAAAAAAAAAACTTCAGTCCATGTTTGCGAGAAAAAGAGGACGCCCAGAAATTTTTAGGTATGCGGTCTTCTAAAAAATAAACAATATTAAACCTTGTTTAATGCATAATCTTATATTAAGTGCTTAATGGAATTAGGCTAATAAGGCTCAATTGTGTGGAACATTGATATATGAGAACTATGACCTTATATTAAGTTCTTTATGTAAATTGTATGTGGTAGGATCTAGTTTAGCAGTAGCGAATGCAGCCACTTTCACCCATTGGGGGCACAAAAAAATTTCTCATTAAAAAAATTTTTAAATTTAAATTTAATATTAATTCAATGTAAAAAAAATTATTGGGGGCACCTCCCCCCATTGATTATACACTGGGTCCGCCATTGTAGTTTAGTATAAATGAAAACCATAAACAAAATATGATTGTTATTTTGAAAGATAGTTATTGATATGTACTTTTGATAAGTGAATATCTCAATAATAGGAATATAATTTGGAAAAAAATATTCATATTACGAAAAATGTAGTCATTGAGAAGTATAAAACACAGGAAAACGAATGGAGGCATTTAGAGTTAAGGTGAGAAATTTATGGGATTGTCGAGTTGGTAAAAACAGTCAAAATCAAAGGAAGGACCAAGTTCATGGATGAATACCGATAAATACAGAAAAAATTACAAAAACTTCAAAAGAAGTCAATTGTAGTTCATGTTTGAAGCTTTCTAGACATATAAAGTTTGTAAAATTTGGAGTTCGTATGAGAAAATTACGAATGTTGGAAGTTTGAAGAAAAATTATGTTGGGCTGAGAGAAAATTTTCCACATTTGGGAAGGTTACACAAAACACACGGGTTGTGTGTTTTGTGCTGACATATCAGTTTTTAAGTGCACAACTTGCATTGTACATGTTTTGGGGCTCGTGTTAGTGCCAAATCAGCTCCATTTTGGACACTAAGCAACCCAAATGATGGACAAGTGTAATCCACTTCAACCCAACACCATTATTGACGAAAATTGAGGCATTTTAAGTCATTTTCATCTATTTCTTCTCCATTTTTTTTTCTCAAATAACACTAGGTGTGTTCTCAGCATAAATAATGATATTGTATTATGATTATACAAATGAAATATTTTACTTGAAACCATTTTCAAATCTTGTTGGGTCTAAAGCTCATGTATCTCACGAAACGTCTTGTCTTACATATTATTATTTTAATGTTATGTATCTCAGGAACAGATTAGTTAGCTTTGCATTAAAGGATTGCAAAGACTTAGAAGTATATGAGGTTTCTAAATAGAAATGGCGATTGGAAGATAACAGTTGTAACACCCAGTTTCTCAATTTATAGGATACACCAATTATATCAATCAAACATAACACTATTAGTGGTGTAACCCCAAAAATAAGCAACAAGTATACAAAGTTGTTTCAGAAACATAGTTTAAGTCATAACTATTTACATCAAGTACTAACAACTATTATACAAAAACCGGGTTCATTACATATTTCAAAAACCACAACTAAGTCCAAGTTCAAGGTCCAAGTCCAAATCTTTTCCAGCTAACCCTCCATGATGTGTTTCCCACGATCTGCACTTCCAGAACCTAACACAATTAACATTAACAAACAATATATTTGCTTTGAGAGCTCTATGAGTAATTAAAGTTTAACTGGACAACAATTGTCCATCATCTCATTAACATCTTTCTCGATAAACCATCTTGATCCTTAATATATACTCATAATGAGGTTCGTCCTTCCAAATACTCATAATTGGTATACTCAACCAATTTCAAAACAATTCAAATCATACTCCTTTCTGCAATAAACATTAAATCCAACACATAATTAATTTATTAATAACTACTCACCTAATGTGGAATTAATATGTGGAACTCCTGCACCTCGTGTACGCTCCTGTCTAGTTTTAGCTGTAACACAACAACTCAATTTCGTTACTCAAGTTAAGAACAATCTTAATCACACTCAATATTCATCATAATCAAGGAATTTGTATCATTGAAGCAAGTTACAATCAAAAGATAGCAACAATATCAAAGTTGTAGCTTTCAATTTCATCACCTTAACACATATAACCCTAGAAATGCAACAATCAACACTTCTTTTGCTTGGGTTCATAGTTAGAACTCTTTTACACTAACTAATCCAAACAATTTCACTCTAACTCTAGCTAATTGCAGGTGGTTCATCAAAACCACAAGGAACCATCTCAATTCCAACGATTCAACCGTTAAAACTAGGGGTGGAATTGGTACGGTACCGGACTTTTTTCTTGTATACCGTGTACCGTACCAATTGTAATTGGCATAAAAAATTAATTACCAGTACCGTACCAAATATACTTGGTACCAACTTATTTGGCTACCAACAAGTTTGGTTGGTACATATTGGTATTGGTATATACCAAAAACTTTTCTTTTAGTATTGGTTTCCCTAACTTATCATTGCTTACGTGCTAGTCGCTTGTGTCATTAGTTTGATTTTAATATCTAGTGTTGTTTGAAAAAAGAATTAGTATTAAGAGTTATTTTAATAATTCATTTTCGAGTGCGACTTGTTAGTTATTACTCCTATTTAAAACATAAAAATACGAGAATTGAAATTGATATATATATATATATATATATGAATTGGTTGGTACGGTACAACCGTGGTATTCAAAATTTTGTACCGTTACCGTACCAAGATTGCTTAATTGGTATGGTACTACCAACCAAATATATTGGCTACCAAACATGTTGGCTACCAACGTTATTGGTACGGTTGGTTCTCCACGGTACATTTTTGCCAGCCCTAGTTAAAACAAGATCAAAATCAAAGAGGGTTACCTTTCAAGCTCAAAGTATTAATCTCTAGCTTCAATTCGTGAAAGATAAGCTCTAATCTTGACTTAGAAGGTTTAGAACTGGTTTTCTAGGGTTTGGAGAGGTTTTAGACGAAAAGGGTTTTAACCCCAAATGAAGCAAAGTCGTATTTTAAAAACATATCTGCGCGATTACACGACCCGTGTTAAAATTACACGACCCGTGTAACTTACGGTATGCATTTTGGAGTTTGGTCTTCAGAGTTACACGACCCGTGCTGCACACTTTACACGACCCGTGTTTATGTTACACGACCCGTGTAACCTGCGGTATGCTCAACAAATCCAAAGAGATTTCCCACACGACCCGTGTAACTTCTACACGACCCGTGTAACTTGCTTTTAGCATTTTTCAATCTCAAACTTCATCCAAATGAAATTCTAACTACCTAAACTCATGCAATAGCCTAATTAATCTTAATTACACTAAGATTAACTCAAAATCTCAAAAATTTAATAACACGGTATTACAACAGTATAGTCAACTGATACACTGAGAGAGACTTGTTTATGGTGTAGTAATACCCAAGTAGTTATGTTGTAATATGTTGGATTATTATGGGACATAAACTTTGGGGTGTTTTATTGCTTTACTATGGTTTGGTTCATATGAGTTTGTAACTCCAATGTTGTTTATATTTTCTTAAAGTAAATTGATTTTGTTGGGACAAAAGTTTAAAAGACATAACTTAATGTCATGAGAAAAAGTTTTTAAAGAAACAAATTTTTTACTTTATTATGTTCTATAAAATATTACACCAAATAAGACGTATAAAAATTGTGGTGATACATGATATGTCAGTGGGCCACTTTTTAAAATGTTGGTATTGCACCATTGTGAATACTAGCTCCAACATATGTAAACAATTAAAAGATCCATTGCAGTTTGTATTTGTAACTAGTGTGAATAGTCTTAAATATTTTTAAAATTAATCTTGATAGTTTTTACTTTTTCATGGATGGTCAAATTTTAGATGGACTTATTATAGTCTTCAAAATTCGAATTAGACATTGCTGATAATGTTCTTTTTACCAACCAATTGACATTATTAAAAAACCGATTCAAGTACCATCTATTTGAATCAATCCTAATATCAAATGAACCAAAATTGATTGACGAAAATGTTTGATGACTTATAATTCGAACATAAGGTATTGACTGCCCATATGTAGGGCCGTAGTGGTGCGAAAAAAAAAACCGAAACCGTATAATCCGTCCGAACTGAATAAGAAATAGGTTAAACGGTTCGGGTTATTCAGGTTTCGGGTGACTTATTCGATTATACCCAAACCGTATAAGGTTATTCTGTTCGGTTAGGTTGATGGGTGAGTTTTTAAAATTTTCAGTTAAACCGAATTACCCGAATAAGGGTTAAATTAACCGAATAACCCGAATTACCCGAATAATGGCTAATTCTTAATCTAATGTACATTTTTTTAACAATCTTCCTTTGAATTTTACACTTATAATAACACCATACTTCTATTATCCAAATAACCCGAATAACCCGATAACCGATTAACCCGTACCTGAATTACTTGATACCCGAATAGCCCGAACCTTAAACGGTTCGGTTTCGGTCGGTTTACCACCACCCCCGAACCCGAATAACCCATCCGGATAACACCCCTACGGCCATATGAATATATTTCACTTTCATTTTGACTAAAATATACAAACCTGGGGCGGACCTATGTAGGAGCTCGGGTGGGCACGTGCCCCCCTGAAATTTACCCTGTAGTGTAAAAAAAAATTTATATATAGGTGTCCCTCGTCTAAAAAAAATGTGCTCCTCATTGCCTCTCGTGTCCATTTATCCTGGGTCAATGCCCCCCGTGTCCATTTATCCTGGGTCCGCCCCTGATACAAACGGTGTCTTTCTACGTAACTGCCGTATATAGTTGACTTGAGCGGAACAACGATACAATGTACAACCTGGAAAAAGAACTCGTATACATACTTTCTGTTTAACACTTTAACTTAATCCAATATGTTAGTTTGTGGGTTTCATTTATGTCGGTTGGGAAAACATAAATATCTTACATGAAAATATTTTTATTGAAATAACTAGAACGATGATATTCAATATTACAATAAAGAAAGAAAAGCAATATAAATCAAACTAAGCCATCTATATTCAATTAAGAGAAACATAAAACTAAGCCGTATATATTTATTTAGGAGAAACGTAGACTAGACTAGGGGACAAATAATAAAGAGCGAAATACTTACATTAACGAAAGCAATTCATCAGTTTATCAAGTACACAGAATCACGAACCCACAAATTGCTTGAACTATGGCTAATTACACAAGAAAAATATGGGAAAAAGTGAATACGAATAATTTGAACAAGTGTTAAAAGAAGTGGCCGATGATTTACTTGGTCTACTAAATGGACGAGGAGGTGGGCCCACCTTGATCGATTTCTCATCTACTTGCATACTCTGAACTAAAGAACCCGCACCTGAAACTAGCCCCGTGGCAATTAGTCTTACCACAACTCTACGACTCATCATTTTTTCACTGTGTTTGCACCGAGTCTTGCTAACGAGTTTGGGAAGAGTCATGGTGCTATGGCTACTTCTGATTGTGAGAGTGTGACTGGTTGAGCCACTAAGCTCGAGGTTGTCCTCCAACATAACTGGAGTGACTCCTACCAACCCAAGCAAAGCCATGGCTCGAGCCCTGACCTATTTTGTTATGGTTTTTTGTTTACACAAAATAAGATAATGGTAGTATAAAGTTTTTTGTGCCATTGACCATGTAATGTGTGGTCAACATTTTATTGGGTATCGTGGATATACATTTGGCCATTGAGTGATTACGAAGAAGGGCTAGTGGTGTGGTTGCTTGCTTTATTTTTGTTTAAATACAGAAATATATAATAAGGGATCATTTTTCTCTTACCTTTGAATACATAAAACTTGAAATATGTTGATATAATTTTGTTTTAAATAAGGTTAATAACATAAAAACCACTGTAGTTTGCATAAAATTCTGGTTTAACCACTATATTTTTTTTTGTTCCATAAAAACCATCCATACTTTTAAAAAATTTCATATTGACCACTGTTCATTTTATTTTATAACTTTAAACAATTATTTTCATCGAAATATTATGTGAAAAGTTTCATATCGACATTTGAAGCAAATATTGAAACTTAATTGTAGTGAAAATGATACGTTAAGTTTTCTACATGTGATTTTGGTCTTCGTAAGTGCAGTTTTTCGGCCACATTGTGAATGCATATGATGTCCAACTGAATCCACTAAATTTTGAATGCGATAGGGGTAAAAAGTGTTCCGAATTGGCGGCATAAAATCTTGATTTTTATTTGTTATAGTGGTCGCAATGTATCTTTTTGAAAATATAAGTGGTTTTTACGAATTTTTTTGAAAGTATGAGTGGTTTTTTTAGAACAAAAAATAATATAGTGCTTAAACCAGATTTTAGCCAAAATACGGTGGTTTTTATGTTATTAGCCATTTTAAATAATACGGTTGTAAAATGTCAAAAGGTTCTATAACTTTAAGTAAATAGTGTAAAGAGAATGGTAATTGTCTAATCGAGTAAATTACAATAATGGTCCATGTGGTTTACAGAAACTTTAAAGAATGACCCAACTTTTTAAAAAACACCAGAATGGTCCATATGGTTCCGATCTACTTTTAAAAATGGTCATAAGTAAAAAAACCAACTTACCCTTTTTTATTTTTTCTTTTATTTTTTTTAATTGTATTATTATTTTTTCTTTTATTAAATAAATAAATAAAAAAACAATTCCAACCCCACCCCGCCTCCCCCCACCAACAACACCTCTCTCTCTCTCCATTGTGTTATGCAACCACAAGACCCCAAATCGGATGGATGTGTTCGGAGCTTCAAACAGGATTGCGAGATCTGAGCAAAACTAAGAACAAAAAGGAAATCGAGTGGGAGCAAGACGTGACTCAAAACACTCTCATAATTGATTTCGTGTGTGTGTGTGAAACTGCAATCGGTGAAACCAGTAGGAAGGAGAAAGAGAAAACGAGGATGAAAAGGAGATTTGGGGCATGCGCATCAGACACACAAAAATCAAATTCGTGTGTGCTGCCTTGTGTGCATACGAATCAGAGAGACAGAGAAATCGAGTGAAGAGAAAATCGATTAGGGCTCGATTTCAGTTTGGAGAGTTCAATTCTTCACAAATCGAGGCAGATGGGAAACAACAGCAGTAGAATTCTCGAGTGGGAAGGTTCGACGGCGACCTCAGGTCGCCGAAAATCACGATGTCGACGCTGGGAAGCAATGGAGTGCGACCTGGTGCGTGTAAAACCGAGGAAAAAAAGAACGAAGGAACAAGGAAGCGAGGCAGAGAGACATGACAAGAAGGAGAACAATGCTGGTGCGTTTCTCCGACGAAACCGTTGTTGTAGGCGGCGGTAATGGTCGCTGGTGACGGGGTGAGTGGCCGGTGGTGCCCGTGGGTGGTCCTTGACGTCTCCTTACCCGATTTTTGTGCAGAAAGTTACTGACCGATTCACTACCACGCACGAGGATAACGATTATAACTTCAATTATGGTAATCTTATTGATTAAAACAAAACGGAGGCAACAATTTATCGAAGTGAGAACTTATGCCACTGGTGGAGCTATCGACTTTAGATCTTGAAGAAATGCAACTGCCGAATAAACCCCTTTTGTGCAAACATCCAACGGAACCTTCATCGTTTTTCTTCTTTTTCTTATTCCCCTTTGGTGGGTTAGAGAGAGAGAGAGAGATGGAGGGTGCTGATGGGGATGGGGTGGGATTGTTTATTTATTTATTTTTTAATTTATTTAATAATAATACATTAAAATAAACATGAAAAATAAATTAAAAGGGGTAAATTTGTTTTTTTATTGGGCTTTGGACCATTCCTGCAACCAAATCGTTATCATCCGGACCATTCTGGATGTTTTCCCAAAAGTTGGGTCATTCTTGAAAGTTTCTGCAAACCACATGGATCATTATTGTAATTTACTCTTGTGTAATCTCTAACGGCACCTAAATTTATTAGAAGAAATTTTTTTTTTTCCTACATTTTATTCCTACCCATATTCATACTCATATGATATCATGACATATGTATTTAAATATTATTATTTTTATTAAATATGACAAGTATCATAATTTAACATGAGTAGGAATATGAGTAGGAACAAAAGGTAGGAAGCAATACAATTACTCATTTATTAGACATCGAGTTTTTAGATATTCATAAAGTTTTATTTAAATGTTTTTATATTTTATATACATGAGTATGTTTAAAATTATTCTTTATCTTTAAAATATAAAGATACTTATCAATTTTATTTTACATCTTTTTTTACACAATTAAAAAATAAAAGAAATTTATAATCGAACAAACATTGCAACTTAAACCATAAAATCTTCAATTGTTCAAATATTAATTTAAATATTCAATAATCAAATATAATTTGAACTCGCAGTGATTTAGGCACTATTTGAAAAGCTAGATAATAACTAAAAAGCTAATTGTCAATTGATAAGTTGACTAATAAAAATAACATTTGGTAAAAAATAGCTTTATGTAATCGTTGAAATAATAACTCGAGTATCTTTTTAAAAAACTAATTTATAAGCTATATTATAATGTATTTTTTACCTTGTTAGACATAATAACCTAACAAAACTCGAAAAAGCGCTAGTTGAGTATGTCAAACATAACCTTAAAAGTCAATAATCATATATCAATTTCAGAATTTTATTCAACTCGAGACTCGTTTTTGGGTCTTCCAAAATATTGGACGTCCCATATATCTACTATTAAGAAATGGTCTGGTCATTTTTGGTCTTTAGGGGAACAATTTTTACGACCGATCTCATGCAGTATTCTTTCAGTCTAGACCAGTTTAGTCTCACTGTTTTTACACCCGCCTTATTGGATCAATTCAGGTCAATTGGGCAATTTTAGAGGGCCAAATAATAGGGTAAGTAATTAATTGAAGGTTTAATCACTATGCAAAAGTCTGGGATTATGGTCATGAGATTTGTAAGTCAAACCTAGGGTCAACATGTAAGGTGGGTGTAATAATAAACTCAGATGGAAATTATTTCCAAAGATCTTTATATTGTCTAATACTAACCATATTTTATATTTTTGTGTTAGGGTCTACCGGTAGCAGTAAAATATGTTATTCCATATGTGGAGCTTAAGGAACGTGCAAGGCATATTTATGCCAATTTCAGGAAGTCGACTCTGGTTTAGAGTTCAAGAAACTGGCTTGTGCAATTGTCATGGGTACCTTTAAACTTGACTTTAAAAGATGTAACATCCTTAATCTAGGGTAAATAATTTATTGAATAATAGTAATAATATTAATATCTAATAATCATAATAGTTGCAATATAACAAATAAATTAATTAACTTATCTTGAAGAAATAATTAATTTAGAGTAATTAATTAAGGGTAAATAAGGAATCTATCATAGGAGGTTCTAGAAGGGGACTCTTTTGCAAAACTAGAACTTTAAGTAGTGATGGGGAAGGGCTTTATAGCAAATATGAAAGAGTTGTGGTGCTGGAGGGACTTGGTTGCAAATAAGGGAAAATCTGGAAGTTTAAGTTGGGAAAACCCACACTCTCTTCTCATTTCACGATTTTGAGAGAAGAGAGAGGGCTAGGGACGATTTCAAGAGGGATTCAAAGGGAGAAGTTCATTTCTAGCAAGATCTTAGTGAATTGCATCAATCTCTTGAAGATCTAAGGTAAGAAATCTAATCTCCATGTTGAAAACCCACTATTTTGGGAAGATTGAGTTCAAATTCGGGTTTCATAGTTGGGGGAGATGAACTCTATGATCCCAAATGTGTAGCATATGAATTCTAATGATTATCTCTTATCAATTCAACGGTTTCATGCTTGGAGAATCATTTGAATGTTGGTTGATACTCATGAACCCTAATTTTTGGGGAAAAACCCACCTATGGGTGGAACCTTGATAATTTGGATCAACTTACATCTTAATGAATTCTATGAAGAGCTTAAGTGAGTTCCTAGTGATTCCAATTAGTGGAAGAAGGAATCCCTTTAGTTATAGACCAATTTGTTGAATGAAATTGGATATTCCTTTGATCTTAGCTCATGAAGTAATCTTGAAATAATAACATGGATTTGATTCAATGGAGATGATATTGGATGGTTAACAAGGGTGTAATGATGTATTATTTTGAGTTAGAATAATGTTATTTCAATGGTTATGAGTTTGGAGAAGTGTTGGACCTTGAACTAGATGAAAATGAGAGAAAAGGACCAAAAATCGGGCTGCTAGGCACTGTACACGACCCGTGCCAGGTCCACACGACCCGTGTGATTGAGTCTGGGCTCTCGGATCAAATTCACACGACCCGTGTCAAAGGACACGACCCGTGTGAGTGGGTCTGGGCTCTCGGATCAAATCCACACGACCCGTGTCAAAGGACACGACCCGTGTCAGTCTGTACAGTCCAGATTAGTTGGGTTTTGAGCTTTAAAGGTTGGGATGTTGATTCTAATGATCAAGTTAATTCTTAGAACATGTTTAACTAAGATTTTACTCTTAATTAGTGAAGTTTAACTAGTCTAGAGCTATTAGTAATGTTGAATATTATTTCTTGTAGGAGAGGAGTAATCGAAGTAAAGCAAATAGTAACATCCTACTTTGGGACTGAAGAGAGGTGAGTTACCGGGAGTACACATCCCCCTTTTAACTTGATGTTTTATTACAACTATCATGCATACTTCTATGTGTTAAATGTTTCATAAACCTTAGAGTGCATAACATCAAAATGAGTCTTTTTCAATGTAAATCTTATAAATTATACAAAGAGGTTTTGAGAGACATTTGGACATCCTATTTGTGCATTACATTACATGTAGGATGGGGATTGACCGTGAGATGCCTTGATGACGAGTTTGACCCTTCTCTAAAACAAAGAGGGTGAGGAGTTTATATGAGTTTGACCCTTCTCTAAAACAAAGAGGGTGAGGAGTAGTTCCCGACATTAGGGAATTTGCATGAGGGAGTTGCTACCCCTTATGAGGCTAGTGTAATGGCCACTAGTATTAGTTTCAACCCATACGGGAATCAAGTATTATGCTCTGTGTGTTTGCTTGTGAACTTAGGTGGGTGCCATTGAGGTGAGATGGACTTTAAGAGATGGACATGGGTGGGGGTAGTTGCATTGCATATGCATATCATGACTTTCTATTTTGAGAAAACCTTGCGATGTTTTATCTTAAATCTATATAAGTGTAAGAGATATTTTTGGAGGTTGTCTCGGGTGTTAAGGTTATCCTTTCCACTCATAATGAGATAGTCTCGGGTAACTCACTAGGCATTTCCATTTCCTAACTGTTTTGATGTGTACTCAGGTTATGGCTAGGAGTTTAAGGCGAGGCGGGAATTTTAGAAGACCACGGGATGTGTGGCCATTTAAACCTTGTTTTTGTACTTGAATTATGATATCTCCTCGCTATACATTATTAAACAACCTGTTGATGTTTTTGGGACCTAATTTCCGCGATGATGAAACTTCTTTTTGAATTAATGAAGTCATTTTAGAAAACAAATGTTTTAATTATTAAACCCTAGCGAGGGGTGTCACAATTTGGTATCAGAGCATTGGTTTAAGTGAATTAGGTACTAGGATTAGTACTTAGACTTAAACTTAAGGTGCTCATGAGTGAGGGTTATGTATTAGTTAACTAATTATATACCACAATATTAATGTTTATCTTTCTCAGAATGGTGAACACTCGTAGCATGGTTCCGTTGGGTAAAGTCCAAGGGAGTGGGACCGGTGATGAGGCTCAATCACAACCCATTTCCCTTGCAAGCATTGAGAAGATGATGCTTGACTTAATGGCCAAGCAGGAAGTAAAGATGATTGGTAAGATGAAAGAGCTAATGGAAGATCAAGAGGTACGTTTGAGAGACGAAGTGAAGAACTTGTTTGGGGATAACACCGCTTCGGGTGGGCATGAAACAAGTAGCTCGTATGATAGTATGCAACATGGACCTCCTAGTAACACTGTGTCCCAAGACATGGTAACACCAAGGAAAAGGTGTAGCTTCAAGGACTTCAACTATTGCAAGCCACCTACTTACAATGGGACTTTAGACCCGGTTGTACTTCACAATTGGGTAATTGAGATCGAAATGGCCTTTTATGCTTGTCAATGCGGTGATGATCAACGCGTGAACTTCGCAATCACTACTCTCAAGGAAACGGCTCTTGAGTGGTGGTTGGAGAATAAAGAAATGATGGAGTTGCATGTGTTGGAGAGCCTAACTTGGTATGTATTCTTGGAAAAGATGAAGGAGAGGTTTTGTACTAAATAAGAGATTCGTGATCTTGAAAGAAAGTTCCTTGACTCGAAGAAAGACAAAATGACTATCACGGAGTACAATGCTAAATTCAGGAAACTTTTGAGCTTTGTTAGAAGATTGGCCCCGGATGAGGTCACTAAAGTGGATCAATACGTGGGAGGTTTGCCTTGGAACTACCGACTTAACTTTGAAGCTGCTACTCTTGAAGTTGCCATGAGAAATGTAACGACCCGGCCCTCCAAAGCCTGAGGTTTTACAAGATAATATCACCAGGGATCGTCCCATGATCCAAGCCGAGCGTTACCTATACCTGCAAAAACCACATAAAATAAAATGGTAAGCTATAAAGCTTAGTGAGTAAATCGAATCACAGTATGGCCTAAATAGCCACACTCGTTTCACAGATTTATTTTACTACACTTGACCGTCATACGATCCTTTCCTTACTCGTACGTCATACTGTGAAACTACCGTATTACCCGACGGAACTCACTTCTCTCGTACTCTCTTACTATGTCTTTCTTTACTTTCTTCCACTATCTGGTAGCTTATGACGCTACCGTACTGTCTGCACTTTCTTCTATTTCTTGGTAACTTATAATGTTACCGTACTGTCTGACGTTACTCATGTTTGGTATCACAAATCGTGATGTGTTTTACTACTATGTTACCTACTACTGTCATACGGTAACTCATTCCTTACTACCTGTTATTATTAACTTTCGGTATCACATACCGTGATAACTCACTCGTTCTCACTATCTTAAAATATTCTCCGGTTCCGCACCGGGTTTCTCTCGGCACTATGACTCTTTACCAAATTCATCATTTGGTAACTGTCTACACGATTTCCTATGCTGGCTTTATGGGATATCCATATCCCTTCTAACTTACTAGACCAATACTGGTGCAACATATGGAGCTGGCACACAGTATCTACACGTTATCTTTTTCTATGTCATATGTCATCCTTCCGCATGGACACTACACTACTGGTTAACTACATTACTTAGTATCATCCCGTGATACACTGCTTCTCATGGACCAGACTCGTCATACGGGTCTGTAGCATACCTACTTTTCTCATAACTACTAACACATACATCATAACTGTATTATTCTGCATTTCTTTTAACAATTTCTTTCTACTATAGTTCAACACGTATAAACTACTAGGGAGATACGGTAGCGATTACTCACCTGAGTTTGGTGCTTTCCCGGAGTCCTGGCACGGTTCTCGTTCCGGACTTCTGATAGCTCCCGAGCACCTCGATGCTAGCTACCGCTGGTTCCTTACTTCTTACTATCATCCCTCAACATATACTCCTTACCAGAACACTCTCCTATATCGTATAAGCGTTTGGTGTGTGTTCTGCCTCAAAAATGAGGCTTGTGCCTCGTATTTATAGGCTCTGAACATCCTTCGCGTCGCGACCAACATGACCGTCGCGTCGCGATGACTCACTCTCAATTATTGCTTGATTGTACGACTGATTGCGCGATTAACGGATTTGCTGACAGCCGTCGCGTCGCGACCAGCTTGCCCGTCGCGTCGTTTTTCTGCTTTTTGCTCCGTTTTGACTCCTAGGCTTTGATCGTTATATTTTTCTTATCTCATAATGACCTTAACATCGTTATTTGGTCACACTAAAGGTCAAAACGCTCTTACT
This sequence comes from Cichorium intybus, assembly GCA_023525715.1. NCBI lineage: Eukaryota > Viridiplantae > Streptophyta > Magnoliopsida > Asterales > Asteraceae > Cichorium > Cichorium intybus. The sequence goes on from CM042015.1 coordinate 94,675,126, forward strand.
TTTGATCTATAGTCCTTCCCGGGACACGGGTGTCACAAGAAAGGCAAGAAAGATTGAGAAGACGTTAGAAGAACGAGACAAGGAGAGACCCCAATTTGCAAACAAGAGAGAGGAAGGCCACGACTCACGTGGAAAAGGAGCAACCGAACAAAAGAAACTGAAATTTGATGGTAGGGGAAAGAGTGGTGAAGCCATATCCAAAGCTAAGGAAGATGGTATGTGTTTCAAGTGTGGTGAGAAAAGACATTTCTCAAACGCGTGTCCTAAGGGTTTCAAGTGCTACCAATGTGGGGATTTCGGGCACAAGGCGAACGAGTGCACCACCAAGAGGAATGAAGGTAGTGGAGGTGGGAGAAGCGAAGCACCTCGAACTCGAGGAAGGGCTTTTCAAATGACTGAAGAGGAAGCTAGGGAGAAGGCAAATGTGGTGTCAGGTATATTTCTTGTTAACTCTCTACCCGCTTCTATGCTTTTTGATTCGGGGGCTACTTATTCCCATGTGTCACCTAATTTTGCAAAAAGACTACAATTACCTTTGCATAAGCTTGAGTATGAACTAGTGATAGATGTAGCGGGTGGTGCAAGCAAAATTGTGAGTAAAGAGATATCGCATGTGAAGGTGGAGTGCAGTGGGGCAGAATTTTGGGTTGATCTTATACTTCTGGATGTTGGGGGATTTGATGTAGTTCTTGGGATGGTTTGGCTTGCAAAGTATGATGCTGAAATTTTATGTGGAAAGAAGATGGTGAGAGTGAAGACACCCGAAGGTGAACCTATTCTTATTTATGGAGACAAAAGAATAGTACCCACTAGTGTGATCAATGTGATGAAAGCAAGAAGATGTTTGAGAAAGGGTTGTCAATCTTACTTGGCGTATGTGGTAGACACAGTGAAGGAAAAGAAGACTTTGGGGGATATTGAAGTAGTGCGGGATTATCCCGAGGTTTTTCCCGATGATCTACCCGGTTTGCCACCGGATCGTCAAGTTGAGTTTCGTATCGATTTAGTACCAGGAACCGCGCCATTGGCTAAAGCTCCGTATCGTTTAGCGCCCGCGGAATTGAAAGAGTTGATGACGCAATTACAATAGCTTCTTGATAAAGGTTTCATTAGGCCTAGCTCTTCCCCTTGGGGAGCTCCAATCTTATTTGTGAAGAAAAAGGATGGCTCCATGAGAATGTGTATTGACTACCGGGATCTCAACAAGGTGACTATCAAGAACTGGTATCCTCTACCTCGTATTGATGATTTATTCGATCAATTGCAAGGTGCGGGTTACTTTTCGAAAATTGATCTTCGGTCGGGTTACCATCAATTGAAGGTAAAAGATGAAGACGTAGAGAAGACGGCCTTTCGAATAAGATATGGGCATTTTGAGTTTCTTGTAATGCCTTTCGGGCTAACCAATGCACCCGCAGCTTTCATGGATCTCATGAATCGGGTGTGTAAACTGTTCCTTGACAAGTTTGTGATTGTGTTTATTGATGACATCCTCATTTACTCAAAGTCGGAGGCGGAGCATAAAGAACATTTGAAGATGGTACTCGAAACTCTAAAAAGAGAGAAGTTGTATGCAAAGTTTTCAAAGTGCGAGTTTTGGATCGGGGAAGTCCAATTTCTTGGGCACGTAGTGAATAAAGATGGAATTAAAGTGGACCCAGCAAAGATTGAAGCGGTAATGAATTGGGAGAAACCGAAGAATCTGTAACACCACGACACTTTTGTTAAGTATTAAAATGTTAATCATAGTGTATTTATGATTTAACATGGTGTTCTAAGTATTAGAAAGTAATACTAGAAAAAAGGGTAAATTGGTCATTTTACCATAAAAGGGTAATTTGGTCATTTGACCATGTGAAGGACTAATTATGTAAAAATATTGTTTGCTTGTGGCAAAAATATAAGAAATGAAAGTTTTATGTCATAAAACTTGATTATTGTGGCCAAAGTTCAAGAAATGGAACTTAGGGACTAAAAATGTAAACTTTGGAAGTATAAATAGAGAGGTTGACTCTCTTCTTTGGCTGACTATTTGTGCAGCAACGGGAAGGATTTTGTGTGCAAATTCTACAGAAATCCTTGAAGCTTGAAGCAGGGAATTGGAATCATAGCTTGGAATTGGTGATTCCTAAGTTAAACAAGGTTAGAAACTTGATTTTTTAACCAAGTTCTTGAAGTGTTCTTGATGGGTTTTATAGAAACTGAAATTTGTAAATTTCAGTTATGATTATGTGGTTTAAATGGTTTAATACTTCCATTAAGTCATGCTAATAAGGGCTTAATTCAAGAAAATGGAAGTAGATTGTTATTTATGATGAATTTGAAGTTTTGGGGTTTTTGGAAATAAGAACCCTAATTCTTCATATGATTGATTGAGTGGGTTTTGAGGGTTGAAAACCTTGTATTAATAGAAGGTTTTAGCCTAGGAATAAACCCCAAACGACTAAGAACTGGATTAAGGACTTAATGGGCCAAAACTGCGTGCTACAGTGCACAAATCGCGACTGATCAGGGGACTGCCCAGGCGCTAGGCGCAGCGCGCCCATGATCAGGGCGGGGTGCGCCCTGGCGCAGTGCGCCCACTAGGCAGGGGGTTCAAAATGCTAATTTTTGTTTGGCTTGTCCGATTTACTGCAAACTTGAACCATAAGTCCCTAATGGTTTGAAAAGTATGGGAAAATTTTTATATTGAGTTTTCGACTCCTCGGGGCACTGTAGATCGATACGAATGCCTCGGTGAATAGTAAAACTTGTGAAAAGATGATAAATGGAAAGTTTATCGTCTAGGGATAGCTTATAGTTGCATAATATTGGACTCTTATGTATTAGAGTCAATTGAAATGATTATTAACCTATTATCATTTGATATGAAATGGATAAATAGGTATAAGACAAAATGGTTGTGGTGCACGCAAAGGCAAGAAACAACCGGGATTTAAATGCAGCTAGCATCCAGGTGAGTAATCTCACTTATATCACATATGATATGTGTTGATTGAACTGTTACAGGTTGAAACAGTTTTGGGGACGAATTGGACAGCCTTAATGATGAATTAAAAAGACAATACCAGATAAGCCGTGAGTCTATGATAGACAAGAACGGAGCTGTGAGTCAATAAACAGATAAACCGTGATACGACAATACCAGATAAGCCGTGAGTCTAATATAGACAAGAACGGAGCTGTGAGTCAATGACATGACAATACCAGATAAGCCGTGAGTCTGATAAAGACAAGAACGGAGCTGTGAGTCAATAAATGAATAGACAATGCGACAATACCAGATAAGCCGTGAGTCTACAATAGACAAGAACGGAGCTATGAGTCCAATTTAATAAGGCAATACCGGATAAGCCGTGAGTCATTGCGATGACAAGAACGGAGCCGTGAGTCTAGGCAATAGCGGGTAAACCCGTGAGCCATAATTAATTGTGAAATAAGCTGTTAATAGATGGTGCGGCCACTTGTGGCTATGATACTGGATGTTATATCCAACTGGTGCGGCCTATATGGCTATGATATTATTATATAGAAACGGTGCGGCCTTATGGCTATGATTTCGGATTGCTGAACCCAAACTGGTGCGGCCTTCGGGCTATGATTCATATGCTGGAAATGTTTTGGTGCGGCTTGTATAGCCATGACAAATGATACGACTTATATAGTCGTGATATATGGTATAGTCAAATATGACTAAGAAAGATGGGACAGAAATGGTACAGACTTGATATGATTGGTATGCAAATAACAGACGGGATATGATAAAGTGTACAATTGTCTGATGTGATTTGAAAATCACATGATCTCACGTTTCAGCCGGTAAGGCTATGCAGTAGGATGTGAAATCCTAAGATACATATATGATCAGCCGGTAAGGCTAGTAGTCTGTGTCTGATATCCAGACAGATATACACATTTGGCCGGAAAAGGCTATAGAATGGAATTGATAATGAAAGATGAAATAATAGATATATGTATCATATATAAAGAATTATATATGAATGTATTTATTGTACACGTTATTTGCAGATATGATTACTCACTGAGCTTTATAGCTCACGTTATTTGTTAATGTCCCTGCAGGTTAGCATGTTCCTGATAGGGGAAAAGATAGAGTCCGTGACTAAGCAGTGGGACTCATAGATGCTGTTGTAGTAGCCCGGCTTCAAAGGAGATTATGGTATTATATACTCTCCTTGATACACTTGTACCCGTTTTTAATAAAATATACCCCTTATGTTATGGTTTTATGTAATGAAACCTTCGTTTTAAATGAAAAATTTTCAGGGGTGTTTTTGTTTTAAAAGCCGGGTGTTACAAGTTGGTATCAGAGTCGTGGTTTAAGTGAACTAGGTGTCTATAGAGTAGATTCCTGGACTTAAACCCTGAGATAGTAGACATGATGCATAGTTAGGTGTATATAGTTGTTATTATACATATATAACCTAACTGTTGCTAACTTCTGACGTATAAGAAGTATGAACTGTGAATCTTCTTGGGAGACATTTAGGGCGCGAAGCTCTAGGAAATGGACCAGACCTTTCGCAAGGCTCCGTTGTATGAGAGCCAAAAAGGGGACGAATAGCAGAAATCCACATGATGAGCAATGTTAGCTGATGTGGTCAGATAAAGAATCGGTTGCTCACCTTGGTTGATATTCAAGGTGAAAGAACAGTAGTTGAGACTATAAGAAAAGCATAAAATATTAGTGGACTTCTCAGAAGAAGTTAACACGATTCAGGTCTAGCCTAAAAGGGAAGAGACCAAAACGAAAAGATGATGTGGTGTAAGAAGTGCAGGAAAAGCGCTCAGAACATTGTAGAGTTGAGACTCTACCATTGACATGCTGAAATTGCAGAAAATGGGAGCATATTGCTCAAGTTTGTCGTATGGGACGGAAGTGGTTCCAGCGTGGAACTATAGATCACTTCCTTATGAAATACTCACATGCTAAATGTGGAGTAACGGGTAATGAACCCAGGAAAGAGAGAAGAAACGAATGGTCGAAAAGGACCAGTGGTACCTTGAGCATTCCAGCAGATTGTGGAAGAAGCTTGTGAGGAGACTGATATGATCTCCGATATAATTGTTCTGAATATAACTCGTGTATGTTATATTTGATCCATGAAGCTACGCTTTGGATCGGTGACACTGGCGTCTTGTCTGAATATTTCATCAACGATTATGGATGAAAAGTTGGAAGTAGCTATAGCAGATAGCAAATATGTTCTAGATATTGAACACCTAAAAAATAGTCTGCCTAGGATTTATGGGACCATTTTCCCTATGAATCTGAAGCCGATGACTACCAATGACTTGAAAGTAATTGTGCATATGAATTGGTTAGCAACGAATTATGCTAACATGAATTGTAGAAACAAGAACATTATGGTTCTTAAAACAGAAATGAAATGGATGAAAATCCATGGTAAATGACCGTTGTTGAGAATACCGGTTATTTTCTTTGCTTAAACTCGGAAAAGAGTTAGTAAAAGAATGACGTTGTAATTGGCATACGTGGTGTTGGCCAAGTTAAATAAAGCAGTGATAGTAGTGTACTACTTTAAATAAATTCTCGGATGTTTCTTTTGAAAAGAACTTCCAAGATTCTGCCAGATTGGCGAGAAGAGTTTATGATTAAACTAATTTTGGGAGCCGTTTATGGTATACGGACTCTGTACTGATTTGCATCTGTAGAGATGGCAGAGTTGGAAAACCACTAGAAGAAATTCTTAAATTGGGGTCTCTTATGGCCGTATGTGTCATCGTATGGAGCCCTATATTGTTTGAAAAGAAGAAAGACAAGTTGATGCATATGTGCATTAACTAATGAGAATCTGATATTCTCGAAACCAGATCGAAAATGAGGTACAATTGTACCAGATATTGGAGTTACTTCACTGAGTAAGTGATATGTAAAATCCTCCAAGTATGAAAATTTGGCTAAAAGAGGTTTTATATTCTTTGGGCATGTTAATAATGCCAGAGATGATAAAGTAGATCCAGTGGAAATGATACTGTGATAAAATGGAAACCGCCTTGGAAATTGACTGAAATTAGTAGTTTCCTAGGATTGGCGAGTTAATTTAGGAGAGTTGTAGAAAACTGCTCCTTGACTGTTGTTCAGTTGACTAAGGTTGACTAATAAAAGTATAAAGTTTGAGTGGGTAGGAAGACCACAGGTATCTTGTAAAGGTTTGGAATAAACCTTGTGTGAAACTCTGATGTTAGCATTGATAAGTTTGCGGAACTATATGTGGATGAAGTCTTTCGGAGGCACGGAGTGCCATTATCAATTTTGTCGGATCGGGACAGTCGGTTTGCATCACATTTTTGGAAAAGCATGCAAGAGGTATTGGGAACCAAGTTATGTTTGAGTACGGCTTATCATCCTCAAACCGATGGGCAAAGTGAGAGGACGATTCAAACACTTGAAGATATGCTACGTGCGTGTGTGTTGGATTTTGGGGGAAGTTGGGATAGACATCTCCCTTTGATTGAGTTTTCTTACAACAATAGTTACCATTCATCCATAAAGATGGCCCCGTATGAAGCTTTGTATGGAAGGAAGTGTAGATCACCTTCATGTTGGTTACAAGCGGGAAAAAATGTGTTGGTGGGGCCTAGTTTGATTCAAGAAACCGCGGAAAAGGTGGAAATAATTAGGGAACGGATGAAGGCGGCCCAAAGTAGACAAAAGAGTTATGCCAATTTGAAGAATCGACCCATGACATTTCAAGTGGGAGATCAAGTATTACTCAAGGTGTCACCTTGGAGAGGTATAATACGTTTTGGGAAAAGAGGAAAGCTTAATCCAAGGTATATTGGACCGTTGAATGTGTTGGAGAAGATTGGAAAACAAGCTTATAAACTTGAGTTGCCACCGGAGTTGCATGGAATTCACAATGTTTTCCACGTGTGTTATCTTAGGAAGTGGCTTGGGGATAAGGTCGACTTCCTACCTTTAGAGGAAATTCGGGTGGATGAAAACAAAAGACTCATAGAAGAACCGGAGGAGATTTTGGATAGAAAAGTTAAAAAGCTAAGGAAAAAGATGATCGAGCTGGTTCTTGTCAAATGGAAACATTCGTCGGGAGCAAACCTCACGTGGGAGACGAATGAGGAAATGCGGAAGAGATATCCGCAGCTTTTTGGAGAAGCCGAGATTCCGAGGACGGAATCTTCTAAAGGGGAAGGTAATTGTAACATCCTTAATCTAGGGTAAATAATTTATTGAATAATAGTAATAATATTAATATCTAATAATCATAATAGTTACAATATAACAAATAAATTAATTAACTTATCTTGAAGAAATAGTTAATTTAGGGTAATTAATTAAGGGTAAATAAGGAATCTATCATAGGAGGTTCTAGAAGGGGACTCTTTTGCAAAACTAGAACTTTAAGTAGTGATGGGGAGGGGCTTTATAGCAAATATGAAAGAGTTGTGGTGCTGGAGGGACTTGGTTGCAAATAAGGGAAAATCTGGAAGTTTAAGTTGGGAAAACCCACACTCTCTTCTCATTTCACGATTCTGAGAGAAGAGAGAGGGCTAGGGACGATTTCAAGAGGGATTCAAAGGGAGAAGTTCATTTCCAGCAAGATCTTAGTGAATTGCATCAATCTCTTGAAGATCTAAGGTAAGAAATCTAATCTCCATGTTGAAAACCCACTATTTTGGGAAGATTGAGTTCAAATTCGGGTTTCATAGTTGGGGGAGATGAACTCTATGATCCCAAATGTGTAGCATATGAATTCTAATGATTATCTCTTATCAATTCAACGGTTTCATGCTTGGAGAATCATTTGAATGTTGGTTGATACTCATGAACCCTAATTTTTGGGGAAAAACCCACCCATGGGTGGAACCTTGATAATTTGGATCAACTTACATCTTAATGAATTTTATGAAGAGCTTAAGTGAGTTCCTAGTGATTCTAATTAGTGGAAGAAGGAATCCCTTTAGTTATAGACCAAGTTGTTGAATGGAATTGGATATTCCTTTGCTCTTAGCTCATGAAGTAAACTTGAAATAAATTTGATTCAATGGAGATGATATTGGATGGTTAAAAAGGGTGTAATGATGTATTATTTTGAGTTATAATAATGTTATTTCAATGGTTATGAGTTTGGAGAAGTGTTGGACCTTGAACTGGATGAAAAGGAGAGAAAAGGACCAAAAATCGGGCTGCTGGGCACTGTACACGACCCGTGCCAGGTCCACACGACCCGTGTGATTGAGTCTGGGCTCTCGGATCAAATTCACACGACCCGTGTCAAAGGACACGACCCGTGTGAGTGTGTCTGGGCTCTCGGATCAAATCCACACGACCCGTGTCAAAGGACACGACCCGTGTCAGTCTGTACAGTCCAGATTAGTTGGGTTTTGAGCTTTAAAGGTTGGGATGTCGATTCTAATGATCAAGTTAATTCTTAGAACATGTTTAACTAAGATTTTACTCTTAATTAGTGAAGTTTAACTAGTCTAGAGCTATTAGTAATGTTGAATATTATTTCTTGTAGGAGAGGAGTAATCGAAGTAAAGCAAATAGTAACATCCTACTTTGGGACTGAAGAGAGGTGAGTTACCGGGAGTACACATTGTCACACCCCGATCCTTGGCGGAATTGATCAAGGAGTGATATATTGTTCAAAGTCTCATGACAACTATGTTATAATATGATTAGATTCAATTAAGTACTAAGTAGGCAAACAATATCCACAACATACAAATACAAATTCAAATACAAACAACATTTATTACATCAAATTTAAATAGTCTTGTGGGTTTCTAAGGTACACCCTACTTTTCATCAACTTCATTCTTCAAATCTGCATCATGGGTAAAAACAGGTCAACTACGAGAGTTGGTGAGTAATCTAGTTTTATTAAAGAAAATTGTGAGTTTGAATAATTTGAAATTTGTTTTCTTTTGAAGTTGGCAAGCAAGTGTTATTGAGATAACAGTTTATAAATCAAAAATTGATTAACAAATGATAACAACAACAATAAGTCCTCACCCTATATATACATATATATGTATATATATAGGATGGAGCATCTAATCATCATACACACTCAACCACGTGCAATCAATCACCTTAGCGTCCCAAGGCGGGGTGGTCAACCCAATAGCGCTATTATTGTCCATAACGTACCTCAAGAATACGGGCATAGTCATGGAGATTAGACTAAAAATGGTAATGCACTACAAGTACATGTAGCGTAAACAAACAATAATTATACAAATAATGATTCACATATAAATGTCTCAACAATGTCTCAATGGTGAAAAAATAATAAAATAAAGTTGGAACATATTAAAACCACATGATACACCCCAAAAGTATTTAAAATTATAAAATATGGGGTAGATTACTCACATTAGTCCAAACGGAATACGCGTGTCGTACGAAAGACGGCTCGGGTCAAAATGACGTAGAACCTAATATAATTAATAGTTTTGGCTTAGGAATCGATAAACGGAAATATAGTATTAATAAAAATAATTAGACATATATTCTTATATTAGATGAATTAACAATAATCCAAATTTTGTTTTGAATATTAATGTATTCATATGTTAAATGAATTTTAAATTGAATTAATTACTTTGCTTAATTAATTTATATTTTCACTTTAGGCAAGATTTTAATAATTTCTTATTAAAATAATAACTAGTCAAATTATAAGTATTTACAGATTTTATATATTATAAACAATTATTTATATGAAATAATCATTAAAAATGCATTTTTACATGCTTAGATATTTAGGAAAATGGTTTTAAATACTAAACAGTAATGAAACATTCTGAAATTATCAGAAAATCATTATTTCATAAAATAGTAATTACTGTAAAATTTTCATATTTTTATTAACTGCTTTAGTATTTATTTAGTATTTTAATAATTAAACCACAACAAATTTCGGGAAAAATAATAAATGATTCCCAAAAATTCTGGAAAATTAACCATAGTTTTCTAACATTATACTGAGCCTACTGTAAATATTTTGGATATTTTGGACAATGGGAAGTATTTATTATGTTTTTCATTATTAACTAATCAATAAAATCATAAATAATAGTAAACTATTAAGGAAAATTCATTAAACTTTTTATATATGATTAATGTGTCATATATGATATTGTGACAAGGGTTTATAATTTTCGGACTTGTATAGCTATTTATTAACAATTTAACCCATTAAACAATCATTAAATTTGGAAAAATAAGAAAACATTCTTACAAAACTCTGTAAATATTTTCATGGGGTCTTTATAATGTTATTAAGGTGCGAAAAATATAAAATCGTGTTTTTGACATACATAACTATATTTTTCTAATTATTTATCTTTAACAAAATAAAATACAAAATAACCATAAAACTGTAATATAAATTCCTGAAACTTCATAAATTATGTTTTCTCAGTTTATGGGTCATCCCATAATTTTCTCAGAATTTATTGAATATAAAAAGTATTTTATATGAATTATTGCCCTATTTTAGTGCAATAATTATAATAATTCGATAAAAATGAGTTAATTTCTGAAACTTTCCAGAACTTCTTATTTTATTAATGGGATTCTGAGAAAAATCAGGTTTATACATAAAATGAGTTTTAGATATTTTGGTGGATTTAATTTGTTTTATGTATGAATTTGAAACTTTTAACAACATACCTTGAGGAATGCTTCAAGAGGGATGAAGATTTGAGTATGAGGGATTGTTCTTGGCTGGAAAATGAAGCTTTCTTGGAGAAATTTCGAGATTGAGAGTGAGAGAAAGAATAGAGAGGGTTTGAGTGGTGATGAGAATAATGTGGTGAGAGGAAAAGGAAAGGAAAGATGATGGGAGGTGTGAGTGGGAGACCATGGGAATATCTTTTGACTTTTGGTGGTCTTCATAATTTTCCACTAGCACAAGCATCTTAAGAGTTTTATAAAATTTAATGTAGTGTTTATAAAAATAGAGTTTTATAAAGAAATAGGTTATTATTTGATTATAACAATCTACTTTGATTTGAAGTTTAATTATAACATTCAAGATTGATTCTTTTAATTTAATTAGAGAATTATACTTTTATTTGATTATAATATGGTATCATAATTTAATTTGATTATAGTTATAACATTATACAATGCTATATTGTTATTAACATCAATTTATAACGTAGTGTATGAGTTTTGATCCTATTAGCGTCAAGTAATCTCGATTAGGGTTTATTAGATTTCCAATTGGGTTGGGTTGACCCGAATCCATTTTAGGCGGATGTCACAGTCTCCCCTACTTTAGGAAATTTCGTCCCGAAATTTAATAAGAAAGTACCTTAAGAGAAAAGATGCGGGTATTTGGTACGCATGTGATCCTCACGCTCCCATGTATACTCGGGTCCACGTGCCGACTGCCACCTGACCTTGACCAGGAGAATGCGACTTCTTTTGAGTTGCTTTTCCTTCCGGTCGGCAATTTCCAAGGGTTTCTCAATAAATTGCATTGTCTCGTCAATTTGGATATCCTCGAGAGGAACATGAGGGTTCTCGTCTGCTAAACACTTTTTGGGGTTAGCTATATGAAATAGTGGGTGAACTTTCTGAAGCTCTGTGGGTAGATCCAACTCATAGGCTACTGGTCCGATCCTTTTCAGGATCTTAAACGGGCCTACGTAGCGTGGTGCCAATTTACCCTTGCGTCCAAATCGAACCACACCTTTCCATGGGGACACTTTTAACATGACCATGTCACCCACGATAAATTCAAGCGGTTTGCGTCGCGTGTCGGCATTACTCTTTTGTCTGCTACGAGCTGTGAGAAGGTTATTGCGAATCTGAGTGATTTTGTCGGTTGTTTCCTGGATAAGCTCAGGACCAACGATTGGAGAATCCACGGTTGCGCGAATTACGTGAGACTCCCCAATTTCATGCCAGCAAATAGGAGATCGGCATTTACGGCCATACAATGCCTCAAATGGTGGCATCCCGATGCTTGAATGATAACTGTTATTATAGGAGAATTCCACCAACGGTAAATGAGAGTCCCATTTTCCTCCGAAATCTAAGACACACGCCCTCAACATGTCTTCGAGTGTTTGAATTGTCCTCTCAGATTGACCATCGGTCTGAGGATGATAGGCGGTACTGTATGTATGTATTTATGTATGTATTTATGTATGTATATGTATGTATGTATGTGTATGTATGTTTGTAATGTCATTTTATAGCTGATACGCATAAGAGGAATAAAATATGCAAGATACAGGTGGACCACGAGCTGTATATACGCCAGGTGAGTAGGTTCTAATCCATTATTATGATATTATTTAATTAAATGTTCTTTGAATTATTTCCACTTTCAGGAGATATAATTTTTTTTTATAAAGAGTCTTTTCGTTTTCCCTGTCCTTATCGGAGTTAAGCAGTGAATGTTGAAAAAATAGCACTTTGGGTAGTCGAAAGGTTTTTTTTTTAAAAGTCTTTTCGTTTTCCTGTCCTTATCAAGTTAAACAGTTAATGTTGAAAAAATAGCACCTAGGGTAATCGAAAGGTTTTTAAAAGTCTTTTCGTTTTCCTCCGATGAATATAATCTCAGAAGATCTAGGGCCTTCATCTTTGGGCTTTGCTTATGAGCAATCTCAAAACTTACTTCCAGGTTGAATTCTAGTACTTTTATGTCAGTTTGGTTTTTATCATCTAACATTTGTTTTTTTTTTTTTTTTAAGATCCACTAATGGATAGTTTAACGGATTACAATCCATTCATGGACGAGCACTTAACGAACAGTGAGATTATCCCCATGAATCAAGGATTCATGGCTAGCATACAGAATGACAATCAACTACAGGTGATTCATAACGACAGTGTTGGAATGAATCCTGAGTTTGAGGGAGGTTTTCAATACCAGAATCACCTTCAGGTGATTCAAAGAAAGCTAGAGGGATTTCAAAACCCTAGGTTCATAGCTGAAAATCAACAGTTACTGCCGACATCAGATACTAATGTTATTGCACCAAAGTTTATCTTTGGTCAGGATCATGCTCAATTGATCCATAATGACAATAGCACAACCGGATTTGATTCTTTGAGTCCAAGAACCACAGTAGTTGGCAGTGGAAGTGGTTCTAGACAGCCATTAAGTAAGGAAGCAATAACTCAGCACTTTAACAAGCCTCTTTTGGAAGCTGCAAAGGAACTCAACGTTGGATCAACCCAGTTGAAGAATCGTTGTAGGGAGTTAGGCATACCAAAATGGCCTCGAAGACAGCTTAAGAGTCTAGAAACTCTTATTAACAATACTCAGGTTAAAAATTGCATTTTTTTTTTTCAAAATTTTAGTACCATGAGATTGTATTGACTGAAGGTATTTATGTAACAGGAATTGAATAATATTGCTAATGAAGCAGACGTAATACTTGGTATAGAAAATGAGAAAAAAGCAATATTCGAGGGTTCCAGTTCGAAGATGACTGCTACCACAAAGAAATTTAGGCAAGCTGTCTTTAGAGATGTTTACAGGAAACGAAAGGCCGAGGAGATGGAGGAAACTTCATCAGGGACCCATGCACAGCAGCAATCTTTGCCATCCGGTTCTGCTATAGATGTTGATTTACTTGGGCATGTAAATGATGAAGGCTCACATCCTATAATAGAAAGTATGGTTGTTCCTATTCTTCAGGAAGGTCCAAGTCAAGTACCTTTTGATGAAGATTGGAGTTTCTTAGATCAGGAATATATGAATCTTGATTTACTTGAGAATGTAAATGATGAAATTTCACATCCTATGATAGAAGGTATGACCATTCCTATTCTTCAGGAAGGTCCAAGTCAAGTACCTTCTAATTCTGATATGAGTGGTTTTAACCCTGACTTTCTCAAGATCATAAGTGAAGAGAAAACAGAAGACTTAACAGGTGATATAGCCTGCTTTCGGCGTTTAGATTGAATTCCAACATTAGTCTAATGAAACCGTTGGTACCGTTCCTGTTTCCGTTTATGCCATTAATGCTAATGTTTGTCATGGCGGCTGCCACAACGACATGAAATACAACGGTGTCCACCAGTGGAGTCATCGGTCGATCTGCTGATGGTGTGATGGTATGTTGGTTACTTTGACAAGGTGGCATTCTTGTGCTATTGAGATTAAAGATGGAATGATTGTAGGTTTTCGATAATAGTTATTGGTCAGATATTATCGACTGTGTAAGGGTAAGGGTATAACATGTACATAAAATGTCTAGATGTATGGTTCTATAGTATTATAAAATACTCCTATAGTATTTTAGATTTGTATTCTGTTTTAGAGTTTATTTGTATATGGTTATTGATAAGTTTTTTTTTTTAGACTTGTTGTTCACTACAATTATTCCTAAACACATGTTAGTCATACCTTGGACCAATAGAGTTGATCAGGCTCTATTTATCCTAGATATGATTACATAACTATCTAGGCCTACTCGTAGTGTTCAACTCATCTTATTACTCTTGTATTGTTTTGGTTATGACACTGTTCTAGTATGTATGTACTTGTACTTATACTTTATAAAAATATCATTGTATTGGGCACCTTCTGGGCTTTCCATGGGTATTAAATGTGAATCATGTAGCATTTGCGTGTGCCCCCATAATACTAAGTTTTCACATGTTTTCCCACTTCTATGACCATTAGGGAACTTAATAGTCCAATGAGTTGGCCATTTTAGAGTGTATCCTTTCGGATACGTTTGATAAGGTCGGGTATTTTGATGGCTCAAAAGTAATGTGAATGACGCGCTTTGGCCTATAGGTTTGGGAACTCTCGCCTTTGGTCCCCAGGTAAGCAAACTGGTCCCTCGGTTGATTGGGATGTATACGAATGCTTACCTAGTCAGGACTTTCGGGCTACCGGCACCTCCCCCTTCCAGTTACTACGCGTCCATTACTATGATCCTACCCAACTAGAGTGGATGACTTGGAATTTCCTATGAGTTCTAAGGATTATATACGTATAAATTTTTTTTTTTTTTTTTTTTTTTTTTTTTTTTTGAAACCACTTGAGTATGTGGGTGATTTTCAGAGAAAGAAGAGAAAATTTACAAGTGTATGCACACATATAAGTGTCATGAGTAATACGTAAGCACATAAGGGAGCAATTAGCACACAAAGGTATTCCTAGAATTTTCTAAGTGCGAATTGCATGCAGTTGTGTGTGCATTTTATAAACTAGCATACGAGAGGACCCTAGAGGCTATAGACTAGGTCAAGGCAATTAACCTAATTCCCTATAGTCAAGGGCTCTGATACCAATCTGTCACACCCCGATCCTTGGCGGAATTGATCAAGGAGTGATATATTGTTCAAAGTCTCATGACAACTATGTTATAATATGATTAGATTCAATTAAGTACTAAGTAGGCAAACAAGATCCACAACATACAAATACAAATTCAAATACAAACAACATTTATTACATCAAATTTAAATAGTCTTGTGGGTTTCTAAGGTACACCCTACTTTTCATCAACTTCATTCTTCAAATCTGCATCATGGGTAAAAACAGGTCAACTACGAGAGTTGGTGAGTAATCTAGTTTTATTAAAGAAAATTGTGAGTTTGAATAATTTGAAATTTGTTTTCTTTTGAAGTTGGCAAGCAAGTGTTATTGAGATAACAGTTTATAAATCAAAAATTGATTAACAAATGATAACAACAACAATAAGTCCTCACCCTATATATACATATATATGTATATATATAGGATGGAGCATCTAATCATCATACACACTCAACCACGTGCAATCAATCACCTTAGCGTCCCAAGGCGGGGTGGTCAACCCAATAGCGCTATTATTGTCCATAACGTACCTCAAGAATACGGGCATAGTCATGGAGATTAGACTAAAATGGTAATGCACTACAAGTACATGTAGCGTAAACAAACAATAATTATACAAATAATGATTCACATATAAATGTCTCAACAATGTCTCAATGGTGAAAAAATAATAAAATAAAGTTGGAACATATTAAAACCACATGATACACCCCAAAAGTATTTAAAATTATAAAATATGGGGTAGATTACTCACATTAGTCCAAACGGAATACGCGTGTCGTACGAAAGACGGCTCGGGTCAAAATGACGTAGAACCTAATATAATTAATAGTTTTGGCTTAGGAATCGATAAACGGAAATATAGTATTAATAAAAATAATTAGACATATATTCTTATATTAGATGAATTAACAATAATCCAAATTTTGTTTTGAATATTAATGTATTCATATGTTAAATGAATTTTAAATTGAATTAATTACTTTGCTTAATTAATTTATATTTTCACTTTAGGCAAGATTTTAATAATTTCTTATTAAAATAATAACTAGTCAAATTATAAGTATTTACAGATTTTATATATTATAAACAATTATTTATATGAAATAATCATTAAAAATGCATTTTTACATGCTTAGATATTTAGGAAAATGGTTTTAAATACTAAACAGTAATGAAACATTCTGAAATTATCAGAAAATCATTATTTCATAAAATAGTAATTACTGTAAAATTTTCATATTTTTATTAACTGCTTTAGTATTTATTTAGTATTTTAATAATTAAACCACAACAAATTTCGGGAAAAATAATAAATGATTCCCAAAAATTCTGGAAAATTAACCATAGTTTTCTAACATTATATTGAGCCTACTGTAAATATTTTGGATATTTTGGACAATGGGAAGTATTTATTATGTTTTTCATTATTAACTAATCAATAAAATCATAAATAATAGTAAACTATTAAGGAAAATTCATTAAACTTTTTATCTATGATTAATGTGTCATATATGATATTGTGACAAGGGTTTATAATTTTCGGACTTGTATAGCTATTTATTAACAATTTAACCCATTAAACAATCATTAAATTTGGAAAAAATAAGAAAACATTCTTACAAAACTCTGTAAATATTTTCATGGGGTCTTTATAATGTTATTAAGGTGCGAAAAATATAAAATCGTGTTTTTGACATACATAACTATATTTTTCTAATTATTTATCTTTAACAAAATAAAATACAAAATAACCATAAAACTGTAATATAAATTCCTGAAACTTCATAAATTATGTTTTCTCAGTTTATGGGTCATCCCATAATTTTCTCAGAATTTATTGAATATAAAAAGTATTTTATATGAATTATTGCCCTATTTTAGTGCAATAATTATAATAATTCGATAAAAATGAGTTAATTTCTGAAACTTTCCAGAACTTCTTATTTTATTAATGGGATTCTGAGAAAAATCAGGTTTATACATAAAATGAGTTTTAGATATTTTGGTGGATTTAATTTGTTTTATGTATGAATTTGAAACTTTTAACAACATACCTTGAGGAATGCTTCAAGAGGGATGAAGATTTGAGTATGAGGGATTGTTCTTGGCTGGAAAATGAAGCTTTCTTGGAGAAATTTCGAGATTGAGAGTGAGAGAAAGAATAGAGAGGGTTTGAGTGGTGATGAGAATAATGTGGTGAGAGGAAAAGGAAAGGAAAGATGATGGGAGGTGTGAGTGGGAGACCATGGGAATATCTTTTGACTTTTGGTGGTCTTCATAATTTTCCACTAGCACAAGCATCTTAAGAGTTTTATAAAATTTAATGTAGTGTTTATAAAAATAGAGTTTTATAAAGAAATAGGTTATTATTTGATTATAACAATCTACTTTGATTTGAAGTTTAATTATAGCATTCAAGTTTGATTCTTTTAATTTAATTAGAGAATTATACTTTTATTTGATTATAATATGGTATCATAATTTAATTTGATTATAGTTATAACATTATACAATGCTATATTGTTATTAACATCAATTTATAACGTAGTGTATGAGTTTTGATCCTATTAGCGTCAAGTAATCTCGATTAGGGTTTATTAGATTTCCAATTGGGTTGGGTTGACCCGAATCCATTTTAGGCGGATGTCACACACATCCCCCTTTTAACTTGATGTTTTATTACAACTATCATGCATACTGCTATGTGTTAAATGTTGCATAAACCTTATGAGTGCATAACATCAAAATGAGTCTTTTTCAATGTAAATCTTATATATTATACAAAGAGGTTTTGAGAGACATTTGGACATCCTATTTGTGCATTACATTACATGTAGGATGGGGATTGACCGTGAGATGCTTTGATGACGAGTTTGACCCTTCTCTAAAACAAAGAGGGTGAGGAGTTTATATGAGTTTGACCATTCTCTAAAACAAATTGGGTGAGGAGTAGTTCCCGACATTAGGGAATTTACATGAGGGAGTTGCTACCCCTCATGAGGCTAGTGTAATGGCCACTAGTCTTAGTTTCAACCCATACGGGAATCAAGTATTATGCTCCGTGCGTTTGCTTGTGAACTTAGGTGGGTGCCATTGAGGTGAGATGGACTTTAAGAGATGGACATGGGTGGGGGTAGTTGCATTGCATATGCATATCATGACTTTCTATTTTGAGAAAACCTTGCGATGTTTTATCTTAAATCTATACAAGTGTAAGAGATATTTTTGGAGGTTGTCTCGGGTGTTAAGGTTATCCTTTCCACTCATAATGAGATAGTCTCGGGTAACTCACTAGGCATTTCCATTGCCTAACTGTTTTGATGTGTACTCAGGTTATGGCTAGGAGTTTAAGGCGAGGCGGGAATTTTAGAAGACCACGGGATGTGTGGCCATTTAAACATTGTTTTTGTACTTGAATTATGATATCTCCTCGCTATACATTATTAAACAACCTGTTGATGTTTTTGGGACCTAATTTCCGCGATGATGAAACTTCTTTTTGAATTAATGAAGTCATTTTAGAAAAAAATGTTTTAATTATTAAACCCTAGCGAGGGGTGTCACAAAAGACACATGGATACCATTAAGAAGTTAAGCCAACTGCTTATGAATATCTGATGTCCAGAGAGCCTACGAGTTGGTGTAAAGCCTTTTTTGGTGCAGGTTATGCATGTAAAGCTGTTGAGAATGAAGTAATTGAATGCTTTGATTCAATCATTTTGGATTCCAGGAGAAATCCATTGTTGATAATGCTTGAATATATACATATATATATATATATATATATATATATATATATATATATATATATATATATATATAATAGATGGATTTTCCCATATGTCTGAAAAGAGTACAAACTGGAGTTCAAATGTTTGTCCAATATTATGTTGAAGAAGATGATAGTGTTTGGTAGGAACACGATGTATGGTATTAATATCTCAATCTTACTCATATCTTATTCTTATTAGTAATTATTATTTCCTATATTATTAATCTATGTTGTAATTATTATAGGCATGTGTTAGTAATCAACGTTGAAGGTAATAACTTTTAGACTATACGAGGTTTGGGAGGGTCTGCTAGCTACAAAGTGGACTTGGATGCAAGATACTACATTTGCAGACTATGGGATTTGAGTAGGATTCCATGTGTTTATGAAATTGCATTCATAAACTACATAAACTGGACCCCAAAATAGTTTATTAGTGATTGGTTCTTAAACGACAAGTTTTTAGAGTGTTATAGGACAAACATTAAGAATGTTATCACTTGCTATCACTTGCGACTGAATACATCAAACCGCTGCCATCACTTGCTAGAATAATGTTAGACCTGCAACAAAAAAACACCAAACAAACACCAAAAAATATGAACACCAAGTAAAAAAAACACCAAACAAAATTTTTGTGTTTATTTTGTTCCCTATCAGAAGCAAAAACAAAATTAAGTTTGCCTTATGTTTTCCTTGCTCTCGATCACTCATACAAAAATATAAATTCCCTTATTTTAATTCAAAAGCACCTAAAAACAATATGTAATTTGTATGTGTTTTGTGTCTTCGACATGAAGAGAAAACAGGCAGAATGTCTTGAGAGATTTTTAGAGGCTTGAAAAGATTCAAGAGTCCCAAATATAATAACAATTATATATAATTACCCTTATTAACTTAATATCTTAACCTAAATGATTGGGATTACCATATAAGCTTCAATCTTATATAATCAAAATAATTACAAATTGACCCCATAATATGTCTAGTTAACGAATGATCATGAAGAAGGAGGGTACCAACATGGAAGGTATCGAAGACAGAGAGTTTGGACGACAACATAATGGTTGATCAACCTCCACATCGAAGATCGTTGAATTGTAGAGGTAGAGCCTGATCTTCCTTTTAACTATATTGTCACTGAATAAACATGAGATCAAGGCTGAGGAGACGCCCCTTACGGAGCCAGCGACAACGCCCCAAAAAGAACTTTTTCGAGGGATAGTTCGTATATCAGTTTCACGATCAAACTTTTGATGCCCCTTCCAAGTTGATGACATTTTGAGTTTGATCCACAAACAATTTTTACTTTTTAAGGCAACTATCTATAATAAATAATTCTCCTTGTACCTTCATACCAAAAGCACATGTTTTGACGATTATTATTGTAATAACCTCTCTCTGGTTCGTCTGTTGGCGTAGCTCGATTACTCAGTTTGAGTGAACCACTTTGAATTATTTTTCACATATTTTGTCGTGTGAGTTTCTATGTGTATAAATTCTTGATCCTAATATACAATTTATAATGGTTACTTATGGGTTATTTAAGTTCATATCTCCAAAGAAATTCCACCATAAAGTCTCATCGAACTATTATTGAGCTCAAGCTCATATTAGATCATTTGAAACTATTTTAGAATGATAGGTAAGGTAAGGGTTAATGTCATAAAATGACAAATTTGATTTTTAGGTCACTTATCTTTTAATTGTATTCAATAGGTCACTAAACTTTTTTTTTTGTATTCACGTTACACCATTAGAGTAGATTTTAACTAGGGGTGAGCAATGGAACATGGTACCCGCTTTCGGAACCGAAACCGCCTCAGAACTGCCGGTTCCGGAACCACCAGTTACAGAACCAGGACTGCCTTAAGCGGTTTCTATTCCGGTTCTCATTTTTTTGGAACCGCTACCTGCAGGGTACCCGTTATTTTAATAAATATTATATATATATATATATATATATATATATATATATATATATATATATATATATATATAAGATTTTACCTCAAACACTAAACATTTTGCACTTCGTGTGTTGTCTCAATTCAAGTATAACATCTTGATCTTTTTTATATTTACAAATCAAAATCAATTCACATTTTGTTGTTTATAACTTATATCGTAATGAACTATATTTAGTTTGTCATGTGTGACATTTATAACTATTAATGTACTAGATTACTTTGTAATTTGTAATTTATATCGTAAATGATATATTTTTAATAGTTGGTCATTGTTTTCTACGGATAATATTTCTTTCTTAAACGACAAAACTAAACGTAACCGGGTTACTCTGTCGCAGAACCGGGATCGCCGGTTTCGGTTCCAACTTTACAGGAACCGCCAGTTCCGGTTCCTAAAATTTAAGAACCGCTTAGACCGGTTCCAGTTCCAACTTTTACAGGAACAGCCGGTTCCAGCTCCGACAAAATTTGGCGAGTACCCGCCTATGCTCACCCCTAATTTTAACTGGATAAACTATTGTTGAATCCTACGTGCTGTCCACTGTGACATTCAATATAACAAAATTTATTCATTTAGTCCACTCTGACATTAATATTGTATCCATGATAACATTGAATTTGACATAATTATTCGATTGAAATGTCTCATTGAAAACATAAAAAAGTTTAGTGACTTATTGAATACAGTTAAAAAATAAGTGATCAAAAAGCAATTATGTATTATTGGTTACTATTTTATAACTATAATTAGTCGATAGAAATAAAATTAAAAATAATTAAATAGTTTTATATTTATCATAAAACACCCCATTTTTGTGGTCATTTTCAATTTTTTTCCGCCTCAACGTATTATTTTTATGATTAAAAAAAAACCATAATCTGAAACTGGTTATACAATTGTAACTCGAATACATGTTTGTTTTTTTTTTTTTTCCGTTCTAAAAAAAAAAAAACATGTATTTGAAACCCGGTCTGTAACCCGGCCCAAACGTAATCTGAAAACACTATTATTCTGGTGAAGAGCGCTTAGATCTCAATTCAAAATTTCAAATTTTCGGGAGCCTCTCGTCTCTCGTCTCTGTCTCTCTCTATCTCTCTCTAACCCTAACGACAAGTTTAACGTTCCATTTCCCCCCAAATCGGACACCAAAGATTTAAAGTTTCAATCAATTATCTTCTCCCAAACACAGTTTCCGTTTGATTCACTTGAAATTTGGTGCAAGTTCAAGGCTACACCACAAAGCTCTCTGTATACAACTGGTATCGGAGACGGAGAGAGACAGTAACCCGATGAGTTCTCGGAACCAAAACAAGCCGCCTGTTCCTCGCAGTCCTGTAAATGTAAGTTTCTAAATATCCTAAGTTTGAAATCCTGTACGGTAATTTGTGAAATGTGTGATTTTGTACTCGTGTAAAGCTTGCGTATATGTTGCTAGATTTGTTTTCTATGATTCTATAGTCGTTGATAGTTACCGTTTCTTGACCTTGTATGCTTGCTATTTTCTGGTTTTAGCTGTGATTTCATGTCTATCGACATTGATTATATAATTGTAAACGAGGTGTTTAATATCTGTGTATTTTGATTTTACATACAAGTCAATTCGTACATGCACATTTCATTTAATCTCTCGACCACGTTTTCTTGGTGACTTGAAAAGATCCTGACAATATGGAGACTTGTACTCCTTGGAGCTGAATGTTTTCTAGCAATCTGCAATCCTTCACAATTAGGTGCTACAATCCTTGAGTGATGAAGCTAGAATGGTTAAATCTGATTAAGAATATATACTTGAACAACGTTTTCAGAATTAACCATGTTTTTTATTCATAGATTCGTTTTAGGGTTTCTGTTTTCAGTTACTGACGTGAGTTGGTCATATACTTGCAGAAAAATAAAGCAGTTGATGATGCTCCTTTAGACAAGCGCAGAAAAATTGGCACTGGTAGAATGATGGCCTCTACCACTGCAAGTAGAGGCAGGCAAGCACTTGCCCCAATGAACAATCAGAAGGATGTTCCTGTAGCGCCTTCAGAAACTGAGGTTTCTGAATGTGAAACTATTGAATTTACAAAGGAAGAGGTGGATGTGCTATTGAATGAAAAGTTTAAAGGGAAAAAGTTTGATTCAAAGGTCTGACTTCGTTATGTTTTCTTATGCTTATAGTATTCATAAATTCATTATGTGTCTGAACTATATGGTTGGCATCTTTTGTATTTACAGGGAAAACAAGAGTGGATGGTAGAGTACATTAAAAAGCTCAAGATCTGTATAAAATGGTTTCAGAAGGGTTTAGAAGACCTTGGTGAAGAAAAGGATAACTTGCGTACAATGTTGGATTCTTCAGAGAAAAGATGTTTGGAAACAGGTTGGATCTTTTGACCAAAGACAAAAGTAAAATCACTTTGTTTTATATGATATGGATCCATATTAACCTTATTTTTATCAATTTACAGAGGCTGCAATGAATCTTAAAGAACAAGAGTTGACATCAACCATCTCCAAATTGGAAAATAATATTTCTTCTTTGAAAGAAAGTTTGGCAAATGAAGTGTCACAAAAGCTAGTAAGGCTTATGTTTTAACAACTCTGTTATCTTATTTCATTCCATTCTCTTGTTTCTTATCTAACATATCTTGTATAATTACTAGGATGCCATTGCTTCTCACAATCAAGAAAAAGAAGCCAGTATGGTTTTAAAAAAGGAACAAGATTCTTTAAAGGAAAGGCTTTTTACATCTGAGCAGAATCTATCAACTGCTAATGACAAGGTAATACTGATAAAAGAATCTACAGTTATAGATGTAAAACAATAAAATTTGATTCTAATTTCTGATTTCAGATACCCTGTTTAGTTAATTGTCTTTCTTCATTATCGATTTCCAGGTGAAACAACAAGAAGATATGTATAAAAGGTTACAAGAGTACAACACAAGTTTACAACAGTACAATAGTAAACTTCAAACTGAACTAAAAACAGCCACTGATGCAAACAAACAAGTTGAAAAAGAAAAAGCCGCAATCTTGGAAAATCACAGCACATTAAGGGGCCATTACAATTTGTTGCAGAATGAGTTCACTTCAGCCAAAGTAAGTCTTTAATCTCAATCTTTTTCTCTTATTCCCATTTTGACCCTGTGTTATCACAGGATTCACGAGACGATGCAGTCAAACAAAAGGAAATTGCTGTGAAAGAAGTCAACGAACTCAGAGGTGAATTGCAGAAACTAAGGGAAGACCGTGAACGCCAGGTGTCACAAATACAGGAGTTGAATATTGAAATAATGCGGTTTAAAGAAAGTACAGGGCGAACGGCTGCAGAGTGTGATAGTTTGAGCATGAAGTCGATTGCTTTGGAGGTTAGTTTTGTCATTTCACTATCCCATTAAATCATTCATCATGGTGTCAAGATGTTAACATATTATCTTTTCTTTTATAGGAGACTTGTACTTCTCAAAGAGAGCAAATATCTGTTCTTCAACATCAATTAGCTGCTGCAAACCAAAAACTTAAGGTACAAAACATATTTCTTGATTTTCATTGTTTTTTTGAATTTTGCTTTATGCTTACTGTTGAAAAAACTGTTAATAATCACTAATTTTTTTCTTCCAATTAGATGGCGGATTTATCTTCATCAGAAATAAGAACAGAATACGAGGGCCAAAAACAAATTATTTCTGATTTAGAAGATCGATTGAAGGAAGCTGAAAGTCAAATTCTTGAAGGAGAAACATTACGGAAAAAGCTTCACAACACTATTTTGGTACCCTTTTTGCCATTCTTTAATTATGTTTAGATAAAAACTCAACATTTATTTGGATTTAACTTTTTTTTAATAATTGCAGGAGTTAAAAGGAAACATTAGGGTATTTTGTAGAGTGAGGCCCATGCTTGCTGATGATGCCCCTGGTGCTGATGCCACTGTTGGTTATCCAACTTCAGTTGAATTAGCTGGAAGAGGCATTGATATACTTCAAAATGGTATTTTAAATAACAACATACTTACCTTTCTTTTCCATTAATAGCAACGTACTTTTCCTTTTTTAACCTATTATAGCAATGTACTTACATTTCACTACTTATGCTAGCATTATACTTTATTTGTTACATATTGCTATTATCAGCAAAAACAGTAACTACTTTGCTATCATGACTTCGGAATTGAAAGTAAAGTATATTTTAAATGTTGTTAAAAGGAGTAAAGTACATTGCTATTTCTTGCAATTTACCCTTTCGTATAAATTGTTTGTTATGTTGTCAACAAATTGATCAAATCTTTCTACATTGCAGGCCAAAAAACTCCATTCCAGTTTGATAAAGTGTTTGAACACAGTGCAACTCAAGAAGAGGTCTTTATGGAGATTTCACAACTTGTACAAAGCGCATTGGATGGATACAAGGTTATTATCTCTTTTCACTTTTAAAAAAATATCAAAAACCAACTTTATTACCAGAAATAACAACCTACTTTCAATTTCTCTCTTCTTATACCAACATACAATGACCCTTACTCATAATACCAATACATCAGAATATTCATAAAGTATGTTGCTATTTCTTCCAGTTAACATCAAATTAAACCGATTAAATGTTTTTTTTATAAAATATTTGACAGGTGTGTATATTTGCATACGGTCAAACCGGTTCTGGTAAAACATATACAATGATGGGAAGGCAAGAAGCTGCAGGTCTTATTCCAAGGTCTCTCAAACAAGTCTTTCAAACCAGTCAGGTACTTGCTGCACAAGGCTGGAAGTACAAAATGCAGGTAATTAATCAATTAATAATTTATATTAAACTAAATGTGGCGTACAAATTACAATACTAATTTTTAATTTTTTCTTTAAAAATGTTCAGGCATCAATGTTGGAAATTTACAACGAAACAATTCGCGATTTATTGTTGATGAAATCAAGTGAAGTTGGAGGGAAGAAATATAACATCAGCCATGACTCTAATGGCAACACAAATGTCTCTGATCTTACAGTTGTTGATGTCACTAGTGAATTTGAGGTTTCAAATCTTCTCAAAAGGGCTGCTCAAAGCAGGTATATATTAATATTTTTTTTTTATAAAATAATCATAGAGAAATATTGTTGTTTATTTATTTATGTTTTTTGTATTTGTTCAGGGCTGTTGGGAAGACGGACATGAATGCAGAGTCGTCTAGATCTCATTTTGTTTTCACATTACGGATTGTTGGAGTAAATGAGGTAAGTTTATTAATTTTTTATAAATTTTAAGCGTTTTTTTATTGATTTTACTGATTTGAGAAACTTTATTGGATTATAGAGTACTGAACAACAAGTTCAAGGGGTGTTGAATCTTATTGATTTAGCTGGAAGTGAACGGCTTTCTAGAAGTGGAGCCACTGGGGAAAGATTGAAGGAAACTCAGGTAGATTTTGCATTTTATATGTGAAAATTTTTTATTATGAATTTGATATTTATGTTTTTGTTTATGTAACAGGCAATTAATAAGAGTTTGTCTGCATTGAGTGAGGTTATTTTGGCCCTGGGAAAGAAGGAAGATCATGTTCCATATAGGAACTCCAAGCTCACATATCTTCTCCAGGTACATGTTTTTTTAATTTTAAATTAACATTTTCTTTTAATTATGTTTTTATACTTTGAAAAATTTATCCATATATAAAAACATACATTCATTTCTTTCTATTATACAATATTGTGGTTTCATCTTTTTTCTTATTAAGACATTGTACTTTTACATATCTAATCAAATATAGCATCATACATCTGTTTTTTTTCCTATTAGGACATTATATTTTGAAAAATCAACCCATTTCTTACAGTGAAAAATTGCTTTGTATCTAGTAGATTTTTCCAAGTACAATGCTGTGATAAAACAAATGGATGCAAATCTTTACAATTTTGTGCCAAGAAAAAAATAATTGTTAAAGTAAATTACCTTTTTGGTCCTTGGTCCCTATTCCAATTAAAATGACTATTTTTAGTCCTTAAGTATATCTGAATTTTGCAATTATGGAGCAAAAAATAGTCATTTTCTTGGATCAGGGACCAAAAATGTCACAAAAACCTTAAATAAGCGCCAAAGTTGAAAAAAAAGCTATTCCAATTAAAATGACTATGTTTAGTACTCAAATATATCTGAAATTTGAACATATGGGGCCAGATATAGTCATTTTCTTGGAACAGGGACCAAACCATTACTAAAACCTCAAACAAGGACCAAACTTGCAAAAAAAGCTATTCTAGGGACTAAAAGTACAATTTACACAAAACGTTATTCATAAAAGTTATTCTTATTGTGTTATGCAATTTGTGCAGCCATGCTTGGGTGGAGACTCGAAAACGTTGATGTTTGTGAATGTGTCACCGGACCCGTTGTCAGTGAACGAGTCGTTATCTTCATTAAAATTTGCTGCAAGAGTGAACTCGTGTGAGATTGGAATCCCACGTCGCCAAACCATACGACCTCTTGATTCGCGATTGAGTTGCGGGTAAATTTGTAATTTTGTCATATGCGCAATGACACCGCGGCGATTATTATTACATGGTTTGTTTTCATTATGAGTGGAAAATTGTTTTAACAAACATAATCAAGAATTTTAACATGTAGTTTTGTGTGATGATTTGGTTTGTGTAATTTGTTGTAACCGATGTAGATGGGTAGTGTTTTCATATTGGATATGAATGGTTTATTGGTAATTTGTTCTTTTTTACCATTTTTGTATTTTTGTTGCTTCAGTTTTATTCGTATGATTTGTTTCATCTGTGAGCATTTGCAATAAAACTTTATTGGAGAGTTTTATGTTAACTAATCATGACCAAGTAAAATAAGGTATTTTGATATCCCTTTTTCTTTAGAGAAAGGACATCTGAGTCTAATTTAGTTATCACATTCCAATAAATAATTAAAAACTAAACAAAAAATAGGTATCAATTCCGCAAATGATATAGTCTCTAAAATTGATGATTGGAGTAACTTTTTTGACGTTTTCGTAGATGAGTGATGGCGCTGTCTTCGAAATTGTATTGTTTGATTCCTTAGCATTATGTTATTCGTTGCATTCTCATTTTGTATCGTGAATTACCTATATAATGATCCGACTTTGTAATTAATGTAAGTAATCAACACAAATATATATTACACATATAAATGTTAAACCAGCTGCCTTAAAAACATACATAGAAAGACCTGCAATCTCTTATGGGTCCTTCTTGTTGAGCTAGCCCATCAACCGAAACAAAATGTATATCGATAGGTTGTCGCGGTAAGCCTACTTTTGTCAGATGGCCTCTATGGCGACTTCATCTTGAAATTTGATATTTCCCTTCACTTCTAAGCTACTCTAAACTACCTTCGTAAACAAGACTGTCAAATTTGTTGAAAGTTATTGTGTAGAGCTAAAGCTCGCATACAGTCCAATGTTGTTATCAATGGTAGCCTGATTTGATGATCACCCTGTTTCCACCAACCACCAACTGAATTAAAGCCCTTGATGAATGGAGAAAAACTAATCTTACCACCCATGTTGATACTTCCGAAGAACGACCCGGTATTTATAGGAAAACATACTTTGTCAAGAATAAAAAAAATACAAAAATTAGAGAATGTATAATCATAAATAAGTAAATCACAGGATCAACGTCCCACCATAGTTTTGATTGATCAAGCCAACTTACATTCCCGTAAGCATTATTAATGCAATCACTACTGCCGATAATTAAAAAAAATAGGTGACAGGACCGTCCTACGTACACATTCTCCAACAACAGTCATACCCATATCACAATATGTTGTGATTAAAATTATAAGATAAATAACGAAATTTATAACAATATAATTTTTATAACTTCAATTTATAATTGGTTTTCCACTCTTACCATCATTTTTAACTGACCCTTTTTGTTGTACCAAATAACAGATTCTAGAATTTTCCATTCATCGATGCTCGATATAACCCATAGGGCAGCCTGGAGGGCTGGAAGATCCATATAAAATAAGTCCCAAACATTATATCCTGGATACACATATGGCTCCAACAACTCAGCGCCTCTGCGGCGTTTGGGACAATTGTGGACTCAGATGCTATATCTGCCATAGGTACGTTATGTGCTCGGCCAGGATACTCCAACTTTGGGGTCTTCTGGACCTACATTTAATTACAGTTTTTTTAGAAAAGTGACGGGGATTTGCCAAGCACTAGACGATATGCATATGCATATATTTTCTTAAAACATTTGCGCATCTTACTATAAGTGCAGGCCCATTATTTGCTCCATGCATATCTGTCATACAAAGAACTAAATTAGAATTTATAAATAAAAATTTAATAAGCACATTAAATGTATATTTCATATATATTCCATTTTTTTAAGTTCTCAGCTAGTGTAAACCATCAAGTCTTAACTTTTTGTATGCCTTCTCCTTTCCTCAAAACCCTCCACAAAGAATACAAAACATGAAAACAAGCAAGCTCTTAGAATGTCCGCATCATCAATATGAGGAAAAAAACTCAATATATATAAGTGATTTCACACAGGGTTTGAAAGCCGGTTCGACTAGTGGAACCGGGAGCCAATTTGATTACCAGTTTTTAGTGCCTGATAATGGCTTGCAACCGGTGAAAACCGACCGATTTACGAAAACTCGTTGGTTCAACCACCTAAAAAAAAGCCGGTCCAACCTCATTTATAAAAAAAAATTATTAATCTTTTTATTTTAAAAAATATAACCACTTTGAGTTGTTGATATACTATTTTGAGTATTTTCATAATATTTTGATGTTGATTGTTAAAATTTTAGAATTTTGATATTTGGTATTTTCGTTTTGGAGATTTTTATTGTATTTTAATAGTATTAAAATTAACTATAATATAATAATATTGCTAGTTTTGGACCTGTCCGACCCGTTAGACTACTGAACCGGTAATACGACTGGTTTGATAACCGGGTCGGTTTCTAAAACATTGATTTGACATGATGAACCATGAATGAGCAATTTGTTTGGTCCATGAAGCAACATTGTCAAACGTTGAGTAAACGCTATTCATTTCCTTGTTTACATCCGGACGCCAACCATCAAATTTGTCTCTATTTATTACACGAAATTCCGCTCGTCCGAACGACACCAATTGGTTACCAAATAAAAATGTAATAACTGTTGTGCGATTAATTACGCATCCAACTGAACCTCATACAACATCACCCCATGAATAAGTAGTGGGGTCCCCTAGGCCTAGGATACGACTACCCAATATCCGAAGGCTGTGTATCGAAATAACTCCACTCTTCTTCTTGTTAAACATTCTATAGTTCCTCTAACATTACCCATAGTGGTTTTTGCATTCACATGTCCAATAAATGATTGATTCTCATGCTACATCATAGATAAATTGTTAAAAACATCTAAGAAAATACATGAGATATTGCATTTTCACAAATGAGTCTGAAATTTTCGTAAACAACATCTCCGAAACTAGCGATTTTCCATATATTAATCCATTATTTTCATGGATGACATTTGCGAAAATGTTAGATGCATCTGAGAAACTATATTTCCGCATACCATATGTGACACATCTAACATATTCACATATGTCATCTGTGAAAACTTCAAATGTGTCTAAGAAAATGTGTTTTTCAGATATACTTTTTACCAAATAACGTACACAAACATATAAAGGAAGTGAAAACTTATTGTATCAAGTAGATTGTACTCGTCTTCTGCCATTTTTTCATATGTAAAATTTGAGTGTAAAAAGTATTAGCCTATTTGGCACCCCATCATATAATTTCTATTTCTCAACCTCTTTTGCAGATATGTCTTCACCTATATCATTTTTTTCGTAGACACGGTCTATGGAAAAGATGGTTTTCTAATGATTTATTTGATTTTTAATTATTTTTCTTAAAATAATAAATGAGATTAGCATCATCTTCATTGTTCTCTTCTATTTAATAGATAAATGAGATTAGCATCATCTTCATTGTTCTCTTCTATTTAATAGCCTTTTCATTTTGCTATTAGATATCTACATAGAGTCTTTCCATTATTTTACAGGTGATTCTATACATACCCCTACTATCTGTTTGAACCCCCTTGATTTGAAGTTTTGTTTTTTTTTTGTTGTTTTTTGTCTTTTGCCTATTTCGTCTATTTGTTGTCTATTTGTTTTTGTTTTTTTTCTTTTACTAGTAGTATTTGATTTGTTTTATTATTATTATTATTATTATTAGAAAAAAAAAATAAAATAAATTTATCTTTATAATTTTTACGTTTTAGTAAGAATAAAATAATAGTTTTTTAAGTAATTTACTAATTTTAAAATTATATCAAATTATATCAAAACGGTTATGTCAAATTCGAACGAATACATAAAAATAACAAAATAAATAATAATGTCGAAGTGGGAACCACGTTGAAGAACCACTATTGTTTAGAAAAATATTGATAACACAATATCTATTAGTGATTAGAATAACAATGTCGAGCATTTGCAACCAATATTCACGTTCTGCAAAACCCGATCCATTTACCCGGATACACCATTCTTTATCGTAGAAAGCCGACCCACTGAATAACATATTATTTATTTGTTGCTAAAATGTTGAAGATGTAATTTTTTTAAATAATAATAATAATAATAATAATAATAACAATAAAGAAAAAGACAACAAAAGACAAAAAATGAATAAAACAAATCAACTAGTCAATTCATGAGGGTTTATAGATTAAAAAATAAATTAATTAAAAACTATTTTGATATGATGAATGTCATGGAGATACAAAATATAATGAAAGAATATTATATCATAACCCTGTTTTACTTGTACTATTTGTACTTTATTTTTTTTATCATATTAATTAATTACAAATAAAAAAGCTTTGTCCTTTTGGTTTGTTTACCTTAACAAAATTTTCTTTATCATCAAACATGATTTTATGTTCCTATATTTTAAATAATCGTTACGTTTAAACCATTTGATTAATCTTTTACTGTTTTGAGTTATGTCGAGACAATAATCAACAATTCATAAAAAACAATAAAGTCACATGATAAAATTTTATTTTCTACTTTGTCCTATAGATCTTGAAATCCATGTCTTTATAATATAAAAATAAGTTCAAATAAGAATCATTAAAAAATTGAGAACCAATGAGAACCAATCTTAGCCCTTGATATTTTTAAGTTCTGATCAATTGTCAAAAACAAATAGAGGCACAATGGTCATTTTAGTATTTTAACATAAAAACTTATACAATAGATCAAAATATCATATTGAATCTTCTTCCACTCAAAAACTCTCTCAAACCTCCAAGAACACACATTCAAACTCAAGCACCACAGCCACCATCGGCCGCCGCCTGTCGCCACCTCTGCCACCACCGGACGCCACCTCCGCTACCTGTCGCCGTCACTGCCATCGTTGAAATCAACTCCTCCACCGTCTCCTCCCTGATCCAGCATCGTCATCTTCATCCCACTCTACTCCAACGTTCAGATCTGCAATTTTCGACTCCAGATCTGTGATTTCCTCCTTTAGATCTAGGATTTTTGCCACCAGATCTGCAATCTCCGCCTCCAGATCTACGATTTCTACGACCACCATTCTTACATACGATCAGAGAAGTAGTTTCCGACGAGATAAAAGAAGTTTCGACAAGAAAATCACAACATCACCGCTACTTTGCCCCAGATCTGCCACCAGAGATGCAAAAAGTTCAGTGAAAAAAAGTTTAGGAGGTCGATTCACACCACCGTCGTCGTCCGGTGCACTACCGTCGTCTCCTCCCTTCCCCGTCGATGGCGGAACCCACAACTACATCAGATTTATTCAAGCACCTGCATATGAGATCTATTCCAGAACCACACACCAGGTGTTTGATGAAATGCCTCTATGAATTTCTATACTTTGAATATCTGTATTAAACCGTGAATGTGTATTTTAAACTGTGAATATATGTATAAACTTTGAAGGTGTGCATACGATTTGAAGGTTTTGTTATGTTAAACTGTGAATGTGTGCATTGAACTTGCCGCCACCACCATCACCACCATTGACGGTAGCTCCACCACCAGCTCCTCCCTTCCCCTGTTGCTTCCTCCTATCTTCTCTAGAAATTATGAAATATTGTATAAGTATATTAAACTGTGAATCAATATATGAATGAGTGTTTAAACTGTGAATGGATGTATGAATGAATTGTATTAGGCTGTGAAAATGACGATTTTGCCATTTTTTTACCCAAAAGGCAAAAAAAGGGGATTTAAACCAAATTAATCTGATCCATCCAGTTTTTTAATGATAAGTTAAGATTAGTTTATTTGGTT
Source organism: Cichorium intybus (assembly GCA_023525715.1). Lineage (NCBI taxonomy): Eukaryota > Viridiplantae > Streptophyta > Magnoliopsida > Asterales > Asteraceae > Cichorium > Cichorium intybus. Next base: position 94,708,500 of record CM042015.1, read on the forward strand.
CTCAACTTTTTAATGGTTCTCATTTGAATCCTTCTTTTATAATATATAAATTAAAGAAACCCGTTCATTTATTAGACCAATGACTTTTTTCGAACATTTTCTTATGACCCGCAAAGAGCCAAAGATGCTTAATAAATTCACATGGAAACGACGATGCATCCCATCAGCAATTTTGTGTAAAATGTTTGCTTTTTGATTCCATTTTCTTAGAAAGGGCCCTTAGATAAGGATAAGGGAAAAAACAAAAGAATCTCAAATCTATATGAAATCGAATCCAATAAAACTCAATTGTGAAATCAAACTACGTGCTGAAACCGTTTTTAACCAACAAGTTGTTATTATTGACATTATTATATCTCTTAGATATTTTGTTTTAACATAAGTACAATGTGTGATTTGATATATAATTGAATTAAATTATTTTAATATTTAAAATGTCAATAATAATATTAAACTTAATAACAATATCTTATAACAAAATTGTATCTTTATAAATTATTTTAGATTACATATCATTTTAGATATTACATAACCTTTTTAAAAGATGAAATTTAGAGTTAACCTATATTAATAAATCATAGATATTGTTTTTTATAATTATAAAACTTATATTTATTTTATTTATCATTTCCTAAATTCTTGTTTTACAAAGTCTATATATTCTCAATGAAATCTCAATAACAAATATGGTGAAATCTCATGGTTGTTAGGGACAATAACAATATATCCCTCCATCTTTTAACTCTTCTACACATGTTAACATTCAACCTCTCATCCTCTAATTATCTCATATGATGAAATCAGATCCTCCCACTTCTGTCATATTAGAAATTACCGACTACAATGATGGCACTAACCTTCCTGTGCCTTTTACCACCTAAGCGTTACAATACGAAAATTAAACGGATAATGTTAGAGTTGAGAATTTCAACTCGAAAATGATCCATAATATATATGCAAGTTTTTATTTTTAACTACTAGATATATTTGACAGAACCAAAACTAAAATTAGATATCAAAGAAAAACTTAGGGTTAGTATCTTTGTAATCTCCTACGCGGCCACTCGTCTCCCTCGACCCTCCTTCTCATGACCTGACCACTCTGCGCTTTCAACTCCTACGTTTTCCACTTTGTTCTTAAACTTGATATAAAATTTGCCATTTCACTTCCTAATCTTCCTAGTTTTTAACTTTTCATTTTCCACCTTCCCAAATTCTACTCTTCCAACATGTGTAGTGTTACTACGATACGACACATTCACAAAGGCTAAACCCTAACCCAACACGAAAATAAATGAGTTGAGACGACATGACATGGCAATTAATTAGTCGGAGTAGGATCAAACACGCTCAACCCATTTTAGTTTAACTCAACATAACCCGATAACACAAAACGTTTGTCAAGTTTAATTTTAGGTCTAAAACTTTGAAGTATTATCCGCTTAGATTAACCTACTATAAATCTCATGACACCTCGGTACGTGGATCTAATCATCCTATAAGGACACTCAACTTAAAGGATCCATACAAAATTCAAAACTAATCCTTCCACGTATCTATTTCCTACTAATTTCTATCATAAGGCTTGGGGGAGTGGCCTCGCCATCCCCTCGCCATCTTCCTCGCTGAGCATGCCAAGCCACACCGCCGGCTTCGCTCTCGTCCTCGCCAAAATTTCGACGAGCTCGCCATTAACAACCATAGCAACATCACTTGTACCTTTTAGCATGAGAGTTGTACCTTTTAGCATGGTTAACACATGTTGACTACTCCCACCAAATTTGGTCAGCATGTGCTAAGCTGATGTGGCAAGTTTAGCATGTTCAACACATGCTAACCACTCCCTCCAGCCTAACTAAACATGTTATTCGCCCAAAATCCAATCCTCACATCGAAACCAACTGGCCGACTGGGCGTGGCCATGTCTGCAATGTCGACAATACTTGGATAACCACATTATCCTTCCATTTTAATACTATGTTATTTTAATCCTATCTAACAAATGATTATTCTAACTTAAAGATAAAGACTTTGTAACAAAGCATAATGATTCTTGTTTGATATACAGGAACTTCGAATGTATCTCATAAAACGGGTGGTGCGGAACCCACAGATTCCACTTGGCAAACCTTCAAGGATCGGGTAGATTCGATCTGAAAATAATGGGACCCAACCTGTGTTTATCCATACTCTCTTTATTGTTCTTATACAATTAATTTTATCAAAGTACCTGTAAATCTTTGAAAACGAAGAAGTAATGGAAGTCGATCAAGAAACCCCCAAAGCAGGAGTTGTCAATGTTACTTCAATTGAATCATGGGATTCTTATGTTCAACAATCAAAATCTCATGGAACCCCTGTAAGTATCTTCATACCCTTGACCTTCTTCTTCTTCAAAAAGTAAAAAATTCTCTTTCTTTTTCAGTTTGGGTTTAGACTCTCTAAACCCTAATATTTCTATTTTTTTAGGGTTTTCCGGCAAGTTCCGGCTCAAATTTACATTGAAATGATTGTTTTCTGTTGTAAAAATGGCTGGTTATTGCTCCATAAGCTGTAAATGGGGATATTGAAAGAAATTTTCTGTGAATGATCTAATTTTTTTTTTCTCTTCCAATTGGGGTTTCTGTAAACCCCTTTTTTTCAAGTTTTTGGGGTTATGGGGTCAAATTCTTGTCAACCATGCAACGAAAAGTTTGTTTTGAGTTACAAAAATGGCTGATTATTGCTCCTTGAACTGTTGACATGAATATCGAAAATGTTTTTCTTGAAAAAGCTTTCTTAAGTATCTCCATCCCCAGGATCTCGAAAGAAGTTTCTTTATTTCATATTTTTGAATTGGGGTTTCTATAAACCCTATCTTTTCAATTTTTTGTTTGCATTATCGGAACAAACTCATGTTCAATTTTAAATTAAAAACATTATTCTCTGTTGCAAAAATTGCTGAACAATACTCCTTGAATGTCGATGCGAATATCTGATTAGGGGTTTTTGGGTTTACGAATCATGTGATTGAAATTAGAGTAACAAAGTATCTATTCAATCAAACCCTAAACAAAGATGATCTTGTGTCGCAAACACTGCTGATTGCTGCTCATTAAACTGCTAATTTGTGAACTCTTTATTCAATCCAATCCTAACTGTATGTAACCTTAAATTTTTTTGAATTCTTGTATAAAGAGTTTTATTTATTTATTTAAAGTTTACTTAAAAAAGATCATATTGTGTTGCTAAAACTGCTGCTTATTCCTCCTTGAACTACTAACTTGATCCTTTTTTGTTACTCTATAAATTGTTTAAAAGGAAGAACGACAGCAAAGAGTTATTTAGTCAAAACCATATGGGTATTTTGGGAATTCAATATTGTGAAATTGTCTGTTGGACTATAAGGTTAAAATGATCATTTAGGAGATGTTTCTTTTTTATTTTTTCCCTCTTAAGACCTAAATGGATACAGCTGCATGGATTATGATGTCTGTTAATGTATACTTAAAGGCTGATTCTTTTTTGAACTGAATGGATTGTCGTAATTAAATGACTGTTTTACCCTCTGTTTAGAAGTGATGTCAAAAGTTATAATGTTTTATATGTGATTTTGAAAAGAAAATGTATTTTATATACTAAATCATAAAAATAATTTATCAATGAAATAGGGAATGTATAAATTAATTAAATTCAATTTTGTAATAACTTTTCTAAAAAACAAATATATGTTTCTTATTGACACATGAATCACGAAGCAATTATTATCTGACTTCCGAGACTGGAAGTGACCGGAAGAACAATTTTATAATTTTTTAGTTAGCATTCGATCTAAACTTTTATTTAAAAACAATACTTTAGATAAAAAATTGAGATAATGTGATTGGAATAGGTTTTAAAAATATAATAGAAAAGACAGAAATGGGTAGCACATGTAAAAAGGAGCTCTTAATGATTCAAAGCACCATTTCTCACTTAACCAACTAAGCCCATTTTAATACATTAAGTAATAAAAAAAACACCATTATACATCTGTCAATGTTATGTCCTCTCGTTAAGTCCATTAAATAAAAAAATAATAATGTCATAACTTCCACTTTCCTTTTCCATTTTTCTTGTTAATTTTATAATTCAACCAAGTTGAATGACTCTAATTGATGTTTGAATTTTGTAGATTGTGGCACATTTTTCAGCTTCTTGGTGCATCCCATCAGTGGCCATGATCCCTTTTTTTGAAGAATTGGCATTAACTTTCCATGACATAACTTTTCTTACAGTTGATGTTGATGATTTTAAGGTAATTTTCTTAGTTTTAATATGTTGGTATAAATAACTTTATATTATATATTGTTTATGTATAAATAATAAAGTACACTGCCTATATTGGTAGAAAGAGTAAAGTAAGCTATTATTTCGTGCATTGATAATTGTATTGTATAAATGTCTGTTGTAAAACTGGTTCTCTTTTGGTGAAACCATACTTTTAAAAAAGAACTGATCAAAAATAAATGGAAGATTTTCTTGATGTGGATTTTTTCCATACCTATAAAACATGATGTTAATAATTTTCTAGAAATATTTTTCAGTGAGAATTGTATTGCATAAATATACGTTACAAGAGTGACATTCTTTTTGTTGTATAATGCGAAACTGATCGGGAATATAAACGAAAGATTTGTTTAATACGGGTTCTTTTTCTCTATCTTTTAAATTCAACTTTTTAAATATTCCATAAAATATCAAAAAAGTTTTGAATAGTCAAAGGACACCCAAATGTCTTCATTATGTCGATTGTCAAAAGTAACTCTCTTTTTGTTGAGAACATATCTTTATTGGAAATTGATGGGAATTAAATAAATACTTTCTTGATGTGGGGTTCATTTTTTTTTTCTTTTTAAATTATTTTTTTTAGGATGTAGCAACCAAATATGAGGTGAAGGCTATGCCGACATTCTTGTTGATAAAAGAAGGTGATGTAATCGGGAAACTAGTGGGAGCCAATCCCGATGAAATCAAGAAAAGGATCGAAACCCTTCTTCAATCCAATACTCCGTTTGTGGTCTAGTGCTTCTCTAACATGTACCAAGAGCTTAATTTCTTGTACATTCCAAATCACTTTGTATGATATACAACTTGGCTTGTGGGCCCGTTGTTGTACCTTGTGTTTCTTGTTTATGCTAAACTTTATATATGAGGTTGATTTGTGTTCACTCAGTTTGAACTTTTAGTGAGTGGTACATAAAGCATCTTGTCGAAGTAAATCTTGTGTACCAAATTGCAAGATTTGTGCTTGTTGTTTTCGGGAATATTTTGTCTATATTCACATTTTAAGAACTGAATTCTATGCGTAAAAACATTGATTCGTTGGTTTAAGTGATTTGAGATTTATCTGATTAAGAAATAAGTTGGTATCGAATCCAATTTTAACCTTTTTATCAAAATTTGTTGACCTAATGGTGTTTTATATGATTCGAAGTAGGTCAATATCAAATGTAAGAATCTAATTGAACTTTTATTGAATAGATTGTTGATCTCACATGTTATTTATAATTTTATATATAAAACTCAGATTAACTAAAAAACTGTGCAACGATCTTTATGAATTTTACGGCGTGTTTTAGGACAACATAAAAATGGGATTTTTTATCAATGAAAAAATTGCTATTCTTTAGCCCATAATATGTAGAACACGACGGGATAAATACATATTCTTAATCTCTTGTATCTGCAAAAGACGTAATGTCATTGTCATCTTTCTCATTGATAACAGTCTTAATAAGTTTGTAATTTTACTTACAATAACAACATACTTATATTTCGTTACTGATAATAGCAATATGTAATATGAAACATATAAGTTATAATTTTCATGTTACCTATTGCTATTTTCAGTTCATATTTGTAAGTATGTTGCTATCATGAGTAATTGCAAGTATGCTGCTATTATCTAAAAAGTAAGTACATGAAAAAATGTTTGTACGTTGCCAATGTATGTAAAAAATAAAGTATATTTTACAAGTTTCAGGCTGTACACTAGTTTTCAGAATATTTTGGCAACATTCACATTCCCAAAAACCAAATTTCATGGGTAAAAACAAGAAACGGGTCAATATTGAAGATAAATATCTAAGTTTCAACTTTTTATCAAAAATGCTGACCGAATAGCTTCTTTTATCTGATTGAGAAGCATGTCAATATCAAATATAAGAATCTAAATTTCAACTTTTTCTTAAGCAATTTGTCGATCTCACATGTAAATTATATCTAAAACTTAAATGGTGTACTATAAACTTGTGAAATGGCCTTTATGAAATTTATGCCTTGTTTGTTAGATACGAAATATAAGACAAAATATGTTATATTGTTTTTGGCGTGCATTTAATTGAGACTCAAACTAATATCAATCGAAAGAATTGCAATTCTTAATCCCGTCCAAGAAGGTGAAACAATATGGACTATAACTGTATTCATTCTTTTGTTTGTGCAAAAAAAGTGAATGCCCTTCTTATATTTGTCGTAAAAAATAACCCTCATAAATTTGTTTTGTCTTATCCAGTTGAATTCAGTCTAGTCTAGTCTGGTCCCATTCAATTATTTTCCATGTAACAAACACATCGTTAGGGGTTTGTAGAGCTATGTAGGATTCCCTAAAGCGATTGTCTCTTCAAAAGGATCGTTATGTCTGTCTCTTTACTTTTAAGATAAAATGTCTCTTCGTATGATGCTTCTTTATATTCCTTTATTCATCAACTTTTTTCATTTTGAATTTTAGAGGAGCCCCCTAATTATTCAAATAATCCTAAACATAGTGACATAAGAAACGTCAATTGCATAAAAATCACTAACTTTTTCAATTTTTTTGATTTTGACACTGCATTTTTAGTTTTTGCAATTAAGTCATTATGTTTTCAGAAAAGTTGCAATTAAGTCGTTATGTTTTCAGAAAAGTTGCAATTAAGTCATTATGTTTTCCAAAAAGTTGCGAAAATGACCATATGACAGGATGACAACAGGTTACCAGGTCATATGGTTAGATTTGCATTTTTTCAGAAAACATAATAAATTAATAGCAAAAATAAAAAACATAATGTCAAAATCTAGAAATCTGAAAAAGTAAACGAATTTTATGCAATTTACCCTATGCAATTTATACAACATAATCAATTTACATGTCTCATACGTGTCCAAAAAGTAAATTTGTTGTTACCTTGAATAGTTTATCCTAACATCCAAAAAAAAAACATAAAAAAAAAAAATCAAAGTTCAATGCTACTTGTGACAAAAAGCAATTTTGTCACAAGTAGCATTGAACTTTTGAATTTTTTTTGGTTGTTAGGGTAAACTATCCAAGGTAACAACAAAAAATTACTTTTTTGGACACGTATGGGGCATGCAAAGTGATTAAGTTGTATAAATTGCATATGGTAAATTGCATAAAAGTCGCTAAGTTTTCTAGATTTCTAGATTTTGACACTATGTTTTTTTATTTTTGCTATTAAGTCATTAGGTTTTCTAAAAAATTACAAATCTGTCCATATGACCTGGTAACCTGTTGCCATCCTGTTATATGGTCAACTTTTTAGAAAACATTAACTTAATTACAAAAACTAAAAATACAGTGTCAAAATAAAAAAAATTAAAAAAGTTAGTGACATTTATGCAATTTACCCTTTATTTAATCGAAAAACTATCTAAAATTTAATTAACAAATGACTAAAATTGTTAGCAAACGATTAAATGTTATAATCTAGTCTAATAACTTGCTGCTCCCTGGTTCTGATTTTCAAACCGAACATACTTTCTGACTGAAATTTTTATGGTGTGTGATCGATCCAACCAAATCATGCACAATTGCACATGTCTGGGGACCAAGATTGTCGTTTTGATAATAAATAGGGTCCTATGTGAAACAAATTAGAGTAAAAGGGTCTATTCTGTCATTAGTAGATTTTTGTGGCGACGTGTTACTACGACGAACACCCGCCAACCAGTGACACCAATCTCAATCTCCACGATTTTCCCCTTTCTTCCCCAACCCCAATTGCACATTCGCATGTGCTTTTTCAAACCCACCGAATACTACCCTCTAAAAATCTCCCCCAATTTATAACCCATTTCACGTTTTTTCATCCCAAAACCCACAAAATTCCCATACGGGCAGTCGATTTCTCTGGTCATTTCCCGCCGGAATATCGAATTCCGGTTAAGGTTTCCTTAAAAACAGGAAATGGTAGCACCGGAGGAGGATGATAATTCGAATTGTTTCTTCGATTTCAGTCTGATCGAACAGTTTCCGGTCCCCGGAGGTGAACTTCCCTCGCTCGACTCGGATTTTCACTGGTCGTCTAATCCATTCCCCGATTCAACTAATCTTAGGTCAGTTTGTTTAAATCTTCGATTCAGTCAATTTTGCTATGGGATCAATTTGTTTGATCATATAATCTTGTTTGTGTTCTTAATTTTTACAGCTTTTCTACATTGCTAAATTTAATTTTGTTATGAGGGTGTTTGGATGCGCTTTTTACTTAAATAATCGGAATCAAAATTAGATTACAGAATTATTAGCAGTTTAAAGTTAGGTTTGTCATGTACTCATTAAGCAGTTTTAATGGTTCTTACTTCGATCCTAAATAATCTGAAAACGAGCTTTACATAATTAAGTAATTAGTTTTTTTTAGTTCAGGATTGTTAGGTACCTCTACATCTATCAGGTTGATTAGTTTTGTTAATTTTTTAAATTTGATCAATTATGACTGCAGTTTACAAAGCAAGCTTGAGATTTTTGACCAAAAACTAGTATCATCATCCAAAATTGAAGTCTAACTTTGACTTTTATGAGTCAATTTGGTCCCCTTTAAATTAAAAAAAAAAAAAAAACGGATAAGAATAGTTCACGTGATTTTTGTGGCTCCCAAAATCAGAATAAGATAATTATACAATCATTCAATTATATGTTTGATTAAAGAAACTTATCTGTTGAACTCGATGCACGATTATGAAAAATAGCCGACGAACATGTTCCTTGTTTATTTTGTTTTCTATTAATTACTCAAAATAATCAACATGGATTTTGTTTTAATTTTGCAGCAAAGGTTTTGTGGATTCATGTGGAAAATCAAATGCTACCAAAGAAGACGAGTCTAGAAAGAGGTATCATTCTTTTCATCTTTCCAGTTATTTATTTATCTATCTATTTATTTTTATTTTATTATTATTATTATTTTAAAAAACGTAGGTCGCATCCTGGACCGTGCTCGGATACAAAAGCATGCCGAGAGAAGAAAAGAAGGGATAAGCTGAATGAGCGGTATGATTTTTTTACTCATTAAGTTGTGTACAGATAAAGTGCTGTCTGGATAAATAATGTTCAAAAAGTATTTGAGCAAATGACGGCCCACCAAAATTAAAATAAAAAGTAAATAATGGCAAATTTGTTAAAAGGTGGGACTTACTTTTTTTGGTAAGTCGTTCTTTCTACATTAAGTAAAATAATTTACTGAATTAAGTAAAACGGAAACAAGACTTATAATGTTTTGAATTTTGAATTGTCATGAAAAGGTTTCAAGAACTGAATGAAATATTGGAGCCCGGAAGGTCACCTAAGACGGATAAAAGTGTAATATTGGCGGATGCTATCCGAATGGTGACTCAATTAAGAAACGATGCAGTGAAGCTTAAAGAATCTTCACAAGATTTGGTGGTGAAAATCAATGAGTTGAAGGTAATTCAACTTGTTTACACTTTTGCAACATTAATAAAATCGGTTGTACAAAAAATTTGAAAAACGTTGTATATAATATTATACGGCAGGTTGAAAAGAACGAACTAAGAGACGAGAAACAGAAGCTAAAAGCGGATAAAGAGAAACTAGAACAACAACTGAAAACCGCCGCCTGTTGTGGGCCACCAGCCGCCTTTTACCCGCCACCTCACCCTGTAATCCCGGTCCCACACAACAAGTTCATGCCATTCATGGGATACCAAGGAGTGCCAATGTGGCAATTTGCTTCCCCAAATGCGGTTGATACCTCAAAAGATCATGTTCTTCGATCCCCACTAGCATAGAAGAAATTAAGGTCTTAATTTGTGCAGATTGGAAAGAAATTATGTGAAAAAAAAACACTCTCTTTTGTCTGATCTTATATTAGCTATTGATGAACATGGTCGTGAATCATGATCAGTTTTAAGTGTAATTTTTTGACTTCTTGGTAAATGTATCCAGATTTTGAACTTGCTGGAAGTTTTTTGCACAGTGGGTTTGACTTTTTTCTAGTAACTTCAAATTTGTGTTTAAAATGTCTTTTGTTGGTGAATGGGAAGTTATCGAGTTCATAGCAAGTCTTTTGAAAATACGATGGAAGTCTGGAATATAGTATGTCAATTTTGGTGCATTTTTTCATTTTTCAAAGTGGTAAAAATATTGAATTTTTGAACAGGATGACATCTTAATCGTTCGATAATGCATATCTATTGAGGTATATTTGTATTTGAAGAATTCGAAAATGCTAATAAGTTGGTAAAGTTTATTGAAAGTTTTTATTATTAAGGATGACTATTGGTTTATATATATTTAACATCAAAAGAAATGCCAATGTATACTTAACCGGATTGAAACATTATAAATTAATCGAGCACTATTCAAAACTTCATCGTGTCGATTACCATACTAATATTTAATCTTTTTCGTTTAGAAATATTTTATCTCCGTGCGCTCTCTCTAATTTTATGTTGTTCAACACTTTTTCAAATAATATTCCAAAATTTACAGACGCGATAACCAAAACGACGTTGCATTTCGGCCACTTTACTAAATAAAAAATTAAATTACAATTTATAAGAGGGTTATTGTTACCGTAGCACCATAAACTTTCGAATTTTACCCGATTTGGTCCTTAAAGTTACATTTTTTGCGCAATGGGCCATTAAACTTTTAAATAACGTGTCAAATAAGGAAAAATCAAGGGTTTTAAAGAAGTTAGCCGGTTGATGGCTTATGTGGCTGTATGAGGTAGACACAGACATGGACAACCATTCCACTTTACCAAGGCTGGGTTTGAATCGCTTAAAAAGGAAAGCGTTTCAAGGGACTACGAATCAAACGTAACCCCCATTCTCATCATCACCGCCCCCATTGTTGTCCGTCTTCTGGGAATCTAAATCCACCCAAAGCTTTTGCTAACTGGCTGGTATCTCTTTTGGTGTTCCTTCCTCTTTCTCCATTAGCCCTTTCGTCGATACCACCAGGAGTGTTTACAATTCCATCGACATTCACAACATGATTGTCTTCTTGATTCTGGTTTCTGCACCAATATGTGGCTCGATTACCATCATGTAACTCAATTCTGGATTGTTCCTACCCTGTCTCCAACGCTGGATTTGTCTGGCCCTAGCGGTAACTGCGATGAATATGAAGTTTTCGTAAATGAAAATACGACACATGAAATACAAAATCACGATCGTGTTGAGAATGAAACACGAAAACCAATTGATTGTGGAACGAGGTGCTTGTGGTTAAGAAGAATTACTGTTACCAATCGGTGATGATGATGATGTTAGTCGGTGGAGATCTTGAGCTTGACGGTGATTTCGGTGTCGTAAACCTTACCAGATCTTCAATCACGTGATTAGCCTGAATAATTGTTGTTTTGTGATTTGTTGATACCGAAGTGCAAAAATCAGCGAAGTATTAATTTTGATTTGCCGATGGGTTGGAGACAACGAAGTCTCTCCAACGCTGGATTGTTCCTAGCCTGTCTCCAACGCTGGATTTGTCTAGCCCTAGCGGTAACTGCGATGAATATGAAGTTTTCCATCATGTAACTGCTTTAATTCTGGATTGCAATCATGTAACTCAATTCTGGCGTTGTCTAGCCCTAGCAGTAACTGCTTCAAGTTGTCTAATCTGACCCTCGATCCTACAGTGTGCGGTCTCTAGTTCGTTTAACAAAGAGCCGTGACTGAAGGATGGAGGTGGTGGCGGGTCCACTAATGGCTCTTGGTTCTAATCAAGATCCATAACCATATCATCGTTCATGTTATTAGCCATCTAATTTTATAGATCCCTAAATTTTGAATTCAAAATATCTTTCACCTACAACACAAATTAATGTGAAAATTAAAAGAAATTAACATCAGATTAAAACAAAACAAGTAAATTTTCATAAAACGAAGGGTATATCAAAGAATTTATCGAATTCGAAAAATCTGACTTAATCGAGAGAAGTTTCATCTCGAATTCTAAACTTCCTTTATTTTGGGTTTTAATAGGGAATTACGTTTGATTTGTAGTCCCGTGAAACCATTTCCTTTTTAAGCGATTCAAACCTAGTCTTGGTGACGTGGAATGGCTGTCCACGTTTGTGTCCACCTAATAAAGCCACATAAGTTCTCAACCGGCTAACCTATAAAAACCCTTGATTTTCCCTTATTTTACACGTTATTTAAAAGTTTAACGACCTATTGCGTAAAAAAATAATTTTAAGGACCAAATCGGGTAAAATTCGAAAGTTTATGGTGCTACAGTAACAATAACCCTTTATAAGAAATATGGAACAATTTAAGATTTAAAAGCCTATTATTTAAAGTCTGTTTGATGTTATAAAATAAAATTATGAAAGAATGAAATGAACAACCTAATAAAACTAGAATAGACCATCGCACGTTGGAAGAAAAACCCTGAAAAGGATTACTTGAAAAAAATAGCAACTTGCTTGGTTCATTCGTTTACTACACTATCATACTTTCATTTCATATTAATCCTTTGAATATTTACCAAGATATATATTTTCCTTCGCTTATTTGTTTCTAAATAAACGTTGATCATTTATCACCTAATAAAGATAAAAAAGAAACAGTCCTAAGTGTTGTTTTTTTTTTTTTACCAAATATTTTTACATATTCTCCCTCGCTTATTTTACATATTTTCCCTCGCTTATTTGTGCCTAATAACATCTACAACAAATGAAGTCACGCGTTCTTAGATCAAAAATTCCCCTTGGAAGTGGGAAGTTATTAGCCCACAATTTATAGAAACTCATTTTAACGCTCACAACCAATGTGAAATTAGATATGTATTTATTTTGTAAATGGATAAATCTAAGAAATAGCAACGTGTATTCATTTATTTGTGTATTATAACATTGTATGGGTAAGCATTTTATTGGAATTTCTATTTTCTTAGGAGTATTTTGGGGATAACTTGAGTTATAGGTTCAACTTGGAATCCCAATTCATGAAATTAGCATTCGTTTCCCTTTTATTTGCAAGGCAGTAGCCTAACTAATTCAATGCTATTGCTACTTATTCCAAAAACCAAACAGGAAAAGGGTAATTGTTTTCACGCTCTACAATCCACTATAGCAACCATACTTAGGCTATGTTTAACAGACTAACTGAAAAACTAGCTGCTAGCTGAAAAACTAGCGGTAGCTAGAAAACTAGCGACTAACTGAAAAACTTGCTGAGCTGAAAAACTAGCTAATAATAAATGATGTTTGGTAAAAACTAACTGATAAAATTAGCTGGAAATCGTAAAATGACATAAAAGGACATGCACAAAATTAATCCAATATTATAAGAAAAGGAAACATATCCCGTGTGAGGGTAAAATGGAAACATTTTGAAACCGCTACTCAAAACGTTACTATTAGTAGCGTTTAAAAAACCTAGCTTTTTAGCTAGCTTATAAGTTAATTTTTGGATTCCCAAACATGTCAAAATGAAAAAGCTCGAAAAAAACGTTAGTTTATACGCTAGCTGTGGCGCGCCAAACATAGCCTTATTCGCCAAAGTAGTTCCGGTTGCTGCAACCTATTAAGGGATATTATGAATGCAAAAGAGATTTTAGTTATAAAAAGAAGTTAAATATAGTAGAAAAGGATTAAAACAGGTGTTTGTGTGTGTGCATGCAAGGAAATGTTGTCTATCAATAAGTCCTAAGTGTTGTTTTTTTACCCAAGTAGGAAATAATTTTCGTACAAGTTGTAAATGGTTTGTTTTCCTAATTTCCGGATACCTATAAAAAGAAGTTAAATATAGTAGTAAATGGTTTGATGCCTATCACTACAAATTTCCTTATTAATCTAAATATGTGACACCTTTATCCAATTTAAATGTAACGAATCAAGTAAATAAGAAATGGAACTTCAAAAATAAATACATAGATATTCATCAAAAACCACCAACAAATGACATAAAACATAGAGAAATATAATCACATAACCAGACCATTCCGTAATTCTGATAACCTTTGGAATCGCTTCTCTAATTGCTATTGTAGAAATTACATTGTAGAAAAACAAACTAACCAATTGTTATTGATTTGCATCACCAATATCATTTAAGTGTAATATGATGAACTTGATGACCAATGCAATATTAATAAACATTGAACTAGTAAGGGTGGTGCAAAGTGCACACTTGTTTGAGTTTATTTTGATTTACGTATACTGGTATTTAGGGAGAAGCTCTGAACAACGGGGTTTCAGGGCAGTGCCCCTAGTAACGGGGTCCAAGATGTAGAGCCCCTGGCTGGGGTCGAGCTAGGTTTGAGCCCGGTCTTGAACCCATCGAAATACCCGATTTTGAACCTAATATTGAATCCATTTGACCTATTTTTCATAACAGTTAAAGGGCGGTTTTGGGTGTTTTTGAAACCGCCTTGGGCAGTTTTACACCAGTTACGAACATGGGTTCTTTCCATGTTTTTTGGTCATACGAATTTGATACAAGAGATCAGCTCATCTTCTTTATACTCTCCGGTTCTAGAACACTGAACTGTATCCGATTGAACTTTCGATTGTACCATTGAAATACTTCAATCTGAAAACGTATCACGCCTTTCAGTGTGTTCCAAGCATCGAAAACCAAAATTCTAACACCAATTAATGGAGGTGAAATTTTACCAATTTTAAAAGAAGGTATTCACTTTACTTAATGAAAATTACAGGTTGACCTGTCAAAATCCATTAATTGCAAATCCAAAAGGCATGCTAACATGCATAAGAGAACCGACATAAAAAATTGGCAAAAATGAATTAAAGGGCAGGTAGATCGAGATAAATGAGGAAGGAGGCAGTAAAATGGAAACGAATGCAGTAGGAGAAGAATTTTCATAAATCTTATAGTTTTGTCAAATTAAAACCATTTGAATTCAAAATTACCTCAAGATTGTGAAATGGGGACACAAAGGGTGGAATTAGGTAGCCAAAAGAATCAACCCATCAATTGTGGTCATCGTCGTCGTTGAATCCGGTTAGTTGCACATTTGTCGACGTTGTTTTAACCACTGTTGTAAAACTCGACAAACTCGGCCGAGTACTTGGAATCCGGTAATGCCTAGGTGCTTTTCTGAAAATCTGTCAAAAAACCCAGAATTGGTAAAACTCGAGTCAAACTCGGAGCAACTTGGTCCAATTCGGCCAAAGTCGGCCAACTCGGCCAAACTCAGAAAAAGTCGGTCAAACTTGAAACTTTTGACTTTTTCAAATAAAGAAATAATAATTGTTAAGTAACTAATTTAACATGTATCATATATTTACTTGTTTATTAAACATTATGTTGTTTAATTTTAAATTTTTTAGTTTTAATTCAAATTTGATGCTTTTATCATTGTATTAAGTATCTTAGTGTGTATAAACATGTAATGTTTACGTATTTTTTAGTTTCTTAAATGATGTATTTTTGACTTCTAGTACTTCTAGTACTTCAGTCATTCAGTGTGTATAATCATATAATATTTATGTATTTCTTTGTTAAATGTGTAGGGATTTTTGACTTGTACTATTTGTAACACCCGGTTTCTCATACAAAGTACACCTAAAATTTTGCAAACAATTATACATTAAAAATGGGTATACTTGCACTCAACCCAGGAAAAACAAGATGTTATCAAACATTAATTACACAAAAGGTCCTTAAAATTTGACCAGACATTACAAATAAACCTAACACAACTAAAGGACATGCTCTGAGTTGTCTATCTCTCTTTATCACATGCTTTCCCCTATCACTGCTACAGATACCTGCAAAACAACAAACAACTCAAGTGTAAGCTTATAAAGCTTAGTGAGAAATCTCAATCATACTCCACAATCTCTTTTAGTAAACTCTCTTCTCATTCTTCTTTTTGCTAGTCTCATTAGCAATATTCACTCTCTCTAAACTCTGAAACCTGCAAACATATTAGCTTTACAAACACCAGCTAATTAGTAGTAATATCAACTCAATAAATAAGTATCTCAACTGATACTACTCATAAACTCAATCCTACATACTCGTATAAACTCATTTCACTGTTAATTATGCTCAATTATAACAGTTATCATGGTTGTAGCAATCAAACTCAAAGACTCTTTAAGTCACTCACTCTAGCATATACTCTGATCTTATGCTCAAGTATAGACTATAACTCGTCTCTTGTTATCCACAATTAACATAACCACTTTAACTCTAAGCTACCGCAATATCAATACAACACACATATATGTACAACATATGTATTAACTCAATCTCTATGATTATCTCAGTCATTCAGTATATTCATTCAAACCAAGTACTCGTATATAACAGTGAATTCTAAACCTTGTTTAACTCATACAACTTAGTATCTCAACCAATTAACATGTACCATAATTCAATTTAGATATAGTCAAACTATATATAATGAATTATAACTACTCACCTAATATCGGCTTGGTACGTGGAACTCCCAATTTGCGCGTACCGGGCTTCTGTTCGCTAGACTTGGTTATATCACCATAGTCTAAATCAATTCTTCAACATCTACAATCATCTCAATATCATCTATCTCAAAGATGTATCAATCAAAAGAGGAAAAAGGAGTATAAACGGTAAATATCAACTCAATATTTACCGAAATCCCCAATTCCGCGGTTCTACTCATTCAACCGTAGAAACTCGACAATACTCTCACCAATAACTCTAAAGGCATCCACTAACAATCTACTATCAACATATATAACAATATATAATGAAATCACGAAATCAAAGTTAGGGTTTCAAAAACCCCAAACCGAAGAAATCACTCACCTCGACGAATTAGGAAGCAAGAACGCGTGTACGAGATTAGATCCGCATCTCCCCATGTTTCCCTACGATTCTCCAGCTTCAATTTGACCCAAAATCACCATTTGGAGCTCTCAAGGTCGAAAAGGAAATGTTTTTCCCGTAATGAGCATTTTCTGCACATTTAAAGGGTCTGTCAGGTCCACACGGCCCGTGTGGAATTCCACACGCCCCGTGCAAGTCTGGAATAGCCTACTGCAGGATTTCACACGGCCCGTGTGGAATTCCACACTCCCCGTGTGATTCTGGAAAGGCTCACTGCAGGATTTCACACGCCCCGTGTGAAATCTGCACGCCCCGTGTGAATCTGGAATTTCACTTAGTTTTTCGATCGTAACTTTCTCGTTTCTTATCCGTTTTTAACAATCCTTATATGCTTAGAAAGCTAAGGAAAAGTTCTACAACTTGATTAGGCTAATTATAACTTTAGATTAACACATCTCTAAACAACTCATATGTAAGACCACACCGACTATAAGGTAATAACTCTACTTACCTTAGTAAGCATCTCAAAATGAAAATGGGTCTTACAAGTTCTCTCCTCCTTCAAAAGATTCCGTCCTCGGAATCTCTTAGAATAGGTATGGTCTATAAAACCATCTCACCACCACAATCACACATCACTTACGATAATGATATTATCCTTTCGTCATCTCATATGACATGTACATATTGTCATATCTCATTTACTCATAATATAATTAACGCCCGTCATCAGTCTCATAAGATGATCTCTATAGCTATATTGGCTATCATCATTGCCACGTAGGCAAGTACTCACTCTTTTATAGCGCACCCTTCGTTGTAGCTTCGTCGACATCAAAGTATCTCACCTTACTCCTCAATTGATACTCCAATCACTATCATTATTTGCATACATTCATATTTATGACTCACATCGAGCCACATTCTCATTGTACCATCCTTCAATAAGGAAAACGGTCCTACTGATTCCAATACTCATTCTCTCTCAATTTACTCCTCTAATTGCAACCTGTCAATTATTGACTCCTTATCAACACAACTCATGAATATTAGAAACTATCTCGAGTTTCATTCACGTCTCCTCTAATTTGGTTTTTAACCTTCGACCCTTTGATCACATGAGACCCCTTTCAGTTGTCTTATCACCACAACTGATTATTACTTCTCTGAAAGCTCATTTATCTCTACTCCCATCTCAGCACACATATTAGGTTTTTACCCAATATTCAACTAACAATCCTCCACCAAAATGGCTCCTCTTCATATCAGTTCAACAACATACCTCATGTTGTTTCTCTCGATTACTCACTCATTATATCCTCTCTTATGTGGACAATCCACATCACATTCTCATTAAATCATTAGCTTTATCAAACTCAATAATTTATTATCAAATAAATTCTCAACACAACCGCATATATTCCTCTTGACATACCATCAGTAAGGATTTTTCCTCTCGCCACCTCTTCGTCATTATCACCTCAATCTCTAATTCATCCGAATGACACAAAATAGGTGATAGATATACAACTCATCACAATCTCCACACATGAAATATTTTTCTAATTTTTCCAGGTTGTTTTTTGATTTTTTTGATTTTTTTATTTTGTAGATAGAATAAGAAGCTAAAATTATTAGATTTTTTTATAAATTCTAATTACTTTTTCCTAATTTATTATTTTTTTAATTTATTGATCTCCAAAATAAGTGGCTAGGATTGCGTCTCTCTGTCTCACAAAATTTCCAATGTCTCATTTGAACTCATATATATATATATATATATATATATATATATATATATATATATATATATATATATATATATATATATATATATATATATATATCTATGATATATTATAAAGCAGGGATAAATTACAATAGCTATAAAGCACAGAAGTCTTAATTTTAAGACCTTGTACAAGTATGAATTGCATTCTTGCTGAGGACCCACGTAATTAAAACAGCCGGATATAAACTGTTATAATGATGTGCAACTCTTTTACATGAATTTAGATGGATCACTGACATGTCATTAATCTATGCTGTTAAATATATTAACATTTTAAAACAATCAACGGTCCATGATAAATATCAAACTTTTCACATGGATCGTGAAATTGAAATTTGAAACTCTTCCTTCAAAAGTTCTCTATAAATGTTTCATCATCCTCTTTTTCACTCTTAAACCAGAGCAATCATCTTCCTCCCATCTCTCTCTAATTTGAAAAATCTTTCAAAAATCCCAAAACACATCTCTTCGTCTTTACAATCATCGATGATTTTCTACCACCCATCCTCGGCCCAACCACCACAGCCATCAACGTCACCGTCACCAAGACAATACCACTATTGCCGCTACTAAACACCACCAGCATCACTGCTACAAAATCGTGTCTTCTGTATTACAAAATTGAAATCCTAGATTAGTTGAGTATGTAATTTTTGGTTTAAATTTTAGTGTAAATACCGGAAAAAAAAACACAAATCTATCATTTATTTCAATCTTTTATTGTAGATCTCATTTTATTTATGTAGAAAAAATTCTGGAAGATGCAAACCACAATCAAGAACAGAAAAATCCAGATCCATCGGCGATATATATATACGTATATCAACACCCAAACCCAAACTTACAGATCTCTTACGGAACAATCCCAATCAGAAGCACTGCCACCCCAAGAAACGCGTAACACAACCCAAATCTTCTTCTTCTTGACTGGGGAAACCATCGGATCCGCCATCTAAATTGCATTTCGATCCTCTGTATATAATCAGTAAACCAAAATCAGAACCAAGAAAAATCAAAATCAGATAAGAAAACTAAAGTCGGATTTGGAATCGAGAAATTATGTCCCGATAAAACACAATAAAACGAAATGAAAATCCCGATAAAACACAATAGAGACAATGGTAGAAACGGATGCGGATCATGGTGTTGATACCACTGCTTCGTCAAAGGACCGGATCGACAGATTCTGCTTCATCATCACGGTGTTGAGACGACTGCTTCATCAGCGGCGGCGAGTATTTGACATCAGAACCGGTGTGACATATTCTGCAAAGGAAAGGAGGCGGAACGACGGTATCGGGAGGAAAGGAATGGAACCGGATCGACGGTTTGTTTGCAACGATTCTGAACACGTACTGCAGCGGATCGGGAGCAAAGGAATAGAGGCGGCGATGTGGAGGTAGAGATAGGCAACGGGAACCTGGTCTGGGATCGGAGAAGACGGAGGAGGTGGTATCAGACCGGAGAAGATGGAGGAGGCGGAAGGAGAACCGGAGAATGAGATGGTCACCGGTGGTAACAGATCCCGTCGAAGCCGGTGGTATCAGATCGGAGAAGCTGAGTCGGTCGGAGTGGAGCCGATTGCGGTGGATAGGGAGCAAAGGAGGGGAGGTCGACTGGTTGCAGCTGTGAACGAGATCTCAATGGAGGCGATTGTATAAAGATTTTAGGGTTAGGTTAATTTTATATATATATTAAAATGTAATAATATTCATCCGATCTTGCAATTAGAACCTCAATCGGATCTGGCCGAACCGGATGAATTGGAGATGGTTCCGTTGGTTATGGCGGCTAGCAGGTATGGCGGAGATGGAGATGGAGAAGGTAGCAGGTACGGCGGAGATGAAGAAGGAGAAGGTCATAGCCGGCTGAATCAGGAGGCGTAGAGGTCGGATGAATGGGAGCTAGAGCTGTTTGTATGAAAGGGAGCTAGAGCCGTTCGGATGAATGTAACCTGCAGTCACTGAAGCAGATGGCTAAAAATTTGACCCATAAAAAAAACCTCGGTGGTCTTGATGGATGTTGATCGGTAAAACCTCGGTTCCATGCTATGGAGAAGAGAGGCAGAGACAAAGTAGGCATCGGCTGTGTTACGATATTCAATTGATTTTATATAAACTTATATACCAATTTAATATTAAATTAAATGGCAATCATAATCCCACTTTTGACTTTATATCCATGCTTTCCGTTTATCACGATTCATATGTCTGCCACACTTCAATGGCAATGATAGTCCTTTGACTTTAGCACTCCTATGAATTTTCACAAAAACACATTTATGAATTTTCTCAAAATGATTTTAATTATGAGACAAGGACAATGAAGCCATCAAACAACTTCTTATTAATTTTTTTTTGGTATTTCCATCAAGCGAATTTGTAGGTAGTAAAATTTGTATTTTAATTCTTTATGAAACCTGTATCCAGATTATATATAATTACTTGCGATGCCCCCTTCTAACATTGCCATCTGCTTCAAAAGCCACTTGATGCTTTCAAGTTTCAACGCTTACAGATGCTTCGAACACACCATAAAACCTCAAACCATAACCAGCTATCTGCTGCAATAAAACTAATCGTCCTAAAAAATTATTTGCCAAATAAATGGTCTCATGGTCAAAAGATAACTTTGGCAAATTTTGAAATTCTTTTATGTAGATTAATCAAATCATTAGAATTTTTTATAATCAAAGGGTTGTTTTTATAAATATCTTAGTCATTTGGTGGTACTTGGATATAGGAAACGAGTGTTGGGTTAAAAAAAATATAACAATTGGATGGGAAGCATTTTATTTTCTTCTACCAGATTGTAATATTGGTAATTTGGTATATAAACGATATTTTTTAGGAGAAAGGGTGGAGGGATATCTTTTTTCTATTGATGGAAAGTGTGATTTTAGTTATAGTAAAAAGAGTTAAATTTGATAACTTTTGGAATATGAATAGGGCTTCATACAAATTTCTTAATAATTTGAGTTTTTGCGTTGTATAGAGTACTTATCTTATCTTATAATATATTGGATTCAGAGTAAAATCAATTCGAAAAATGGAAAATAGAATTTTCTTACTTTTCTTTGAATTTGAACAATTATGATAAAATGCCAATGCTAACAACTATTTGATTGGTTTAAGGTTGTTGGTGATTAATATGAAGGCATTGTGATGGTTGTTCGTGCAGCTCTTATCTGCTTTAAATTGACGCTCGAGAAGTCCTAAAAAGTATTATTACTAATCAAAAGTATGTTAGAAATAGCAATCTATTTTCATATTTTTCCAATACGGACAATGTACTTTGTTTTTGCCTATAACAGTCATGTAGTTAGATTTGTGGTTTACATAATCTTATATTTTATTAAATTTGTGGTTCAAATAGAATAGAGAGAAAAGAACAGTTTACTTGGTTTTTTCTTACTTTGGTTGCATGTTAGATGAAGAACATGAACATATGCGAAATATGGCCTTAAACAGAGATTTTGGGGGTTCTATTTGTACATGACCAGATCTTTTTGGGGCTGATTTGGAATCTAAATTCTTGAAATCCTGTTGGTGCTGTATTTGCAAATGTCCGTAGTTTTTGAAATCGTGCTAAAAAACTTTGTTATTACATTCAATCCTATTTTCCGTTGAACAGTATTTTTACTAGGATGATTGTTTATTGAGCCATTATTTTTCGTTTTTAAGTCTTTCATATTTTTAGTTTTGACGTTATAGGTTTTGAACCGGAAAATATTGTCCTAGGAAAATGAATATGTTGATAATTTGTAGGTTTTGAACCGGAAAATATTGTCCTAGGAAAATGAAAATGTTGATAATTTGAAAAGTAAATTTGAATAATTTGAAAAGTTTGAAATTTAAATAATTTGAATAATCTGAAAATTTGAATAATTTTGAAATGTTTGAAAATTTTGAATCAATTGAAAATTTTCGAAATTTGAAAATTTGGATAATTTGAAAACTTTTAAAAATTTTAAATATAATAATCTTTAAAATTTGAAAATTTTGAATAATTTTGAAAAGTTTGAAATTTGAATAATTTGAAAAATTCAGAAATTTGAATAATTTGAAATTTTGAAAATTTTCCATAATCCATTGTATATTGTATATCAAATTTAAATACTATATTTATTATATAAATAATAGTAAATAAATTGCTTCAAAGCTGGGTAAAAGTAGCAGCTGATAAGATCCTATACTTACCACCGCTCTGGCTACCCAAAATGACGTCTTAAGGGAGCTCGATAGTAGAGGAGGAGCTTCCAAGCTGACCGAAAGTCTTAGAGCTGAGTGAAAATGTCTTCAACACACATTTAACCTAGAATATTAACATATCCTAAATTTTAACCCAAAATGTTGCAAAAGATAATAATAATAGCATCATCGTTAATTATTTATCGAAACAAATTGAACATCATCGCCGCATCGCGTGTGTTTCAGTTTCTTAAAAATTACAAATACAAAATGTTTTTCGAAGTCTAAATACGACCCCATATAACAAAAAAGATAATTATTTTTTGGAGAAACTATAAGTTATGCTTATAGTGCTATTTCATAACATGGGTCCAAAATAATTCAAAGTAAAACAATTCACAAGCAGCTAAACGGAATTATTGTCATCATGTTTTAACGGTCAAATAAATAATAGAGATATTTTGTGTAGATTATAAGTTTACAAAGGACAATATTATAGTTTTTAATTCATTATTTTGTGTATGTCTGTGTGTGGCAATGTGTATGTGAACATTACTACGCATGTGATTGTATGTTTTGTGTGCATTGCAGGTAAAATGTTTTATCAAGAAAAAAATTTGACAGTACAGAGTTATATTTGTTAGCTTTTGAAAACATAGTGTCTTATTATGAAAAATTGTAGGTATAATGATATAATTATTAATTGGGTATATTTTTGAAAGTAGACTATCTTAATATGAAAATTTTGAAAGTATAATGCTACAATTGGGTAGAATAACGAAAGTATACTGTCTTAATTTAAAAAACTGGAAGTACCAAGCTATAATAGGAATAAATGAAACTACAATGTCGTGCACTTACAACTTTAATTTCTTCTCAAATTGCATTAATTATGCCCCTCGAGTATTTATCGTCCCCTATTTCGTTGGAAAGGTAATCAATCGGCCGAAAAGAAATTAATCACTCTCATGACAACCGAAAAAGTAATTGCCGAAACGAAACTATTTGCCGCCGCCGCATTGCGCGGGTACGCAGCTAGTATATATATATATATATATATATATATATATATATATATATATATATATATATATATATATATATATATATATATATATATATATATCAAGGTTGTAGAAGTCGCTAGGCGGTAGGCGGGCGGTCGACTGGGGCCTAGGACTAGTCGGCGCCTAGGCGAGGAGTATTAATTGTAACAAAATTTTATTTTTTTAAATTTAGATATTACATATGTCATCAAACATCAGAATGTTTAGACTCATTAATGACTTTTTTTTTATCATTTTAATCATCGATAATTGTAACTTAGCCACCGATTATCATAATTAATGACATTTTCTATATTTAAATTTTAAAAATTTAAAAATTTGTGTTTTTGAGAATTTGATAATTTTTGAAAATTTTTAAAATTTGACGATTTTTTAAAATTTTGAAATTTGAAAAATTGTTAATTTTGCCGCCTAGACCCGCCCAGACCCGCCTAGGCCCGTCTAAACCCGATTTTGACCGTCGTTGACCAAATCCACCTAGCTTGACCGCCTACCACTAATCGTAGGCAGAACCCGCCCGCCTAGGCCGACTTTTACAACACTGATATTATATATATATATATATATATATATATATATATATATATATATATATATATATATATATATATATATATATATATATATATATATATATATATATATATATATATATATATCAAAAACCAGGAAATGAGGCAATTATAAGTTTAATTTTTGTATTTTTTAGTTTAACATGACTATAACGTTAATCCTGCTAATTTTTAATTTATATTAGTCATAATTTTAGTTTTGCAAGTTTTAACGAGGTAATTACAAGATGGGATAATGATCTATAAGGGTAACTTTGTCTTATGTACACATTTAGTCACTTATGTTTTTTTTGTCCACATTTAGTCACTGAACTTAGTTTTATACTTGATTTACATATTAACTTTTTAAATTTGTTCACATTTAGTCACATATGTTTTTTTTGTCCATAAATGACCATTAAGTTATTGGTTATATGTGTACCAAAAAAATAAGTTTAATGGTCATACGTGTATAAAAAAAACATAAGTGACTAAATATGAACAAATTTGAAAAAAATTCATAGGTAAATCAAACACAAAAATAAGTTTAGTAACAAAATGTAAACAATTTTAAAAGTCATTACCCTACTAAGTCATTATCTTTTACAAGTTTAATCTATATAATTTTTTGTTTAAGATAGTTTTAGTTTTAGTCCTTTTTAATATTTAATTTGTATTAATTATATTTTTGGTCAAAATCAATTGTTAGACCAAGAGAAGCCGTAACCCTCACCCCAAGGGGTTGAAGTGCCACGTAAGCTCCACCTCACATTTCTCTCACATTCTCTCACCCCTTCAATTCTAGGAAATGGTAACCCTCACCAACCGCTCACTTTTTCATTAAATAATTAAAATAATTTAAATTAAATCAAACTAATTTTTTTAAAATAACATTTCATTAATTAAAAGAAATTAAAATTACAAACGTAAATTAAAACGATAAAACATGAAAAAAAATAAAAACGTCAATCCTCCGAGCCGTAGGAGTCGTTGTCAGCTTCTTCATCTTTGTCGTCTATATACTCCTCCGATTCTTCATCCGTCGACAAGAACAATTGTTCGTCTTCAATATCAGCGACTTCAATTGCATTCCGGTGGACATGCTCCGACAAGTCCGCTCGAAGGTTGTTGTGCAACTAACGGCTACGTACCGCTTTATTTTCTCGGTATTGAGCCGTCTCAAAACCGAAAGGTTCACGATGTGGCAACACTTCATTTTAATCAAATCGGCATATAGCTTTCCCTTCGTGTTCTAAAATCATGTTGTGTAAAATAATGCACGTGTACATTATAGCCTTAATTTTTCTGTCGTCCCAAGTACGTGCCGGATTGTAAATAATGTCGAAACGTCTTTTAAGAATGCCGAACCTCGTTCGATATCCTTCCGAGCTCCTTCTTGTACCGCCTTAAACCTCAAACATTTTTTGTCGTTCGGATGGGACCACGCCTTCACAAAAACAGAGTACTCCGGATAAATCCCATCGGTTAAATAATAACCACGTTTGTAAGTAACGTCGTTCACGACAAACGGGACGTCATGAGATATACCCTGAAATATATCGTTGAATACGGGTGATTGATCGAGCACGTTGATGTCGTTGTTAGACTCGACAACTCCGAAAAAAGCATGCCAAAACCAAAGATTCGTCGATGCGACCGCTTCTAAAATTACTGTCGGCTCTTTGTGGTCGCCCCTCATAAACTGATCACTCTATGCATTTGGGCACATCGCCCACAACCAGTGCATGCAATCAATGCTGCCGATCATCCTGGGTAGGCCATGCCTTCCTTGGTGAGTCGTATAAGTTGATGCATGTCGTTCGTCGTTGGCTTACGTAAATATCGGGCATCATAAACCGCGATGATGGCCTTTGAAAACTTGTAAAGTGACTCCCGTGCCGTTCTTTTGGACATTTGTAGGTACTCATCCCACGAGTCGGCTCCTAAACCCGTGGCTAGTTGTCGGATAGCCGCTGTGCATTTTTGTATCAGCGTAAACCCTTTTACGCATCTTGCATCCCACCGTTGTTGAAAATACGAGAATCGTTCTTCCAAATCACCAACAATGCGTAAAACAATTGTTTATCTATTCGGTACCTACGCCGGAACTTGCAAGCGTATACGGCGTCATCGACAAAATAATATTGAATTAAACAATTATGGCCGTCGTCCCGTTCTCTACGTAAATCAGGACCTCTTCGTTTAGGCACATGTGAACTCTCCGCTTGGTTTTCGTAGTACGCTAGCGTGCGTTGCATTATATTACCGACGAATTGCATTTCATGGAGCGTTTGACGACGTTGACGACGAGTTTGAAAACATTTCTGACGTTTCAGACATTTTTATGTTTAAAAAAATATATGTATGAAGAAGTGAGGATTTTGTGTGTTAAAAATGGTTGTGTGTGTGTGTGTCTATATATATATATATATATATATATATATATATATATATATATATATATATATATATATATATATATATATATATATATATATATATATATATATATATATATATATATATATATATATATATATATATATTAAACGGTCATATAGCCGTTAGGGACCAAAACTGTAAATTTTTGCCTTCATCACCGTGCGATTTTGGAACCCATACGAGGTCCTTCACCGCAGGTCACACCCCAGGTGGGGCGGTGTTCCCGTTCGGTGATGGCCTCCACGCTGGGCATCTCGTCTCTTCCCGCCTGCCGCTCCACTCAGTCTCTGTCTATATAATTTTTAATTGTAAGAAAATAAAATAATTATAGATTTACGCTGTGTTCCCGAGTCTCATTTAACGAGAGAAAGGGAGAGAATTGGGTGGAACTGGGAGGAAAAGAAAAGTTTTTATGTTCCCGAGTTTTTTTTACGGAAGGAAGTGGAAAGAAAAGAAAGGAATTGGAGGGTTAATATTCTCTCCTAACTTTCCTTCCGATTTAGAAGGAAAGAAAATTACTGGTAAAAATAACACTTAATTATAACTTTCCTTTCCACTCGGGAACACATAAACCGTTTCTTTTCTTTAATTTTCTTTCGATTCGGGAACACGAAAATATAACTTTCATTTCCTTTCCCTTTCATTTTTTTCTCTCATTCTTTTTTTTTTCTTTTCGCTCCATGCTAAAACTCGGGTTTTTTTTCTTTTCTCTTCATGCTAAAACTCGGGAACACAGTGTTAATCATTATAATTTTAAGATTTAAATTTTCAAAAATTGATAATAAGCTCTCTATAAATAACTAAACGACATCTTCGGCCCTTCGGTTTCCAAAAAATTCCATTGGACAATGGAATCAAGTTTCATAATTCAATGTCTTCCTCTAATTCTCTTGCAGTTTCTTTGTCTAGGCGCTGGCCAAATAAACTATTTCCCTATTTTCCGGTGCAGAGACGACGGTGATTTCACTCCAAACTCCACTTACGAAGCAAATCTCGAAACTGCCCTCGCTTCCGTCGCCTCAGCCGCTTCGACGCGCTACGGTTTCTACAACACCACCGCCGGCGTAAGTCCAAACACCGTCACCGTCATCGCCCTCTGTCGTGGAGACGTCGGATCCGAAACATGTAGGGATTGTATCAGCAACTCAGTCGTCTTGTTAAGAGAGAACTGTACTAATAACCTAGAAGCCTTAATTTGGAGCTCCAATTGTACCGTACGCTATTCAAATCGTACTTATGCTTCAGTTGTCGAGGTTCGGCCTAACGCCAAAGTGAAGAGTTTCGTAAACGCATCGGATATTGACGTTTTTGATAAGGCGTTGAGAGATTTAACAGGAAGGTTACTGGCGGAAGCCGCCGGAGGAAACTCCCTGCGGAAGTTTGCCACCGGAGATGTTCAGTACGGGCCAGATTCGTTGAATGTTTACGCTCTGTTGCAGTGTTCGCCGGATCTTTCTTCTTTTGATTGCAACTCTTGCTTGTCGGTGGTGTTCAGGGAAGCGCAAGGCTGTTGTGACGGTAACATTGATGTCGGCGTTTTTTACCCGAGTTGTTACATTAGGTATTCGAATGCATCGTTTTATAATGATCCTCCGGCTATCACGCTACCGTCTCTGCCTCCGTCTTCAACAACATCGCCGGCAATTCCAGGTACGCATGGCATTTTTTATATCAACTTGAACTACCTTTTGTATTTTTCGCAAATTGCAAATGATAAAAGAGAAAATTTATCTCATTTTTTAAAAATAAATGTAAATTTAAAATTGCATGATTATTTTATTGTTAGAAATTTATAGTAAAAATGTTAAATATAAAATTAAATTATAATAGAGTCTGACTATGCAAATTCCTATTTAATAGCTGATAACATAATTTTTCTAAAATTTGTTTTTGAGAATAAGATTCATACATAACAATCAATGAAAAATTAATACGTTAATTTTAAAGTGCAATATTTAACAATCAATAAAAAATTAATATGTTAATTTTTAAGTGCAATATTTAGCTGTATTAGTTATCGGTGTATGATGCAGAAATTAAGTAACTACGATACTATTAGGTGGAGTTGAATCATTGCTAGCTAGCTTTTAAATAATTAATTGAGTTTGATTACATAGAGTACAACAATAATAATGTATTCATTTTGATATATGAATGAGATGATAAAAAACCTCATAATTAATCCTAGTAATATTTTATTTTCTATATTCTATATTTTATAATATATGTCATCAAAATCAATATGATTCAAGATAAATAAATTTCTTTATACCATATTAATTTGAAACTCTGATAAATTTTCAACTTGCAACTAATTAATCATTATCACTCAAGACTTTTTTAACTTATATCTTAAAACATATTAATTTGAATACTTAATTGTATGAAATGCTTATTTTATATTAAAACTTCAACTTTCAACTAATTAATCACTATAACTGATGCTACTTAATTGATACTTATGATATTTAATTGTTAGTAGAGGTATATATAGATCACATACGTAGGTCATGTTGGTAGAATGAGGAATAATATGAAGAAAAAGTTTACTTAAAAATACAAAATTCTACTTTGGATTACATATATTTTTATTGAACGAGAAA
Source organism: Cichorium intybus (assembly GCA_023525715.1). Classification (NCBI taxonomy): domain Eukaryota; kingdom Viridiplantae; phylum Streptophyta; class Magnoliopsida; order Asterales; family Asteraceae; genus Cichorium; species Cichorium intybus. The sequence continues at coordinate 94,738,194 of CM042015.1, forward strand.
GAGTTAGGCTCGACTTTGAACAATGTATAGATAATAAAAACAATTAAAAAACCCCGAAGGCAAAGTTAAGGATACTGACAAAAATAAGTTGGAATGAAGGCAAAGAGGTGTTTCCTTATTGACTATGATTTAGATGACATGAGATACCGCTTCTGAGATAATTACAACAAAAGGGTTATGCGAAGCCGAGGCGTGATATTGAATGAGAATGTGTTTTATAAAGTTGATCTCGTAGCTGTGTGTCTGATCAAAGCAAAACACCCAAATACAAAAACTAGGTGGTGTTAACTGTTAAATGGGTTTTAAGTGAAGACATCATGAAGCCTTTCAATACCTTTGTGATATGAGAAGGTTCTAGAAGTAGCGGGGGCTCAGATATGTCTAGGAAAGCTAGAGTGAGTAAAGGCGAGGCCTTAGATGAAGATAGCGAAGTTGAAGACAGTAGGAGCTAACCTAATGAAACTGTAGCCTCGGGTACTCCCAGAACATCAACTCGAGAAAAGACACCTCCAGTATGAAATTCTCCGTCAACCAATTGCTTGTTGCTGACTAAAAATGGAGAACTAGAAACTTATCCCCAAGCACTGATGATTAAAGATTCCATACAGTGAAAAAAGGCTATGGATGATGCATTGAGCTCGCTTGGTAAGCACAAGACTTAGGGGGTGTTTGGGATTGCTTATTTAAAACAACTTATGCTTATTATTAAAAGAAATTATTAGCTTATCCGGTGTGAAAACGGAATTTTAAAAAAAGTGTTTGTTTTAGCTTATCCGGTACCAAAACGTATTAAGTCAGTAAGTTGTTTTTTAGTGTTTGGCATACAGTGTTTATGTGTGTAATACAAAAATGACTTATCAAAAACTGCTTAAATAACTCAATAAGTAAGAATGTAGTAACTTATCTAAAACTGTTTATTTAAGCAAATAAGTGCTTAAAAAATATATTCATCAAAACAATTAAAACTGCTTATTACCAGTGTCAAACCGTAATAAGGCAATAAACACCTCAAATAAGCAATCCCAAACACCCCCTTAGTCTTTGGTCAAGTTACCAACAGTAAAAAAGGCACTTCAAAATAAATGGGCATTCAGGTCAAATACAATATAGTCTTTTTTGGAAGATTATAAGAATTCTCAAAAGATGATTGGATGGTCTTGCCCGTTGGCCTGTAGACTTAACATGGGGGAGCTTTATTTGATGTTTCATGTATGATTGGGTCTTTCATTCGGGCCCTTCTGGGACACCCTGTGGGCTAATACGTATAAGCTTGGGCTTTATTAATGTGGCTCATTTGACGACTCAGTACATGGATGTCACGAGTCTGTTGGCATGAAATGTTTTATACATTCTAATGCAAAGTTTGTTTGTTCATACATGCATATTTGGGGGGATTTTGTTAGCAAGTGATGAAATGGCCCTATGGCATGAAGTCAACGATACTTGAATCTTAAGTTGCAGTCATGTCTCGCCCCCCGATATAGCAGATCGAATCTATACTCCAACGTGAGCGGAACTCTCAGCTAGGGATGGCAATGGAATCAAACAGTACTGGAAATAGGCTCCCCTGACCCTGACCCTGACCCTGACCCTGACCCTGACCCTGACCCTGACCCTGACCCTGACCCTGACCCTGACCCTGACCCTGACCCTGATCCCGAATTCCCCCATATCCTAGCCACCGATCCCGCCCCCGAATTCCGAAATTAACCTCGCTTCCGCCCTAGTTTGCCCGTTTTCCCGTTTAATGCATAGAAAAAGAATGTTTTTCCTCGACCCCGACCCCAATCCCGATCCCAAAATCGCTAATAATTTATTAATATATATATATATATATATATATATATATATATATATATATATATATATATATATATATATATATATATAATTTATTATTTACTATTTTATTTATATATACAAACAGGGCCTCCGGGTGTTTCGGGACGGAACCGCCTGCTCCCGAAAATCAAACGTGATTGAAATCCCCCCGCTCCTACTCCCAAATTTTTGAAAAAAATACCCCTATTACGGAATCAGGATCCTACAAAACTAGGGTCCACGAGACTTTTTGCCACCCCTACTGTCAGCCTTGCTATCTCTATTTGGAAGAGGAAGTCGAGAGAAAGAGAACCTTTATTAGTTGTTCACCCAATCTCTCTAGTGGCTTTTTTTCGTCCCTTTTGGAACCATTCACTCTTTTCCCAACCAATCATCTTTTAGATTAGGCAGGGAACATGAGGGACATTTCCTCACTATCAAAATTCCCTTAAAAGACCAAGTTATCTACAATAAATGAGGCACTTCAAAATAAGTGTGTATTTGGGGTCAAAGACAAGATAGCGAGAGTTGATTACAATGAAATATTCTCTTTAGTTGTGAATGTAACAACAATCAAATCGATCCTCGAAATCATGGCTGCAAAAGACTTATATTTGGAGCAACTGAATACGAAAACAATTTTCTTGCATGGTAACCTTGAAAATGGTATCTGCATGGCATAACCAGAAGGTTTTTTAAGTTGATGAAAAGGAAAATCTGGTGTGTAAGTTGAAGAAAATATTGTATGGATTGAAGCAAGCTCCAAGACAGCGATACTTGAACTTTAATGACTTCATGAAGAGGAATATGTACACGAGATGTGAGAGTAATCATCTTACTACCTGAAGAAGTTTGGCTCCTGTTACATCATCCTCTTACTATATGTTGGTGGCATGTTGGTAACCGGATCCGACATGCAGAAGATCAACAAGCTAAAAGAGCAAGAGTGTTCGAGATGGACTTAGGAGTTGATAAGCAGATTTTTGACATGAGCGTAGTTAGAGATGAAGCTGTTGATACTCTAAAACATTCTCAACAGAAGTACATCCAGAAAGTATAAGAGACATTCAACATGATATATGCTAAGACCAGAAGTACACGTTTTGGGAGTCATTTGAAACTCTTTAAGGAAATCTTTAAGGACGAAAGTAGACAAAGAAAAAATGGCGACAGTTCCTATACATTAGCAGTTGACAGCTTGATGTATGAAATGGTTTTCACTCAGCCAAATATTGTTCATGCAGTGGGAGTTGTTAGCAGATTCATGTTATATCCAGAGAAAGAGCATTGCAAGGAATTCAAGTGGTTGCTTTGCAACTTAACAGGAACTTCAGATGTAGCCATATGTTTCAAACGGTAAAAGGTCATCATAGAAGGCTTCGTTAATGCAGACTTGGTGGGTTGTGTGGATTCACTGAAGATCACAACAGGTTATATGTTCACAATTGGGAGAACAACTATCAAGTGTATGTCTAGACTTCAGAATAGTGTTTTTCTTTTAGCCATTGAAGAAAAATACATGGTTATAATAGATAGTAGGAAGACGCTCATATGATTGAAAAACTTCCTATTAGAGTTGGGCATGATATAAGAAGATTGTGTTTTACATTGTGATAACCAAAGTGTAGTACGCCTTGTGTAGAATCCAAAGTTTTATAAGTGAACGAAACAAATCAAAATGAGATATCAATTTATTTGGGAATTGATAAAAAATAGTACTCTGAATTTGAAGATCATTGGTACGAAGAATATATAAAAACATATTTACCAAGGGTGTGACAAAAGATAAATTGAATATATGTATGGCTTCAACTGGCGTTCCTGGGATTTAAAGCTGAGACGCATGCTAGAGTGAGAAATGGGTTACATAACTTGGGAGGGCAATACATTGGTCGATCATTCTCTAAGTAGGAGATTATTGGTTTTGGCAGAGTCTTGATTTTGGCAGAAAACAAAGTCTCAGTCTCCGCCTAAGGGATGATATTCATATTGAAGAACAAGGAATGGAGCACAACATGAAAGGAAGATCTTCGAGGTGAAGGTTTGAGAAGGAAGGTTCTAATAGCAAGTTGAAGACCGAAGCGAAGCCTTATCTTTTGCGTGTTTCCATATTGCCTTTTTTACTTATTAGAAGCTGTCTCCGACTATAAACCTCTGTCTGGCCTAGTAACTTGGTGTACGAGTTATGTCGGTGATGTCATATGCCTATGAGCCCCAACCCCCTAAAAAATTAGGTCCAATATATGCTATGAATAGATCTCCTTTGTATTATTACAACTCCATTAGGAGAAAAGTGTGTATTGAATATTATAAATAAAATTTCTTTCTAGTTTTTCCGATGGTTGTAACTTAATTACTCCAATCAAGTGAGCTAGGTTAAATCATTGTGTTCCTATTATTGCTACAAATAAAATGACATTTAGTGGCACAAAAAACGTGCCACTAAAAACTAAAAAGTGCCACTAAAGGCCTCAGCGACAAAAAAGGGTGCCACTAAAAGGCTTTAGTGACATTTTTTGGTTGTGCCGCTGCAATTATTTGTCATTTTCTACAAAATATTCTAAATGTTTCTCAAACAATTGAACACTTTGTTAAATGAAATGTTGTAGTGACACTTTTTATTATGTCACTATAGGATTTATAGGTTTTAATGGCACTATTTTTACGCTACTATTTAATTGTTAAAATAAATACTTTCATGCTTTTAGTGACTTTTTTTTTCCTTTGCATCTTTATTATTGTGTTTGTATTTGTTGAGTTGTTTTTAATCCTAGCATAAATAACACTGATTTTTATTTTTAACGAGCTTCAATTATTTGTCATTTTCTACAAAATATTCTAAATGTTTCTCAAACAATTGAACACTTTGTTAAATGAAATGTTGTACTTCCTAGAACGAATTTCACAACACGTGCATTTAGGCATTATGATTCTTTCTTGATAAATAATGTTGTTGCATGTATGCAGGAGGAAAACGAAATTCATCAAAGAATATTTACATCATCGTTCCTGTTGCATGTGTTTCTGCTGGGCTACTCATAATTGCCTTATGTTTCTTTATGAAAACAAGGCGAAAGAAAAATGCTACCATCAAACAAGAAACTGGGACTGCATTTTCGTCTCTATTGATGAGTGAAAACCAAAACCATAGTGCTAATTTAGCACAAGCTGGATCAGGTAAATGGATTATAATTTTATTGGAAGAGAGAAAAATTAAAACCTATGATTATTTTACAGTTGTCGCTCAATAATGTAGCTATTATTTGTCATGTAGTTGAACTAGAAATGAGTACAGTAGGATCTTTACAATTCGATTTGGCCACCATTGAAGCAGCCACCAATAGTTTCTCTAATGGAAACAAAATTGGTCAAGGCGGGTTTGGTCCGGTTTATAAGGTAAGTTGATTATTCTTTCACCGCAACAGAATACTTAAAATTAAGAATGAAAATTTTCCATATGTACAATTAGAATTATTGCAGCTGTCATGAATACGAACAAATTATATAACCATGCCCATTTCTAGAGATATTAACTTTTTTTTTTTTTTCTGAAAGATATTATATTAACATAGTAATCGAAAAGGAAAACGAAAGAACCGTTATGGCGGAACAAAAAAAAGCTTATTTGTTTGTTACAAATGAATGAAATTGAGCATTTTCTCAGCGGACATGAATCCGTTTTCCATGTTAATCTTATTTTATGAGTGATATGTGTTTCTATTTTTCGTTTTTTGATCCAACGAATGATATATTAGAACTAAAAGTTACTTTTATATAAAATTCAGTTAGATTAATGCTTTTAAAATTTCTCAAACATCAAATTTTCATATACTCTAAAATAACAGTAAAAAATATTTTGATTATAATTCTATTTTCAGATTCCACGGTATTCATTTTAATTTACATTATTATTGTTGAATTTTTTTAAATGACGAATAACCTTTTTAACCTTTTTGAGATACATATCTTATATATTTCAAACATCAAATATGTATCTGTAATTTTTCAGCACCATATCTTTATTTAAACTACTTTTTATCCTTAATTTATAAATATAATTTATTAAGTTACTAACTGTACATAACAAACATATCTACACAACTCATTTCATTTTTTCAAGGCAACAAATCATGATAATAAAATATACTGATCCATACCTATATAATTCCATTCCATAATTTGAAGTCCTAAACAACACCACATTGCAGGGTGTTCTTGCCAACGGGATGGAATTTGCTGTAAAGAGACTATCAAAATCATCTGGACAAGGTTCGAAAGAATTCATCAATGAAGTCATTTTAATGGCAAAGCTTCAACATCGAAATCTCGTGAGGCTTTTAGGGTTTTGCCTCGATGCAGACGAAAAATTACTCATCTATGAATACGTATCCAACAAAAGCCTCGACTATTTTCTCTTCGGTACGCCAACACACAAACTTCAATTTATTATTTTCAAACTTTCTCGTATGAATTTGTTACTAAATTTAATATTACTTTTAATACAGATCCCGACAGACTTGGACAGTTAGATTGGCAAAAACGGTACAAAATCATAGTAGGGATTACTAGAGGAATGCTCTATTTACATGAAGACTCGCGGTTAAGAATCATCCATCGTGATCTTAAAGTTAGCAACATATTGCTAGATTTTGATATGAACCCCAAGATTTCTGATTTTGGTCTCGCAAGGATCGTTGGAGTGGATCAAACTGAAGCAAACACCAACCGAATTGTCGGAACATAGTAAGTTTTCAACTCCCTTTTCTCCTTAATTGATGCACTTGTTAAAAGTTGTTAAAAAACAGTTACATATTCAACTCTAACTGATTTGTTAGATAAACATGCCAACCTTTATGTAACATATATTTACTTTAGACTAGGTCGACTCATTTAAATATTAAACTTTACATAAAAGTAAAAAAAATTACATCTTTAAATTAGGTATAAATAAAAAATATGTTCAAATTATTGTATCATAAATTTTTTGGTTTCTTTGTAACGGTGAATGTGTTTTCAGTGGTTACATGTCCCCTGAGTATGCGGTGCACGGTCATTTTTCTGTGAAATCAGATGTGTTTGCTTTTGGAGTCATTGTTCTTGAGATTATCACGGGGAAGAAAAACACACGCTTTTATAATCCAGATGATCGTGAGGATCTTCCACATTTTGTAAGTTTTACTTACGGTTCTTCCTTTCCTGTATTTTAAGTAGTATATATTGATCATATTTTTATTTTTATTTTTATTTTTCATTATGACACTTGAAGGCCTGGAAAAGTTGGATAGAAGGAAGAGCAATGGAGCTTATAGATCAAACAATAATTGAATTATGTTCTAAAGATGAGGTTATGAGATGCATCAACATTGCGTTGTTATGTGTGCAAGAAGATGTGGATGCAAGGCCTTCTATGGCTTATGTTTTAAACATTTTCAACAATTACTCCATCACTCTTCCAACCCCCACAAATGCTCCAAATTATCTTCCTAAAAGACACTTATATTCTTCAAATAACGAGTCTGTTTCTAAGTCAACGGATGAATCACAGATCACCGAAGTGCATGCACGGTGACCAATGTAACTATGTTTTTGTTTTCTAATACTTTTATATCTAATTTCATTACGTCGTCCATATTCAATTATTATCAAACCACACAACATCAGTGTTGGAAATTAAATGGGATCATTATATGCTACTGTTGGTGCTTTAATCAGTGAGCAAAAACCAGTTGTGGAAAAACATAAAAACCATGGGCCAGAAGACGTGAATAAAAGAGGGGTTTTTACTTAATAATTGAAAGACAAATTACAAAAGCAAGAAATGGAATACAAAGTTGTTACTTGCTGCTAGGGCCGTAAACGAACCGAACGAATGCTTGTTCATTTAAGTTAGCTGAACAAACGAACGAACACGAACGGTTAAACAAACGAGTTTTCTTGTTCATGTTCGTTCGTTTAACAATTATATTGTTCATGCTCGTTCGTTTATGTTCGTGAACATGCTAAACAAACGTAAACGAACAAACATTAATGAACAGAGATAAACAAACATAATTAAACATATAAAATTATAATGTAATCAAACACAATCAAACATATATGAACATAAAATGAACAAACATAAACGAACGTAAATGAACGTAAACGAACAGCATAAACGAACTTTCGTGAACATAATTGAACGAACGAGGCAATTGTTCATGTTCGTTCGTTTAACTAAACGAACGAGAATTTGTGTTCATATTCATTCATTTATTAAATAAATGAACATAAACGAACTTCCCGCCGAACATTTCACGAACGATTCGCCGAACGTTTGGTTCGTTTACAGCCCTACTTGCTGCTATGTAGGAACCGTGGAAGCCGGATTGGATTACATTACCAAAGTCTCAAACTGGATCGGATTGCATCGGAGAGGATTGTCCATTGGTGCATCTCTACAAACCGATGTGAATTCTTTTAAAGTAGACTTTCCCCTTGATTTGTGTGAAGTCTATTTATCTCATAACTCAAAACTATTTTTTATCATCAACTTGTATTGTTTGAAAGCACTCACGACTTTCAAACATTCGTGATGACACGTAAACTCATGCCACCAGCTAAAATTATACATCATGTTGAGAAAATATATACTCACTATAACAGATGTGGCCCTAACCAGACCACACGTGTTCACATGACCAAGTTGGAGAGGCTTTTGTGCCCAAAAAACTACTCGAGCTGGGAAAGGAACGCACTTTTGTTTGGCAAGGACAGATACTTCACAAATCATGTTTGGGTGTTTTCATATTTTCCCTATTCAGCCCTTAACTGTAGATTTCCTTTCATATCTAGCTTAAAACTTTCCACTTTAACCCCTTAAAGTTCCACCGTTTAGTCATATGTATTTATTTATAATTTATCTATTATAAGTTTTTTACCGTATTCCTTCAAATTTTTATTCTTATTAAATTCTTTTTTAGTTTAGTTCTTTATTTTTGTTTTTTAACATCCTTAACTTAATTTAATATCAAATAACCTGTCTAATAATATTTTAATTTTGTAATATAACACGAAACATCTATCTCAAATCGCGGATGTTATACCTAACCTAATAATTAACATGTTGAGATTTTCAACTCGTTTAATTACACGGCTCAACCGTCTAACCCATGTAATTAAATGGGTTGGGTTAGGGTTGGAATCTCCAACCTGAATTCAACCTGCCGATCTGTTTAAGAATTTTAAGTATTTTGAAAGTTATATTTATTCAATATAATTTTTTAATTGATTATTATATTTTAATTACTTTTCATCTAACACATTATAATAAATTATAGGATCAGGATAGACAAATAGACGAGCTGAATCATGCAGAAAGTAGAAGTCGAGTTGGTGAAAGTGAAATTTTGAGTTGCATAGAATTTAGAAGTTAGACATTGATTAGGTTTTGCAAACACTTTATATGTGTTGTGATATACACTTATGGTTGTATTATTTTCAATCTTGAAAATTTATCGGAGTTATTAAATTTTATGTAATTTTATTTGAAAGCTTATTAGATTTTAAGGTTTTTGTTTTTGAAAATTTAAACGAATTAACTGAGTTCAACCTATTTAATAAATAGTTTGGGTTGGGAAAATAGGTGAAGCCAAAAATAACCCAACACAACTCATTGTTACCCATACACAATGCATCCTACATATATCAAGAAGTGGATTCACAATAATTTGAAATCATATAGAAAAATATCATTTTGATTTGAAGGATAACATCAAACACGTTTGAGAGATATATGTTAAAATTTGTGTTAGAAAGTATTCACAAAAGTAACAACCATTTAATGATTTTGATACAAAGTATGATATAATAGTTTTGTAAATATATTCATGACATATGTTGAAGTTATAGTATTGTTGCAATCACATAAATTAAATTGTTAATAAACTTCCATCACCATTATTAAACTTGGGTATATATTATAAATATCTTTATAAAACACAATCGTATCATGAATTCATATCCAAAAAATTAGATGCTTTCTATTTTTGTCAATACTTTATGGGGTAAATTTGAATATAGATCTCTTAAATGTATTTTCAGTTATCTCACAAAAAAAAGATATTGTGTATATAATTTTAAACCATAATGATTCAAATTCTACAAAGAAGTAGTTGTTTTCGTTAAATTTAAGCAACATATTTTTATAAAAAGAACGCCATAAAAATAAGAATCAAAACAAAAACTGAAGAAGCAAAAGAAAAAAAAAAAGCTGAAACAAAAAATATTTCAAAGTTAAAAAAACGATGTTTTTTTTTTTTGTCGATTTTGGTTTTAGTAAAAGAAAAATCGAACTATTTTTAGCCTTAATAGTTAACAAATTTCGTTCAAAGGCCGGATATTACTTATATTATGAAGACAAAAAATGTTACTTATACGAAGGGATGTTTTTTGAAAAGATTTCTTTTACATCGATAATTTTCTGAAAAAATTTTAAAAATGTCTCTAACTTTTCTGAAAAATAAAATAAAACATGTTTATTCAGATAAAATAACAAACTATATTAGTTTTTCCAAAAATTGATTTATTAAATTACAGTGTAGGAGTACCTCGTATGAAAAGAACTTAGGGAAGGGTTTATTAACTTAATTTACAGAAACGAGAAAAACAAATACCTTCAAAATCACTATTATCTATATATCCTATAAAAGAAACATTTTTTCTATCACCACATTCATTTGAAACCCCCAACCTTTCAACTTATTTTTTACTTTGAAGTTTTTTCCTTTATCCTACATTGTTTCACATACTATATGACAATTTATCTTTCTCTTATATAATACAATGCATTTGCTTCCATTCTCCATCAAACTTGATCTTTCAAGTCTATTATTAGTTATCATAAAACATGCTTTTATCGCAAGTTTTAAAATATTTTTTACTATTTAGTTTCAATTATAAAAAGTGTTGAATCTAAAAAATAAAAATAAAAATTACTAAAACTTTGAAAATTTTGACTATGTTGGAAGTTATAGTATGTCGTTTTTAAAAAGTGACATTGGTGTAAACATTTTTCGATTCACCAAGATGTATATACGTAAAGATTTTAAAATTACTTAAAACTTTTAAAAACTTGACTAGGTTGGAAGTTTATAGTATGTCGTTTGTAAAAAGTGACACCAGTGTAAACATTTTTCGATTCACCAGTATGTATATACGTACAAATTTCCAATTGTTAACATTTTAACCATCTATTATAAAAGAGATTATTCAAAACAATGTGGTTTAACATTAATCTTGATCATAATATGACTTTCAAAGTCTAATATTAATTAAATATCATATTATCGTACAAACATATTTTCTCAAAGTGATAAAGGCTTCTATTTATAGGTTTTACTTTCCAAAAATATTAAAACTCAAAATGAAGATGAATATTGCAAAAAAAAACTTTTGAAAACTAGCTAGGTTACAAGTTTAAAGTATGTCATAATAATTGACAAGGATGTTGCGTTGCACATATATAACCTTTAATTTTCCCTTATATGGTACCACTTTTTAGGTTCTCTTATCAATCTTTAGTGTACCATTGTTTTCAAAGTCTATTGTTAATTAGTGTTTTTATTTCAAAGTTTCAACAATTATCCTATTTTGTTTTAACTGCAAAAATCATTTAAAGTAAAAGATGAATATTTAAAAGAGTTAAAAACTATTAAAAAATCAATTGAGTTGCAACTTCATAGTAAGTCGTGTGCCACAGTTCAATGTGTGATGACAATGTTTTAAACATTTTAATTTGCTTTCACAATTTATGAATATGAAACTTCCAAAAAGTAATCGTTTAAAGTTAAAAAAAATTGTTTATATAAATATTATAATAGATGTCATTTAATCAATATAATTCACTAATCAATACAGTTCAAGATAAATTTTTATCATGTACCACATTAATTTGAATTTGTTAAAAAAATCAAATCATAGTGGACATCGGTGAGTATACGTCGAACTTTTAGGAAAATGGTCTTAAAACTGAAACCAAAGGTTCCTGGAATGTTGCAACTGATTCCTAATTTGGTTATAATAAAAAACACAAAAGAACAAAGATATTAGAGAAATGATTTTAGCCACTCTACTTATAGATGTTTTCTTTTCCTTGGAATTTGTATCTTAAGCTATGTGGGATGAGAAATATATTAGTCTCTTTACTTATAGATTTTTGATTTCTCTTCATTTGTGTTCTTAAACGATGTGAGATAAGAAAATGACACAAAATAACATACTATGAAGGAAATTTTGATCCCACATCGTCATGATAAACCAACTCAAGAAGCATTTTTATTCTATAAATAAAGGTCTCCCTCAAATTAAAATAACTATATAGATCATTATATATTTCTTATTGTTGGAAAACTTTTCAAATAGTAAAGTTTAAAGAAATATATAGTTAAAATTTTATTATTTTTAATAAAGTTGAGCTTTAAATATTTAGCAAGTCGATCCGAGATGAGCTATGGATTCGTTCATCAAGTTGCACAAAACCGCATGTATTATGTTGAATAATGCAATTTTGAACTTTTATTTATTATGCAATATCGTTGGTCAAAAATAACGATTTCTAATTTTCTCAAATGTCACTCAATAAATATACTTTGAGTATTCTAACTATATTTATCTTTTACCGCATCAATTTGATGTTTTTTTTTTATCTCACATTGCTTCACATACACATATGACATTTTATCTTTCTCTTATATAATACAATTAATTTACTTTCATTAATTAGCACAGAGCGTACTATTAATTTAAATTAACTATTTGAAATTAAAACATAACCAAATACGCAATCTTTAAATTGATTTTAAAATGGATAAAAGTAAAATTAAATTTAAAATTTTACAAAAACTTTATCCAAGCACAACCTGTTGGTAGACTACCAAAATTATGTGGTTTGAGATAACTCTTTATCTTAAACCATATTAATTTAATTTTTATTTGATACATTGTATTTATTCATTAAAATTGTTAAAATTCGTTGTCTTCCAAATTTATGACATATGTTTGTATTATCATATAGTTAAAAATAATGAAAATATTTTTCTATATAATTTTTTTAATTTGGGATAAAATAACATGTATTTATTTATATTCTAACTAATTTTGTTTCCTGCACAAGGCGCGGGCATTCGTCTAGTATGATTATATCCATACAAGCAGCATCTTCAATCTCTCTCTTTTCACAGAATTCCATTGACAATGGAATCAAGTATCATACTTCAATCTCTTATTCTAATTCTCTTGCAGTTTCTTTGTTTCACCGCCGGCCAAATAAACGATTTCCCTTTTATCCGGTGCAAATCCATTGGCACTTTCACGAGAAACTCCACCTACGAAACAAATCTCGATACCGCCCTCGCTTCCCTTTCCTCCACCGCTGCAACAGGCTACGGTTTCTACAACACCTCCGTCGGTGTAACTCCAAACATTGTCACTGCGAAATAAGTGGCTAGGATTGCGTCTCTCTGTCTCACAAAATTTCCAATGTCTCATTTGAACTCATATATATATATATATATATATATATATATATATATATATATATATATATATATATATATATATATATATATATATATATATATATATCTATGATATATTATAAAGCAGGGATAAATTACAATAGCTATAAAGCACAGAAGTCTTAATTTTAAGACCTTGTACAAGTATGAATTGCATTCTTGCTGAGGACCCACGTAATTAAAACAGCCGGATATAAACTGTTATAATGATGTGCAACTCTTTTACATGAATTTAGATGGATCACTGACATGTCATTAATCTATGCTGTTAAATATATTAACATTTTAAAACAATCAACGGTCCATGATAAATATCAAACTTTTCACATGGATCGTGAAATTGAAATTTGAAACTCTTCCTTCAAAAGTTCTCTATAAATGTTTCATCATCCTCTTTTTCACTCTTAAACCAGAGCAATCATCTTCCTCCCATCTCTCTCTAATTTGAAAAATCTTTCAAAAATCCCAAAACACATCTCTTCGTCTTTACAATCATCGATGATTTTCTACCACCCATCCTCGGCCCAACCACCACAGCCATCAACGTCACCGTCACCAAGACAATACCACTATTGCCGCTACTAAACACCACCAGCATCACTGCTACAAAATCGTGTCTTCTGTATTACAAAATTGAAATCCTAGATTAGTTGAGTATGTAATTTTTGGTTTAAATTTTAGTGTAAATACCGGAAAAAAAAAACACAAATCTATCATTTATTTCAATCTTTTATTGTAGATCTCATTTTATTTATGTAGAAAAAATTCTGGAAGATGCAAACCACAATCAAGAACAGAAAAATCCAGATCCATCGGCGATATATATATACGTATATCAACACCCAAACCCAAACTTACAGATCTCTTACGGAACAATCCCAATCAGAAGCACTGCCACCCCAAGAAACGCGTAACACAACCCAAATCTTCTTCTTCTTGACTGGGGAAACCATCGGATCCGCCATCTAAATTGCATTTCGATCCTCTGTATATAATCAGTAAACCAAAATCAGAACCAAGAAAAATCAAAATCAGATAAGAAAACTAAAGTCGGATTTGGAATCGAGAAATTATGTCCCGATAAAACACAATAAAACGAAATGAAAATCCCGATAAAACACAATAGAGACAATGGTAGAAACGGATGCGGATCATGGTGTTGATACCACTGCTTCGTCAAAGGACCGGATCGACAGATTCTGCTTCATCATCACGGTGTTGAGACGACTGCTTCATCAGCGGCGGCGAGTATTTGACATCAGAACCGGTGTGACATATTCTGCAAAGGAAAGGAGGCGGAACGACGGTATCGGGAGGAAAGGAATGGAACCGGATCGACGGTTTGTTTGCAACGATTCTGAACACGTACTGCAGCGGATCGGGAGCAAAGGAATAGAGGCGGCGATGTGGAGGTAGAGATAGGCAACGGGAACCTGGTCTGGGATCGGAGAAGACGGAGGAGGTGGTATCAGACCGGAGAAGATGGAGGAGGCGGAAGGAGAACCGGAGAATGAGATGGTCACCGGTGGTAACAGATCCCGTCGAAGCCGGTGGTATCAGATCGGAGAAGCTGAGTCGGTCGGAGTGGAGCCGATTGCGGTGGATAGGGAGCAAAGGAGGGGAGGTCGACTGGTTGCAGCTGTGAACGAGATCTCAATGGAGGCGATTGTATAAAGATTTTAGGGTTAGGTTAATTTTATATATATATTAAAATGTAATAATATTCATCCGATCTTGCAATTAGAACCTCAATCGGATCTGGCCGAACCGGATGAATTGGAGATGGTTCCGTTGGTTATGGCGGCTAGCAGGTATGGCGGAGATGGAGATGGAGAAGGTAGCAGGTACGGCGGAGATGAAGAAGGAGAAGGTCATAGCCGGCTGAATCAGGAGGCGTAGAGGTCGGATGAATGGGAGCTAGAGCTGTTTGTATGAAAGGGAGCTAGAGCCGTTCGGATGAATGTAACCTGCAGTCACTGAAGCAGATGGCTAAAAATTTGACCCATAAAAAAAACCTCGGTGGTCTTGATGGATGTTGATCGGTAAAACCTCGGTTCCATGCTATGGAGAAGAGAGGCAGAGACAAAGTAGGCATCGGCTGTGTTACGATATTCAATTGATTTTATATAAACTTATATACCAATTTAATATTAAATTAAATGGCAATCATAATCCCACTTTTGACTTTATATCCATGCTTTCCGTTTATCACGATTCATATGTCTGCCACACTTCAATGGCAATGATAGTCCTTTGACTTTAGCACTCCTATGAATTTTCACAAAAACACATTTATGAATTTTCTCAAAATGATTTTAATTATGAGACAAGGACAATGAAGCCATCAAACAACTTCTTATTAATTTTTTTTTGGTATTTCCATCAAGCGAATTTGTAGGTAGTAAAATTTGTATTTTAATTCTTTATGAAACCTGTATCCAGATTATATATAATTACTTGCGATGCCCCCTTCTAACATTGCCATCTGCTTCAAAAGCCACTTGATGCTTTCAAGTTTCAACGCTTACAGATGCTTCGAACACACCATAAAACCTCAAACCATAACCAGCTATCTGCTGCAATAAAACTAATCGTCCTAAAAAATTATTTGCCAAATAAATGGTCTCATGGTCAAAAGATAACTTTGGCAAATTTTGAAATTCTTTTATGTAGATTAATCAAATCATTAGAATTTTTTATAATCAAAGGGTTGTTTTTATAAATATCTTAGTCATTTGGTGGTACTTGGATATAGGAAACGAGTGTTGGGTTAAAAAAAATATAACAATTGGATGGGAAGCATTTTATTTTCTTCTACCAGATTGTAATATTGGTAATTTGGTATATAAACGATATTTTTTAGGAGAAAGGGTGGAGGGATATCTTTTTTCTATTGATGGAAAGTGTGATTTTAGTTATAGTAAAAAGAGTTAAATTTGATAACTTTTGGAATATGAATAGGGCTTCATACAAATTTCTTAATAATTTGAGTTTTTGCGTTGTATAGAGTACTTATCTTATCTTATAATATATTGGATTCAGAGTAAAATCAATTCGAAAAATGGAAAATAGAATTTTCTTACTTTTCTTTGAATTTGAACAATTATGATAAAATGCCAATGCTAACAACTATTTGATTGGTTTAAGGTTGTTGGTGATTAATATGAAGGCATTGTGATGGTTGTTCGTGCAGCTCTTATCTGCTTTAAATTGACGCTCGAGAAGTCCTAAAAAGTATTATTACTAATCAAAAGTATGTTAGAAATAGCAATCTATTTTCATATTTTTCCAATACGGACAATGTACTTTGTTTTTGCCTATAACAGTCATGTAGTTAGATTTGTGGTTTACATAATCTTATATTTTATTAAATTTGTGGTTCAAATAGAATAGAGAGAAAAGAACAGTTTACTTGGTTTTTTCTTACTTTGGTTGCATGTTAGATGAAGAACATGAACATAAAACATGCGAAATATGGCCTTAAACAGAGATTTTGGGGGTTCTATTTGTACATGACCAGATCTTTTTGGGGCTGATTTGGAATCTAAATTCTTGAAATCCTGTTGGTGCTGTATTTGCAAATGTCCGTAGTTTTTGAAATCGTGCTAAAAAACTTTGTTATTACATTCAATCCTATTTTCCGTTGAACAGTATTTTTACTAGGATGATTGTTTATTGAGCCATTATTTTTCGTTTTTAAGTCTTTCATATTTTTAGTTTTGACGTTATAGGTTTTGAACCGGAAAATATTGTCCTAGGAAAATGAATATGTTGATAATTTGTAGGTTTTGAACCGGAAAATATTGTCCTAGGAAAATGAAAATGTTGATAATTTGAAAAGTAAATTTGAATAATTTGAAAAGTTTGAAATTTAAATAATTTGAATAATCTGAAAATTTGAATAATTTTGAAATGTTTGAAAATTTTGAATCAATTGAAAATTTTCGAAATTTGAAAATTTGGATAATTTGAAAACTTTTAAAAATTTTAAATATAATAATCTTTAAAATTTGAAAATTTTGAATAATTTTGAAAAGTTTGAAATTTGAATAATTTGAAAAATTCAGAAATTTGAATAATTTGAAATTTTGAAAATTTTCCATAATCCATTGTATATTGTATATCAAATTTAAATACTATATTTATTATATAAATAATAGTAAATAAATTGCTTCAAAGCTGGGTAAAAGTAGCAGCTGATAAGATCCTATACTTACCACCGCTCTGGCTACCCAAAATGACGTCTTAAGGGAGCTCGATAGTAGAGGAGGAGCTTCCAAGCTGACCGAAAGTCTTAGAGCTGAGTGAAAATGTCTTCAACACACATTTAACCTAGAATATTAACATATCCTAAATTTTAACCCAAAATGTTGCAAAAGATAATAATAATAGCATCATCGTTAATTATTTATCGAAACAAATTGAACATCATCGCCGCATCGCGTGTGTTTCAGTTTCTTAAAAATTACAAATACAAAATGTTTTTCGAAGTCTAAATACGACCCCATATAACAAAAAAGATAATTATTTTTTGGAGAAACTATAAGTTATGCTTATAGTGCTATTTCATAACATGGGTCCAAAATAATTCAAAGTAAAACAATTCACAAGCAGCTAAACGGAATTATTGTCATCATGTTTTAACGGTCAAATAAATAATAGAGATATTTTGTGTAGATTATAAGTTTACAAAGGACAATATTATAGTTTTTAATTCATTATTTTGTGTATGTCTGTGTGTGGCAATGTGTATGTGAACATTACTACGCATGTGATTGTATGTTTTGTGTGCATTGCAGGTAAAATGTTTTATCAAGAAAAAAATTTGACAGTACAGAGTTATATTTGTTAGCTTTTGAAAACATAGTGTCTTATTATGAAAAATTGTAGGTATAATGATATAATTATTAATTGGGTATATTTTTGAAAGTAGACTATCTTAATATGAAAATTTTGAAAGTATAATGCTACAATTGGGTAGAATAACGAAAGTATACTGTCTTAATTTAAAAAACTGGAAGTACCAAGCTATAATAGGAATAAATGAAACTACAATGTCGTGCACTTACAACTTTAATTTCTTCTCAAATTGCATTAATTATGCCCCTCGAGTATTTATCGTCCCCTATTTCGTTGGAAAGGTAATCAATCGGCCGAAAAGAAATTAATCACTCTCATGACAACCGAAAAAGTAATTGCCGAAACGAAACTATTTGCCGCCGCCGCATTGCGCGGGTACGCAGCTAGTATATATATATATATATATATATATATATATATATATATATATATATATATATATATATATATATATATATATATATATATATATATCAAGGTTGTAGAAGTCGCTAGGCGGTAGGCGGGCGGTCGACTGGGGCCTAGGACTAGTCGGCGCCTAGGCGAGGAGTATTAATTGTAACAAAATTTTATTTTTTTAAATTTAGATATTACATATGTCATCAAACATCAGAATGTTTAGACTCATTAATGACTTTTTTTTTATCATTTTAATCATCGATAATTGTAACTTAGCCACCGATTATCATAATTAATGACATTTTCTATATTTAAATTTTAAAAATTTAAAAATTTGTGTTTTTGAGAATTTGATAATTTTTGAAAATTTTTAAAATTTGACGATTTTTTAAAATTTTGAAATTTGAAAAATTGTTAATTTTGCCGCCTAGACCCGCCCAGACCCGCCTAGGCCCGTCTAAACCCGATTTTGACCGTCGTTGACCAAATCCACCTAGCTTGACCGCCTACCACTAATCGTAGGCAGAACCCGCCCGCCTAGGCCGACTTTTACAACACTGATATATATATATATATATATATATATATATATATATATATATATATATATATATATATATATATATATATATATATATATATATATATATATATATATATATATATATATATATCAAAAACCAGGAAATGAGGCAATTATAAGTTTAATTTTTGTATTTTTTAGTTTAACATGACTATAACGTTAATCCTGCTAATTTTTAATTTATATTAGTCATAATTTTAGTTTTGCAAGTTTTAACGAGGTAATTACAAGATGGGATAATGATCTATAAGGGTAACTTTGTCTTATGTACACATTTAGTCACTTATGTTTTTTTTGTCCACATTTAGTCACTGAACTTAGTTTTATACTTGATTTACATATTAACTTTTTAAATTTGTTCACATTTAGTCACATATGTTTTTTTTGTCCATAAATGACCATTAAGTTATTGGTTATATGTGTACCAAAAAAATAAGTTTAATGGTCATACGTGTATAAAAAAAACATAAGTGACTAAATATGAACAAATTTGAAAAAAATTCATAGGTAAATCAAACACAAAAATAAGTTTAGTAACAAAATGTAAACAATTTTAAAAGTCATTACCCTACTAAGTCATTATCTTTTACAAGTTTAATCTATATAATTTTTTGTTTAAGATAGTTTTAGTTTTAGTCCTTTTTAATATTTAATTTGTATTAATTATATTTTTGGTCAAAATCAATTGTTAGACCAAGAGAAGCCGTAACCCTCACCCCAAGGGGTTGAAGTGCCACGTAAGCTCCACCTCACATTTCTCTCACATTCTCTCACCCCTTCAATTCTAGGAAATGGTAACCCTCACCAACCGCTCACTTTTTCATTAAATAATTAAAATAATTTAAATTAAATCAAACTAATTTTTTTAAAATAACATTTCATTAATTAAAAGAAATTAAAATTACAAACGTAAATTAAAACGATAAAACATGAAAAAAAATAAAAACGTCAATCCTCCGAGCCGTAGGAGTCGTTGTCAGCTTCTTCATCTTTGTCGTCTATATACTCCTCCGATTCTTCATCCGTCGACAAGAACAATTGTTCGTCTTCAATATCAGCGACTTCAATTGCATTCCGGTGGACATGCTCCGACAAGTCCGCTCGAAGGTTGTTGTGCAACTAACGGCTACGTACCTCCGCTTTATTTTCTCGGTATTGAGCCGTCTCAAAACCGAAAGGTTCACGATGTGGCAACACTTCATTTTAATCAAATCGGCATATAGCTTTCCCTTCGTGTTCTAAAATCATGTTGTGTAAAATAATGCACGTGTACATTATAGCCTTAATTTTTCTGTCGTCCCAAGTACGTGCCGGATTGTAAATAATGTCGAAACGTCTTTTAAGAATGCCGAACCTCGTTCGATATCCTTCCGAGCTCCTTCTTGTACCGCCTTAAACCTCAAACATTTTTTGTCGTTCGGATGGGACCACGCCTTCACAAAAACAGAGTACTCCGGATAAATCCCATCGGTTAAATAATAACCACGTTTGTAAGTAACGTCGTTCACGACAAACGGGACGTCATGAGATATACCCTGAAATATATCGTTGAATACGGGTGATTGATCGAGCACGTTGATGTCGTTGTTAGACTCGACAACTCCGAAAAAAGCATGCCAAAACCAAAGATTCGTCGATGCGACCGCTTCTAAAATTACTGTCGGCTCTTTGTGGTCGCCCCTCATAAACTGATCACTCTATGCATTTGGGCACATCGCCCACAACCAGTGCATGCAATCAATGCTGCCGATCATCCTGGGTAGGCCATGCCTTCCTTGGTGAGTCGTATAAGTTGATGCATGTCGTTCGTCGTTGGCTTACGTAAATATCGGGCATCATAAACCGCGATGATGGCCTTTGAAAACTTGTAAAGTGACTCCCGTGCCGTTCTTTTGGACATTTGTAGGTACTCATCCCACGAGTCGGCTCCTAAACCCGTGGCTAGTTGTCGGATAGCCGCTGTGCATTTTTGTATCAGCGTAAACCCTTTTACGCATCTTGCATCCCACCGTTGTTGAAAATACGAGAATCGTTCTTCCAAATCACCAACAATGCGTAAAACAATTGTTTATCTATTCGGTACCTACGCCGGAACTTGCAAGCGTATACGGCGTCATCGACAAAATAATATTGAATTAAACAATTATGGCCGTCGTCCCGTTCTCTACGTAAATCAGGACCTCTTCGTTTAGGCACATGTGAACTCTCCGCTTGGTTTTCGTAGTACGCTAGCGTGCGTTGCATTATATTACCGACGAATTGCATTTCATGGAGCGTTTGACGACGTTGACGACGAGTTTGAAAACATTTCTGACGTTTCAGACATTTTTATGTTTAAAAAAATATATGTATGAAGAAGTGAGGATTTTGTGTGTTAAAAATGGTTGTGTGTGTGTGTGTCTATATATATATATATATATATATATATATATATATATATATATATATATATATATATATATATATATATATATATATATATATATATATATATATATATATATATATATATATATATATATATATATATATAACGGTCATATAGCCGTTAGGGACCAAAACTGTAAATTTTTGCCTTCATCACCGTGCGATTTTGGAACCCATACGAGGTCCTTCACCGCAGGTCACACCCCAGGTGGGGCGGTGTTCCCGTTCGGTGATGGCCTCCACGCTGGGCATCTCGTCTCTTCCCGCCTGCCGCTCCACTCAGTCTCTGTCTATATAATTTTTAATTGTAAGAAAATAAAATAATTATAGATTTACGCTGTGTTCCCGAGTCTCATTTAACGAGAGAAAGGGAGAGAATTGGGTGGAACTGGGAGGAAAAGAAAAGTTTTTATGTTCCCGAGTTTTTTTTACGGAAGGAAGTGGAAAGAAAAGAAAGGAATTGGAGGGTTAATATTCTCTCCTAACTTTCCTTCCGATTTAGAAGGAAAGAAAATTACTGGTAAAAATAACACTTAATTATAACTTTCCTTTCCACTCGGGAACACATAAACCGTTTCTTTTCTTTAATTTTCTTTCGATTCGGGAACACGAAAATATAACTTTCATTTCCTTTCCCTTTCATTTTTTTCTCTCATTCTTTTTTTTTTCTTTTCGCTCCATGCTAAAACTCGGGTTTTTTTTCTTTTCTCTTCATGCTAAAACTCGGGAACACAGTGTTAATCATTATAATTTTAAGATTTAAATTTTCAAAAATTGATAATAAGCTCTCTATAAATAACTAAACGACATCTTCGGCCCTTCGGTTTCCAAAAAATTCCATTGGACAATGGAATCAAGTTTCATAATTCAATGTCTTCCTCTAATTCTCTTGCAGTTTCTTTGTCTAGGCGCTGGCCAAATAAACTATTTCCCTATTTTCCGGTGCAGAGACGACGGTGATTTCACTCCAAACTCCACTTACGAAGCAAATCTCGAAACTGCCCTCGCTTCCGTCGCCTCAGCCGCTTCGACGCGCTACGGTTTCTACAACACCACCGCCGGCGTAAGTCCAAACACCGTCACCGTCATCGCCCTCTGTCGTGGAGACGTCGGATCCGAAACATGTAGGGATTGTATCAGCAACTCAGTCGTCTTGTTAAGAGAGAACTGTACTAATAACCTAGAAGCCTTAATTTGGAGCTCCAATTGTACCGTACGCTATTCAAATCGTACTTATGCTTCAGTTGTCGAGGTTCGGCCTAACGCCAAAGTGAAGAGTTTCGTAAACGCATCGGATATTGACGTTTTTGATAAGGCGTTGAGAGATTTAACAGGAAGGTTACTGGCGGAAGCCGCCGGAGGAAACTCCCTGCGGAAGTTTGCCACCGGAGATGTTCAGTACGGGCCAGATTCGTTGAATGTTTACGCTCTGTTGCAGTGTTCGCCGGATCTTTCTTCTTTTGATTGCAACTCTTGCTTGTCGGTGGTGTTCAGGGAAGCGCAAGGCTGTTGTGACGGTAACATTGATGTCGGCGTTTTTTACCCGAGTTGTTACATTAGGTATTCGAATGCATCGTTTTATAATGATCCTCCGGCTATCACGCTACCGTCTCTGCCTCCGTCTTCAACAACATCGCCGGCAATTCCAGGTACGCATGGCATTTTTTATATCAACTTGAACTACCTTTTGTATTTTTCGCAAATTGCAAATGATAAAAGAGAAAATTTATCTCATTTTTTAAAAATAAATGTAAATTTAAAATTGCATGATTATTTTATTGTTAGAAATTTATAGTAAAAATGTTAAATATAAAATTAAATTATAATAGAGTCTGACTATGCAAATTCCTATTTAATAGCTGATAACATAATTTTTCTAAAATTTGTTTTTGAGAATAAGATTCATACATAACAATCAATGAAAAATTAATACGTTAATTTTAAAGTGCAATATTTAACAATCAATAAAAAATTAATATGTTAATTTTTAAGTGCAATATTTAGCTGTATTAGTTATCGGTGTATGATGCAGAAATTAAGTAACTACGATACTATTAGGTGGAGTTGAATCATTGCTAGCTAGCTTTTAAATAATTAATTGAGTTTGATTACATAGAGTACAACAATAATAATGTATTCATTTTGATATATGAATGAGATGATAAAAAACCTCATAATTAATCCTAGTAATATTTTATTTTCTATATTCTATATTTTATAATATATGTCATCAAAATCAATATGATTCAAGATAAATAAATTTCTTTATACCATATTAATTTGAAACTCTGATAAATTTTCAACTTGCAACTAATTAATCATTATCACTCAAGACTTTTTTAACTTATATCTTAAAACATATTAATTTGAATACTTAATTGTATGAAATGCTTATTTTATATTAAAACTTCAACTTTCAACTAATTAATCACTATAACTGATGCTACTTAATTGATACTTATGATATTTAATTGTTAGTAGAGGTATATATAGATCACATACGTAGGTCATGTTGGTAGAATGAGGAATAATATGAAGAAAAAGTTTACTTAAAAATACAAAATTCTACTTTGGATTACATATATTTTTATTGAACGAGAAAGAGTTAGGCTCGACTTTGAACAATGTATAGATAATAAAAACAATTAAAAAACCCCGAAGGCAAAGTTAAGGATACTGACAAAAATAAGTTGGAATGAAGGCAAAGAGGTGTTTCCTTATTGACTATGATTTAGATGACATGAGATACCGCTTCTGAGATAATTACAACAAAAGGGTTATGCGAAGCCGAGGCGTGATATTGAATGAGAATGTGTTTTATAAAGTTGATCTCGTAGCTGTGTGTCTGATCAAAGCAAAACACCCAAATACAAAAACTAGGTGGTGTTAACTGTTAAATGGGTTTTAAGTGAAGACATCATGAAGCCTTTCAATACCTTTGTGATATGAGAAGGTTCTAGAAGTAGCGGGGGCTCAGATATGTCTAGGAAAGCTAGAGTGAGTAAAGGCGAGGCCTTAGATGAAGATAGCGAAGTTGAAGACAGTAGGAGCTAACCTAATGAAACTGTAGCCTCGGGTACTCCCAGAACATCAACTCGAGAAAAGACACCTCCAGTATGAAATTCTCCGTCAACCAATTGCTTGTTGCTGACTAAAAATGGAGAACTAGAAACTTATCCCCAAGCACTGATGATTAAAGATTCCATACAGTGAAAAAAGGCTATGGATGATGCATTGAGCTCGCTTGGTAAGCACAAGACTTAGGGGGTGTTTGGGATTGCTTATTTAAAACAACTTATGCTTATTATTAAAAGAAATTATTAGCTTATCCGGTGTGAAAACGGAATTTTAAAAAAAGTGTTTGTTTTAGCTTATCCGGTACCAAAACGTATTAAGTCAGTAAGTTGTTTTTTAGTGTTTGGCATACAGTGTTTATGTGTGTAATACAAAAATGACTTATCAAAAACTGCTTAAATAACTCAATAAGTAAGAATGTAGTAACTTATCTAAAACTGTTTATTTAAGCAAATAAGTGCTTAAAAAATATATTCATCAAAACAATTAAAACTGCTTATTACCAGTGTCAAACCGTAATAAGGCAATAAACACCTCAAATAAGCAATCCCAAACACCCCCTTAGTCTTTGGTCAAGTTACCAACAGTAAAAAAGGCACTTCAAAATAAATGGGCATTCAGGTCAAATACAATATAGTCTTTTTTGGAAGATTATAAGAATTCTCAAAAGATGATTGGATGGTCTTGCCCGTTGGCCTGTAGACTTAACATGGGGGAGCTTTATTTGATGTTTCATGTATGATTGGGTCTTTCATTCGGGCCCTTCTGGGACACCCTGTGGGCTAATACGTATAAGCTTGGGCTTTATTAATGTGGCTCATTTGACGACTCAGTACATGGATGTCACGAGTCTGTTGGCATGAAATGTTTTATACATTCTAATGCAAAGTTTGTTTGTTCATACATGCATATTTGGGGGGATTTTGTTAGCAAGTGATGAAATGGCCCTATGGCATGAAGTCAACGATACTTGAATCTTAAGTTGCAGTCATGTCTCGCCCCCCGATATAGCAGATCGAATCTATACTCCAACGTGAGCGGAACTCTCAGCTAGGGATGGCAATGGAATCAAACAGTACTGGAAATAGGCTCCCCTGACCCTGACCCTGACCCTGACCCTGACCCTGACCCTGACCCTGACCCTGACCCTGACCCTGACCCTGACCCTGACCCTGACCCTGATCCCGAATTCCCCCATATCCTAGCCACCGATCCCGCCCCCGAATTCCGAAATTAACCTCGCTTCCGCCCTAGTTTGCCCGTTTTCCCGTTTAATGCATAGAAAAAGAATGTTTTTCCTCGACCCCGACCCCAATCCCGATCCCAAAATCGCTAATAATTTATTAATATATATATATATATATATATATATATATATATATATATATATATATATATATATATATATATATATAATTTATTATTTACTATTTTATTTATATATACAAACAGGGCCTCCGGGTGTTTCGGGACGGAACCGCCTGCTCCCGAAAATCAAACGTGATTGAAATCCCCCCGCTCCTACTCCCAAATTTTTGAAAAAAATACCCCTATTACGGAATCAGGATCCTACAAAACTAGGGTCCACGAGACTTTTTGCCACCCCTACTGTCAGCCTTGCTATCTCTATTTGGAAGAGGAAGTCGAGAGAAAGAGAACCTTTATTAGTTGTTCACCCAATCTCTCTAGTGGCTTTTTTTCGTCCCTTTTGGAACCATTCACTCTTTTCCCAACCAATCATCTTTTAGATTAGGCAGGGAACATGAGGGACATTTCCTCACTATCAAAATTCCCTTAAAAGACCAAGTTATCTACAATAAATGAGGCACTTCAAAATAAGTGTGTATTTGGGGTCAAAGACAAGATAGCGAGAGTTGATTACAATGAAATATTCTCTTTAGTTGTGAATGTAACAACAATCAAATCGATCCTCGAAATCATGGCTGCAAAAGACTTATATTTGGAGCAACTGAATACGAAAACAATTTTCTTGCATGGTAACCTTGAAAATGGTATCTGCATGGCATAACCAGAAGGTTTTTTAAGTTGATGAAAAGGAAAATCTGGTGTGTAAGTTGAAGAAAATATTGTATGGATTGAAGCAAGCTCCAAGACAGCGATACTTGAACTTTAATGACTTCATGAAGAGGAATATGTACACGAGATGTGAGAGTAATCATCTTACTACCTGAAGAAGTTTGGCTCCTGTTACATCATCCTCTTACTATATGTTGGTGGCATGTTGGTAACCGGATCCGACATGCAGAAGATCAACAAGCTAAAAGAGCAAGAGTGTTCGAGATGGACTTAGGAGTTGATAAGCAGATTTTTGACATGAGCGTAGTTAGAGATGAAGCTGTTGATACTCTAAAACATTCTCAACAGAAGTACATCCAGAAAGTATAAGAGACATTCAACATGATATATGCTAAGACCAGAAGTACACGTTTTGGGAGTCATTTGAAACTCTTTAAGGAAATCTTTAAGGACGAAAGTAGACAAAGAAAAAATGGCGACAGTTCCTATACATTAGCAGTTGACAGCTTGATGTATGAAATGGTTTTCACTCAGCCAAATATTGTTCATGCAGTGGGAGTTGTTAGCAGATTCATGTTATATCCAGAGAAAGAGCATTGCAAGGAATTCAAGTGGTTGCTTTGCAACTTAACAGGAACTTCAGATGTAGCCATATGTTTCAAACGGTAAAAGGTCATCATAGAAGGCTTCGTTAATGCAGACTTGGTGGGTTGTGTGGATTCACTGAAGATCACAACAGGTTATATGTTCACAATTGGGAGAACAACTATCAAGTGTATGTCTAGACTTCAGAATAGTGTTTTTCTTTTAGCCATTGAAGAAAAATACATGGTTATAATAGATAGTAGGAAGACGCTCATATGATTGAAAAACTTCCTATTAGAGTTGGGCATGATATAAGAAGATTGTGTTTTACATTGTGATAACCAAAGTGTAGTACGCCTTGTGTAGAATCCAAAGTTTTATAAGTGAACGAAACAAATCAAAATGAGATATCAATTTATTTGGGAATTGATAAAAAATAGTACTCTGAATTTGAAGATCATTGGTACGAAGAATATATAAAAACATATTTACCAAGGGTGTGACAAAAGATAAATTGAATATATGTATGGCTTCAACTGGCGTTCCTGGGATTTAAAGCTGAGACGCATGCTAGAGTGAGAAATGGGTTACATAACTTGGGAGGGCAATACATTGGTCGATCATTCTCTAAGTAGGAGATTATTGGTTTTGGCAGAGTCTTGATTTTGGCAGAAAACAAAGTCTCAGTCTCCGCCTAAGGGATGATATTCATATTGAAGAACAAGGAATGGAGCACAACATGAAAGGAAGATCTTCGAGGTGAAGGTTTGAGAAGGAAGGTTCTAATAGCAAGTTGAAGACCGAAGCGAAGCCTTATCTTTTGCGTGTTTCCATATTGCCTTTTTTACTTATTAGAAGCTGTCTCCGACTATAAACCTCTGTCTGGCCTAGTAACTTGGTGTACGAGTTATGTCGGTGATGTCATATGCCTATGAGCCCCAACCCCCTAAAAAATTAGGTCCAATATATGCTATGAATAGATCTCCTTTGTATTATTACAACTCCATTAGGAGAAAAGTGTGTATTGAATATTATAAATAAAATTTCTTTCTAGTTTTTCCGATGGTTGTAACTTAATTACTCCAATCAAGTGAGCTAGGTTAAATCATTGTGTTCCTATTATTGCTACAAATAAAATGACATTTAGTGGCACAAAAAACGTGCCACTAAAAACTAAAAAGTGCCACTAAAGGCCTCAGCGACAAAAAAGGGTGCCACTAAAAGGCTTTAGTGACATTTTTTGGTTGTGCCGCTGCAATTATTTGTCATTTTCTACAAAATATTCTAAATGTTTCTCAAACAATTGAACACTTTGTTAAATGAAATGTTGTAGTGACACTTTTTATTATGTCACTATAGGATTTATAGGTTTTAATGGCACTATTTTTACGCTACTATTTAATTGTTAAAATAAATACTTTCATGCTTTTAGTGACTTTTTTTTTCCTTTGCATCTTTATTATTGTGTTTGTATTTGTTGAGTTGTTTTTAATCCTAGCATAAATAACACTGATTTTTATTTTTAACGAGCTTCAATTATTTGTCATTTTCTACAAAATATTCTAAATGTTTCTCAAACAATTGAACACTTTGTTAAATGAAATGTTGTACTTCCTAGAACGAATTTCACAACACGTGCATTTAGGCATTATGATTCTTTCTTGATAAATAATGTTGTTGCATGTATGCAGGAGGAAAACGAAATTCATCAAAGAATATTTACATCATCGTTCCTGTTGCATGTGTTTCTGCTGGGCTACTCATAATTGCCTTATGTTTCTTTATGAAAACAAGGCGAAAGAAAAATGCTACCATCAAACAAGAAACTGGGACTGCATTTTCGTCTCTATTGATGAGTGAAAACCAAAACCATAGTGCTAATTTAGCACAAGCTGGATCAGGTAAATGGATTATAATTTTATTGGAAGAGAGAAAAATTAAAACCTATGATTATTTTACAGTTGTCGCTCAATAATGTAGCTATTATTTGTCATGTAGTTGAACTAGAAATGAGTACAGTAGGATCTTTACAATTCGATTTGGCCACCATTGAAGCAGCCACCAATAGTTTCTCTAATGGAAACAAAATTGGTCAAGGCGGGTTTGGTCCGGTTTATAAGGTAAGTTGATTATTCTTTCACCGCAACAGAATACTTAAAATTAAGAATGAAAATTTTCCATATGTACAATTAGAATTATTGCAGCTGTCATGAATACGAACAAATTATATAACCATGCCCATTTCTAGAGATATTAACTTTTTTTTTTTTTTCTGAAAGATATTATATTAACATAGTAATCGAAAAGGAAAACGAAAGAACCGTTATGGCGGAACAAAAAAAAGCTTATTTGTTTGTTACAAATGAATGAAATTGAGCATTTTCTCAGCGGACATGAATCCGTTTTCCATGTTAATCTTATTTTATGAGTGATATGTGTTTCTATTTTTCGTTTTTTGATCCAACGAATGATATATTAGAACTAAAAGTTACTTTTATATAAAATTCAGTTAGATTAATGCTTTTAAAATTTCTCAAACATCAAATTTTCATATACTCTAAAATAACAGTAAAAAATATTTTGATTATAATTCTATTTTCAGATTCCACGGTATTCATTTTAATTTACATTATTATTGTTGAATTTTTTTAAATGACGAATAACCTTTTTAACCTTTTTGAGATACATATCTTATATATTTCAAACATCAAATATGTATCTGTAATTTTTCAGCACCATATCTTTATTTAAACTACTTTTTATCCTTAATTTATAAATATAATTTATTAAGTTACTAACTGTACATAACAAACATATCTACACAACTCATTTCATTTTTTCAAGGCAACAAATCATGATAATAAAATATACTGATCCATACCTATATAATTCCATTCCATAATTTGAAGTCCTAAACAACACCACATTGCAGGGTGTTCTTGCCAACGGGATGGAATTTGCTGTAAAGAGACTATCAAAATCATCTGGACAAGGTTCGAAAGAATTCATCAATGAAGTCATTTTAATGGCAAAGCTTCAACATCGAAATCTCGTGAGGCTTTTAGGGTTTTGCCTCGATGCAGACGAAAAATTACTCATCTATGAATACGTATCCAACAAAAGCCTCGACTATTTTCTCTTCGGTACGCCAACACACAAACTTCAATTTATTATTTTCAAACTTTCTCGTATGAATTTGTTACTAAATTTAATATTACTTTTAATACAGATCCCGACAGACTTGGACAGTTAGATTGGCAAAAACGGTACAAAATCATAGTAGGGATTACTAGAGGAATGCTCTATTTACATGAAGACTCGCGGTTAAGAATCATCCATCGTGATCTTAAAGTTAGCAACATATTGCTAGATTTTGATATGAACCCCAAGATTTCTGATTTTGGTCTCGCAAGGATCGTTGGAGTGGATCAAACTGAAGCAAACACCAACCGAATTGTCGGAACATAGTAAGTTTTCAACTCCCTTTTCTCCTTAATTGATGCACTTGTTAAAAGTTGTTAAAAAACAGTTACATATTCAACTCTAACTGATTTGTTAGATAAACATGCCAACCTTTATGTAACATATATTTACTTTAGACTAGGTCGACTCATTTAAATATTAAACTTTACATAAAAGTAAAAAAAATTACATCTTTAAATTAGGTATAAATAAAAAATATGTTCAAATTATTGTATCATAAATTTTTTGGTTTCTTTGTAACGGTGAATGTGTTTTCAGTGGTTACATGTCCCCTGAGTATGCGGTGCACGGTCATTTTTCTGTGAAATCAGATGTGTTTGCTTTTGGAGTCATTGTTCTTGAGATTATCACGGGGAAGAAAAACACACGCTTTTATAATCCAGATGATCGTGAGGATCTTCCACATTTTGTAAGTTTTACTTACGGTTCTTCCTTTCCTGTATTTTAAGTAGTATATATTGATCATATTTTTATTTTTATTTTTATTTTTCATTATGACACTTGAAGGCCTGGAAAAGTTGGATAGAAGGAAGAGCAATGGAGCTTATAGATCAAACAATAATTGAATTATGTTCTAAAGATGAGGTTATGAGATGCATCAACATTGCGTTGTTATGTGTGCAAGAAGATGTGGATGCAAGGCCTTCTATGGCTTATGTTTTAAACATTTTCAACAATTACTCCATCACTCTTCCAACCCCCACAAATGCTCCAAATTATCTTCCTAAAAGACACTTATATTCTTCAAATAACGAGTCTGTTTCTAAGTCAACGGATGAATCACAGATCACCGAAGTGCATGCACGGTGACCAATGTAACTATGTTTTTGTTTTCTAATACTTTTATATCTAATTTCATTACGTCGTCCATATTCAATTATTATCAAACCACACAACATCAGTGTTGGAAATTAAATGGGATCATTATATGCTACTGTTGGTGCTTTAATCAGTGAGCAAAAACCAGTTGTGGAAAAACATAAAAACCATGGGCCAGAAGACGTGAATAAAAGAGGGGTTTTTACTTAATAATTGAAAGACAAATTACAAAAGCAAGAAATGGAATACAAAGTTGTTACTTGCTGCTAGGGCCGTAAACGAACCGAACGAATGCTTGTTCATTTAAGTTAGCTGAACAAACGAACGAACACGAACGGTTAAACAAACGAGTTTTCTTGTTCATGTTCGTTCGTTTAACAATTATATTGTTCATGCTCGTTCGTTTATGTTCGTGAACATGCTAAACAAACGTAAACGAACAAACATTAATGAACAGAGATAAACAAACATAATTAAACATATAAAATTATAATGTAATCAAACACAATCAAACATATATGAACATAAAATGAACAAACATAAACGAACGTAAATGAACGTAAACGAACAGCATAAACGAACTTTCGTGAACATAATTGAACGAACGAGGCAATTGTTCATGTTCGTTCGTTTAACTAAACGAACGAGAATTTGTGTTCATATTCATTCATTTATTAAATAAATGAACATAAACGAACTTCCCGCCGAACATTTCACGAACGATTCGCCGAACGTTTGGTTCGTTTACAGCCCTACTTGCTGCTATGTAGGAACCGTGGAAGCCGGATTGGATTACATTACCAAAGTCTCAAACTGGATCGGATTGCATCGGAGAGGATTGTCCATTGGTGCATCTCTACAAACCGATGTGAATTCTTTTAAAGTAGACTTTCCCCTTGATTTGTGTGAAGTCTATTTATCTCATAACTCAAAACTATTTTTTATCATCAACTTGTATTGTTTGAAAGCACTCACGACTTTCAAACATTCGTGATGACACGTAAACTCATGCCACCAGCTAAAATTATACATCATGTTGAGAAAATATATACTCACTATAACAGATGTGGCCCTAACCAGACCACACGTGTTCACATGACCAAGTTGGAGAGGCTTTTGTGCCCAAAAAACTACTCGAGCTGGGAAAGGAACGCACTTTTGTTTGGCAAGGACAGATACTTCACAAATCATGTTTGGGTGTTTTCATATTTTCCCTATTCAGCCCTTAACTGTAGATTTCCTTTCATATCTAGCTTAAAACTTTCCACTTTAACCCCTTAAAGTTCCACCGTTTAGTCATATGTATTTATTTATAATTTATCTATTATAAGTTTTTTACCGTATTCCTTCAAATTTTTATTCTTATTAAATTCTTTTTTAGTTTAGTTCTTTATTTTTGTTTTTTAACATCCTTAACTTAATTTAATATCAAATAACCTGTCTAATAATATTTTAATTTTGTAATATAACACGAAACATCTATCTCAAATCGCGGATGTTATACCTAACCTAATAATTAACATGTTGAGATTTTCAACTCGTTTAATTACACGGCTCAACCGTCTAACCCATGTAATTAAATGGGTTGGGTTAGGGTTGGAATCTCCAACCTGAATTCAACCTGCCGATCTGTTTAAGAATTTTAAGTATTTTGAAAGTTATATTTATTCAATATAATTTTTTAATTGATTATTATATTTTAATTACTTTTCATCTAACACATTATAATAAATTATAGGATCAGGATAGACAAATAGACGAGCTGAATCATGCAGAAAGTAGAAGTCGAGTTGGTGAAAGTGAAATTTTGAGTTGCATAGAATTTAGAAGTTAGACATTGATTAGGTTTTGCAAACACTTTATATGTGTTGTGATATACACTTATGGTTGTATTATTTTCAATCTTGAAAATTTATCGGAGTTATTAAATTTTATGTAATTTTATTTGAAAGCTTATTAGATTTTAAGGTTTTTGTTTTTGAAAATTTAAACGAATTAACTGAGTTCAACCTATTTAATAAATAGTTTGGGTTGGGAAAATAGGTGAAGCCAAAAATAACCCAACACAACTCATTGTTACCCATACACAATGCATCCTACATATATCAAGAAGTGGATTCACAATAATTTGAAATCATATAGAAAAATATCATTTTGATTTGAAGGATAACATCAAACACGTTTGAGAGATATATGTTAAAATTTGTGTTAGAAAGTATTCACAAAAGTAACAACCATTTAATGATTTTGATACAAAGTATGATATAATAGTTTTGTAAATATATTCATGACATATGTTGAAGTTATAGTATTGTTGCAATCACATAAATTAAATTGTTAATAAACTTCCATCACCATTAT
Source organism: Cichorium intybus (assembly GCA_023525715.1). Classification (NCBI taxonomy): domain Eukaryota; kingdom Viridiplantae; phylum Streptophyta; class Magnoliopsida; order Asterales; family Asteraceae; genus Cichorium; species Cichorium intybus. The sequence goes on from CM042015.1 coordinate 94,772,196, forward strand.
TAAACTTGGGTATATATTATAAATATCTTTATAAAACACAATCGTATCATGAATTCATATCCAAAAAATTAGATGCTTTCTATTTTTGTCAATACTTTATGGGGTAAATTTGAATATAGATCTCTTAAATGTATTTTCAGTTATCTCACAAAAAAAAGATATTGTGTATATAATTTTAAACCATAATGATTCAAATTCTACAAAGAAGTAGTTGTTTTCGTTAAATTTAAGCAACATATTTTTATAAAAAGAACGCCATAAAAATAAGAATCAAAACAAAAACTGAAGAAGCAAAAGAAAAAAAAAAAGCTGAAACAAAAAATATTTCAAAGTTAAAAAAACGATGTTTTTTTTTTTTGTCGATTTTGGTTTTAGTAAAAGAAAAATCGAACTATTTTTAGCCTTAATAGTTAACAAATTTCGTTCAAAGGCCGGATATTACTTATATTATGAAGACAAAAAATGTTACTTATACGAAGGGATGTTTTTTGAAAAGATTTCTTTTACATCGATAATTTTCTGAAAAAATTTTAAAAATGTCTCTAACTTTTCTGAAAAATAAAATAAAACATGTTTATTCAGATAAAATAACAAACTATATTAGTTTTTCCAAAAATTGATTTATTAAATTACAGTGTAGGAGTACCTCGTATGAAAAGAACTTAGGGAAGGGTTTATTAACTTAATTTACAGAAACGAGAAAAACAAATACCTTCAAAATCACTATTATCTATATATCCTATAAAAGAAACATTTTTTCTATCACCACATTCATTTGAAACCCCCAACCTTTCAACTTATTTTTTACTTTGAAGTTTTTTCCTTTATCCTACATTGTTTCACATACTATATGACAATTTATCTTTCTCTTATATAATACAATGCATTTGCTTCCATTCTCCATCAAACTTGATCTTTCAAGTCTATTATTAGTTATCATAAAACATGCTTTTATCGCAAGTTTTAAAATATTTTTTACTATTTAGTTTCAATTATAAAAAGTGTTGAATCTAAAAAATAAAAATAAAAATTACTAAAACTTTGAAAATTTTGACTATGTTGGAAGTTATAGTATGTCGTTTTTAAAAAGTGACATTGGTGTAAACATTTTTCGATTCACCAAGATGTATATACGTAAAGATTTTAAAATTACTTAAAACTTTTAAAAACTTGACTAGGTTGGAAGTTTATAGTATGTCGTTTGTAAAAAGTGACACCAGTGTAAACATTTTTCGATTCACCAGTATGTATATACGTACAAATTTCCAATTGTTAACATTTTAACCATCTATTATAAAAGAGATTATTCAAAACAATGTGGTTTAACATTAATCTTGATCATAATATGACTTTCAAAGTCTAATATTAATTAAATATCATATTATCGTACAAACATATTTTCTCAAAGTGATAAAGGCTTCTATTTATAGGTTTTACTTTCCAAAAATATTAAAACTCAAAATGAAGATGAATATTGCAAAAAAAAACTTTTGAAAACTAGCTAGGTTACAAGTTTAAAGTATGTCATAATAATTGACAAGGATGTTGCGTTGCACATATATAACCTTTAATTTTCCCTTATATGGTACCACTTTTTAGGTTCTCTTATCAATCTTTAGTGTACCATTGTTTTCAAAGTCTATTGTTAATTAGTGTTTTTATTTCAAAGTTTCAACAATTATCCTATTTTGTTTTAACTGCAAAAATCATTTAAAGTAAAAGATGAATATTTAAAAGAGTTAAAAACTATTAAAAAATCAATTGAGTTGCAACTTCATAGTAAGTCGTGTGCCACAGTTCAATGTGTGATGACAATGTTTTAAACATTTTAATTTGCTTTCACAATTTATGAATATGAAACTTCCAAAAAGTAATCGTTTAAAGTTAAAAAAAATTGTTTATATAAATATTATAATAGATGTCATTTAATCAATATAATTCACTAATCAATACAGTTCAAGATAAATTTTTATCATGTACCACATTAATTTGAATTTGTTAAAAAAATCAAATCATAGTGGACATCGGTGAGTATACGTCGAACTTTTAGGAAAATGGTCTTAAAACTGAAACCAAAGGTTCCTGGAATGTTGCAACTGATTCCTAATTTGGTTATAATAAAAAACACAAAAGAACAAAGATATTAGAGAAATGATTTTAGCCACTCTACTTATAGATGTTTTCTTTTCCTTGGAATTTGTATCTTAAGCTATGTGGGATGAGAAATATATTAGTCTCTTTACTTATAGATTTTTGATTTCTCTTCATTTGTGTTCTTAAACGATGTGAGATAAGAAAATGACACAAAATAACATACTATGAAGGAAATTTTGATCCCACATCGTCATGATAAACCAACTCAAGAAGCATTTTTATTCTATAAATAAAGGTCTCCCTCAAATTAAAATAACTATATAGATCATTATATATTTCTTATTGTTGGAAAACTTTTCAAATAGTAAAGTTTAAAGAAATATATAGTTAAAATTTTATTATTTTTAATAAAGTTGAGCTTTAAATATTTAGCAAGTCGATCCGAGATGAGCTATGGATTCGTTCATCAAGTTGCACAAAACCGCATGTATTATGTTGAATAATGCAATTTTGAACTTTTATTTATTATGCAATATCGTTGGTCAAAAATAACGATTTCTAATTTTCTCAAATGTCACTCAATAAATATACTTTGAGTATTCTAACTATATTTATCTTTTACCGCATCAATTTGATGTTTTTTTTTTATCTCACATTGCTTCACATACACATATGACATTTTATCTTTCTCTTATATAATACAATTAATTTACTTTCATTAATTAGCACAGAGCGTACTATTAATTTAAATTAACTATTTGAAATTAAAACATAACCAAATACGCAATCTTTAAATTGATTTTAAAATGGATAAAAGTAAAATTAAATTTAAAATTTTACAAAAACTTTATCCAAGCACAACCTGTTGGTAGACTACCAAAATTATGTGGTTTGAGATAACTCTTTATCTTAAACCATATTAATTTAATTTTTATTTGATACATTGTATTTATTCATTAAAATTGTTAAAATTCGTTGTCTTCCAAATTTATGACATATGTTTGTATTATCATATAGTTAAAAATAATGAAAATATTTTTCTATATAATTTTTTTAATTTGGGATAAAATAACATGTATTTATTTATATTCTAACTAATTTTGTTTCCTGCACAAGGCGCGGGCATTCGTCTAGTATGATTATATCCATACAAGCAGCATCTTCAATCTCTCTCTTTTCACAGAATTCCATTGACAATGGAATCAAGTATCATACTTCAATCTCTTATTCTAATTCTCTTGCAGTTTCTTTGTTTCACCGCCGGCCAAATAAACGATTTCCCTTTTATCCGGTGCAAATCCATTGGCACTTTCACGAGAAACTCCACCTACGAAACAAATCTCGATACCGCCCTCGCTTCCCTTTCCTCCACCGCTGCAACAGGCTACGGTTTCTACAACACCTCCGTCGGTGTAACTCCAAACATTGTCACTGCGATCGCCCTCTGCCGCGGCGACATCGAATCGGAAACATGCAAGGATTGTATCATCAACTCAATACTCCTGTTAAGACGGAACTGTGCTTACGAGATACGAGCCCTAGTTTGGAACTCGAATTGTACCGTACGCTATTCAAACCGTACTTATGCTTCAGTAGTTGATGCTCGGCCTTTGATCAAACTGTCCAGTTCTGTAAACGCATCGGATATTGACGCGTTCAGTGATGCATTGAGAGATTTAGCTAAAAGGTTACGTACGGAAGCCGCCGGAGGAAACTCCCTACGGAAGTTTGCAACGGGAGATATCGAATTCGGGACAGATTCATTGAAGATATACGGTCTGATGCAATGTTCGCCGGATTTATCTTCTTTTGACTGCAATTCGTGCTTGACGGCTGTGTTTACGGAGAGTCAAACTTGCTGCGACGGCGACATTGATGTCAACATTTATTTTCCGAGTTGTAACGTTAGGTACTCGAACGCGTCGTTCTATACTGATCCTCCGGCTATCACAATCACAGTGCCGCCTTCAACAAAATCACCGGCAACTCCAGGTACGCGTTCATTTTTTATGCATGATAAATAAATATAACGAATTCCATATTTTTCGTTTGTACAAATGGGCAACTTTAAGTTCAATTTTATACATAAAAATAATTTTAATATCAATATTAATTTATGGATTTATGTCCTAAATTTATTATGAAATTGAATGCCTTAATTTATTTAAAAAATTGTAAATTATAAGTTGATTAAAAAGGAAATAAAGCAAATATATATATATATATATATATATATATATATATATATATATATATATATATATATATATATATATATATATATATATATATATATATATAATTTATTAGAAAACGAGTAGTTTTAGTAGGACCTTATGGAATTGATAATTTTGTTGTGAAGTTGCCGGATACCCGTAGTTGGTAGCTTTTATGAATACGATATGATAGATCTATCTTTTGTCTTTCTTTATTGTTCAAAAACACGACTGGTCAATTCTTTTTAATTGCATCCATATAAACTAATATTTAATCACAACGTGGTTGTAAAAAAAGAATATCTCATTTGAATTATCCGTAGATTTTTTATGTTTGTTTATTAAACTTACGAACATGAATAAAAATTTTCGTTTGTTTAGTTAAACGGATGATTAAGAATAATTATATCGTTTGTTGATTTATGTTCGTAAATATTCGTTTATATTTATTCGTTTATATACTCTTATTTATATTCGTTTGTTTATGTTCTATTATTTTATATATATATATATATATATATATATATATATATATATATATATATATATATATATATATATATATATATATATATATATATATATATATATATATATATATAATATCAAAATGACATTACAAAGTATAATCAACATATATATAATATGAGTTGATGATAAACTTTTACGGTTTTTTAATGTTTATTTTTGTTTATTAAGTTTGTGTTTACGTTCGTTTAGCACGTTATAAATGAACAAACACGAAAAAGTAATTGTTAAATGAACGAACATGAACAAGAATTTACGTCCGTTTATCTGTTCATGCTCATTCTTTTGTGCAGTTAACATAAATGAACAAACATAAACAAGCTCTTATTCATGTTAGTTCGGTTCGTTTATAGCCTAAATCATAATCTTTGACGATGAAAAATACATAAAAAATATTATTTAACCATAATTAGCTTAGTAAAATATGGTGAGGCCAATGTTGTTTCAATCTTATACATCTAAAATATTAATCTTTATGCGTTCACAAAAATGACCGCATGCTTTATTTACAAATTACAAATTGTAATTATCGCACAAGAAAGGAGCCATAAATATTGCATGAACAAAATAAGCACATTTGCATATATAACATACGTAGTGTTGAATGTGTCTCAATAGTTTCTTGTCACAAATATTTGAATATTTCTTGATATTATTGTTATTTTGCATGCAGGAGGAAGACAAAAGTCATCAACGACTATGTATGTCATCGTTCCTGTTGCATGTGTTTTGGCTGGGCTACTCATAATCGTATTTTGTTTTCTTACGAAAGTAAGGCGAAATAAAATTGCTGCTAAGAAGAAAGAAGCTGGGACTGCGTTTTTCTCACTATTGAAGAGCGAAAAGCAAAACCACAGTGCTAATGTTGAACAGGCTGGGTCAGGTATAATATTATCATATAAATAGTCCTTATAATTATTAACACAATTAATATTATATTGATTAATTGAAAATTTACATTGACATGATGCATGGGGATGTTAAGTTCTGATAACATCGTAAGTGGAATAGATATCAGGGGATTTTAATTGCTTGGATATCGTATAATAGTAATAATAATTTATAAATGGTTGATCAATGAACTCCTCTTCCATACACATGATGTCCGACCCCCTAGGTACACACATGTGCCTCCATTTAGCACGATCCTTGTGAAATATTTTCTAGTTTAAAATATTAATTTTATTAATATAAATATAGACTTTGTATTCATTACTTAGATTTCCTATTTATTGATATTTATAGCTCTCATCTTTCTCCTACTTCTATCACTCAAGTTGTAACAAGAGACTCCTCTCTCTAACCCTCATCTTCCTCAGTATTTGTGCAAGACCAGTTGAAGCTATATACAACTTAAAATTTTCTATCGAGACCACTTTGGTAAACATATTTGTAGGGGTTTGGCTCCAAGGATTTTTTTCAAGTTAACAGTACTTTCGGTAATTAACTCCCGAATGAGATGGTATCTCATCTTGATGTGCGTTTCGTCCTACTATGAAACATCAGATTCTTCACATGGTGTATGACAGTATGGTTATCACCAAATAACACATAATCCTCCTGTTTCAAGTCCAACTCTGATAAGAAGTTCTTCAACCATACAAGCTCTTTGCTAGATTCTTCTAGAGCCATATACTCGGCCCCGACGGTTGAAAGAGCAACAGTCTTCTATAACCTTCACATCCAACTAATTGTTGTTCCTCCTATTGTGAACATGTAACTTGTAGGGCTCTTGCCAAAATCCACATGACCCCCAAGTTTGCATTAGCAAAACCTTCCTAAACGATCTTATACCTTTTGAAACTCAAAATTGCATCCATGGTTCCCTTCAAGTAGTGAAGTAGCCAGTTTACTTATTCCCAATGCTCTTTTCCCGGATTTGTCATAAACCGACTGACTACTCCCACTATATGAGCAATGTCTAGTCTACTGCACATCGTTGCATACATCAAGGGATGCATAAGGGATCATGGCCATTTCTGCCTTGTCTTCTTTCGTCTTTAGAGATTGCTTCTTTGAGTGTTGCATATGAATCTCAAGCGGTATTCTCCTGGGCTTTGCATCATACATATTAAACTTCACCAAAATTTTTCGGATGTACTTCTCTTGAGAAAAGTTTAGGACTCTGGAAGCTCAAATGATGCTCATTCCCAAAATATGCTTAGTTGTGCCTAGGTCCTTCATCTCGAACTTTCTGCTAAAGTAGCATTAGCCAACAGTAAAGTGACTTGCATCTTAATTTTTCCGTGCTACAAAAGACTCAAGACTTTCCATCCAACAAATATATTCGTTCTTACTTTTATGCTGCATACATTTATACAAAAATAGAGCTAGTTCATCGTTTACGCCCCTTATCTCCCAGATATCATACATTGAAGTATGCAACTCATCATCCAAATCACAGAGAGTGGCAAGTTATTGGTCAGTATAACATACAATAGAGTAGTGTAATTATAAGTTTATATCATTCCAGAATTGAAAGTAAAAATTATGAGAATCATGAAGAAGATTGGAACTTACTTGAATGGAGGGCCCAAGTAAGGTTTGCCAGCCATTCCATCTTGGTCATGCATAAAAACTCTATCAATCTCTATGCTGTTAGGTCATACATTGCACACAAATTCCAAAATATCACTGTTCTTCATCCGTAAAGATGTCGATCACCATTGAAATGTAAAGCTCCATATCGTTTTTAGTGGTAATACTACCATCTTTTGTAGGAGGAGCAGAAACTCTGAACATGGTTACCTCTACTTTAATCTCTTCGTCTTCTCGATTGCTACCCTTCAATTTTTTTAACAAATTAACATATAAATTGTTAAAAAAACAAAGCATCAAAGCATTTTAATATAGATGAAAACATAACAAAATATTACAATGATATCTGAAGTGCGAAAAATATAACAAAATATAAGTATAACTTGCAGAACTGCCAAAATCACAAATTTAATATTCCAAAATCCCAAAACAGAAGTGGAGAAACTTGGGGGGTTTTAAGACATAAAATAGATTAAAGCATATTCACCATCATTAATCATAGAAAGATTCAAGAACTGGATAAACAAATTACTTTAAATTGACATTCTCATAAACCGATGCAGCTTTAACCTAGAACCCTAGCCGTCGACAACCAACATCCAAGCAAGTCGATGCGATATTCACCAACATCAGAATTCATCTTATCATCTGCATAAATAAAACCTATTAATAAAAACCCAGAACTAAAACTCACAACTAATGCAGTTTTAAGAAAGCAAAATAGATATGTAAAAACTCACCACCAGCCCCTGCCATAAAGAACATTAACAAATTAATGATTCAACATGATAACAACAACACGAGAAGTCACTCTCATTCAAGCATATGGACTAGGTGAAGGCGCATAGGAACTAGGGAAGGGAATTAATGAGGATTAAGAAAATTACCTATACATGATGAAGGAGAAAGATGAAGGGAAGAGGCACCAGTAGGCGTAGGCGTGGGTGTCTGAGGCGACAACAATAGGTCGACAACGACAATGAAAGGGCGCCGGCAATAAGCAAAGCGACGATGATGACTAAGGAACAACAATGAACAGAGAACAATGATGATCATGGAACGGTGATGAGCAAGGAATACGATGAGAGCGTGTCCATGAATCATGATAGAAAAATAAGGAGTCTGGATGTCTAATTACCGATTGAAGGGTTATCTATATAAATAAGGGTGAACGAGATTAGGGCTAGACAAATTGAAATGGAAATTAGATAGAGGAGGCGATTGATGAATTTAAATATGGATGTGCAGAGATTTAGCAGATTTGGGTTTCAAATATTGAATTGGGATGTGAGTGATCAATTGGCAATAGGAAATTTTAGATTTAGTTGGTTTTGCATGTATAAGCGTTAGGCGGGAAAAGAAAAATGAGGCTGCACAATAGAATGACACGTGGCAAATAAATGTTTACTTTATTAGATAATATAGATATAAATTTTACAGTTAATTAGTATTGTTAATTAATTTTAAAATCAGTTATTATTATTAAAAATTATAAAAGATCATCATCATCCGAAAGTTTTAGATTTTTGATACCACTTAATATATTCATTATAAGACAACTTATTATATTAATTGTTATTGTTAACTAATTTTAAAAGTCATAATTTTATGTATATGTAGAAAGGTTTTTTTTGACCTATTTAATATTAATTAACTAGTTAATAATTATTATTAAAAAAGTAAAATATAATAATGACTTTAAATTAATATAATGCAAATAAATTAGCTTATTTTATAATAGATATATAAATTGTAATGTATGCATCTAATTGCCCATATTTCTTATTCATCGGTCTTGATCAAAATAAGACAGATATTAAAATTATGGTATTTTCTTTGTCTCTATTTTCTTGCTAAACCATAACATATATTAAATATTTTTATTTTTTTGTAAAATATATTTTTATATATAATATACTATAAAAGGGAAAATAGTGTATCTAATATATATACAAAAGTTAGTTTTATAATAACTAAATTTTATAATTTTGTTATAATATAACCTTAATTACACATTTTAAATACTTTCTTTTGCATATCTACTATATTTAATGATTAGAGTAGAACAAGACTAGTTTTTTCCCAAACAATTAATAAATTATATGATAACTAACAAAAAACTAGATAAAAGAAAACAACGTTCTACAAGTTATATAAGGACTTTTAAGCAAATATATAAATGATTAATTTTGAAAAGTGTATTTACCAACGCGTACATGATAATCCTTTTCTAAAGCAAAAGAGATTAAGTAAACAATATTCAGAAGCAATATTTTATTAAATAATATCGTAAAATTCAAAATAATATTATAAATATATATAATACAGAAAAAAAAGAAAACCAAGATAAAATAAAACAAAATTGCAATATTTCTGTGTTTATAAGAATCATAAAATTTATTTGTTATGCAAAGTTGCAAATGATGAAATTATGAAAGACAAACCATGAGGAGAGGGGAGACATGAGACACTAGTACAAAATTCATCTGTTTGTACGGTTAAAATGGTAAACTGGTGCGGTTATAAATTGTTCTATAGAACCACTCCTCGTTTACTTAGTCGTTTTTTATTTAAAGACTTCTATCTCTAATTATAAACTTACTTAAAGATATTGTAATATCATTATTTTATTAACTTTGACCTTTAATTAAATGATAATTTCAATAGTTAATCTCTTTTATAGTTTTTATTTATTTATGAATTTAACTTATTGATCCCCATCTATATAAATTCTTCTATAGAACCACTCCTTGTCTACTTAGTCCTTTTTTAAACACTGACATATTTTAATATAGAAAGTAAATAAATATTATCACTAGAGAAAGGAGTTTGATGTATAACTTTGCATTTGTAAATACAAACATCTTGGGTCAGACTCCTTTAAACTTAAGTAATTTACAGCAACATAAATAAATTAATAAAATAAAATATTATTAAAAGGATAAAATAAATTATTATTAAAGAGATATGATTAGATGTTCAAATTATGTTAGTATATTGACCACTCAATATATTAAGTGGTTAATAAAGATTAACAAAAACCTCAAATGATATTGAGTGATGTTGTATGGCCAAGTAAATGAGTAATAGTGAAAAACTATAAAAAAAACCTTCTATCGAAGATGTTCTAATACAGAGATGTTCTAATACAATGAGTATTTGCCAATCAAAAAGACAATATTTCAATATTTGGTTATTTTAAAGTACTTTCTCATGACTTATGTTCTTCTTATGCAGTTGAAATGGAAATCGGTACAGTAAGTTCTTTACAATTCGATCTTGCCACAATTGAAGCAACCACCAATAATTTCTCTATTGAAAATAAAATTGGTCAAGGCGGGTTTGGTTCCGTTTATAAGGTACGAAGTTGATCCACATTTTATATTGTTTTGATAAAAAGGACCAGAATACTTCAAGGGTTGAATATGTGTTTTCGTTCATGAACATTTAATTTGCTAATGTAATATAACCTAATGAGATATGAAACGATAGAGAATGCAAGGAAGAACTCCTATTATTTAGTTAAGAACCAGAAAACAAAGGCTCCAATATATAGAACTTACAATGACAAAGGAAAATCTTAACGTAATACATTTGAATATTGTTCATTCTCTTAGTTATCATTTTGTCTGAAAAAAATAATCTCACACGTAATTACTACATTTGCATAAATCTGTAGCCCTAAAGAATATCACATTGCAGGGCGTTCTTGCCAAAGGGATAGAGGTGGCTGTAAAGAGACTATCAAAATCATCTGGACAAGGTTCACAGGAGTTCATAAACGAAGTCATTTTAATTGCAAAGCTTCAACATCGAAATCTGGTGAGGCTTTTAGGGTTTTGCCTTGACGATGACGAAAAATTACTCATCTATGAATACGTATCCAACAAAAGTCTCGATTACTTTCTCTTCGGTACGTCAAAACACAAAGTTAATTGTATGAACTTGTTATTGCGTTTGGTATTTAATTTTTTTTTAATTTTAATACAGATCCGCAAAAACAAGGACAGTTAGATTGGCCAAAACGCTACAAAATCATAGTAGGGATTACGAGAGGAATGCTCTATTTACATGAAGATTCACAGCTAAAAATTATTCATCGTGATCTGAAGGCTAGCAATATCTTACTAGATTTGGATATGAACCCTAAGATTTCGGACTTTGGCCTCGCAAGAATTGTTGGAGTCGATGAAACTGACGCAAACACCAACCGAATTGTCGGAACATAGTGAGTTTTTAAATCCTTTTTTCCCAATTCGTTTAATTTAAACTAATTTATCGCTTCACCAACTTAGCAATGGATGTTGGCGTCAAGTAGCAAAACCATGCACTTTTTACAACGGTTATATATGGTCCTTTAGTATGCATGGTCGTTTCCTTTGTGGCCTCAAAAGTTTTAGGACGCAATTTACCGGTGGGTTTTTGTGTGGTAAGAAATTTAGTTTCTTTGTAATGATATTCACATTCAAACGTGAATGTGTTTGCAGCGGGTACATGTCCCCTGAGTATGCAGTGCACGGACATTTTTCTGTGAAGTCGGATGTGTTTGCATTTGGTGTTGTTGTTCTTGAGATCATCACCGGGATAAAACGTTCGCACTTCTATAGTGAAGATAATGAGGAGGATCTTCCACATTTCGTAAGTATTACTCCTAATCTTCTACCTTGCTCTAATTCTCTTTCCAAAGATAATGCATGAACAGGGTATTATAAAATTAATTATTGGCTTTTCTTTTGCTTTCTTTTCCTCTCTAGTTATATATGTCTTTTTATTAAATATTAAACACTCGTGAACAAAGTGTAAAAGTCTATATCTTGCTCATTTTTTACGGACTATAGTTACTCTATCTTTGACGTAAGACGTTCATTTTTTATTTTATTTTTATTTTTTTGCTTGATTATGTGTCCCTTGAAGGCTTGGAAAAAATGGATAGAAGGAAGGGCAATGGAGCTTGTGGATCCAACAATGGTTGAAACTTGTTCTAAAGATGAAGTTATGAGATGCATCAACATTGGGTTGCTGTGTGTGCAAGAAGATGTGGATACAAGGCCTTCGATGTCTTACGTTTTAAACACGCTCACCAATTACTCCATTACTCTACCATCTCCCACAAGAACTCCGCATTATCTTCCTAAAAGACACTTGTATTTTTCGAGTAGCAAGTCTGTTTCTAAGTCAACGAATGAGTCACAGATCACTGAAGTACATGCACGGTAACTAGGGTTGTTCATGAATGGTTAACCGAACCAAAATCATGTTTTGGAAGGTTAACGTACCGGAATGATCGGTTAGCTAATTTTGTGAACCTAAACCTAAACCGAAAAAATCAAAAATCCGGTTCAGTTAACCTGAAAATCGAAACGGTTTTTTGGATTTTAGGTTCGGTTTTCCGATATTTGAACACCCCTAACGGTAACGACTGTAACTTCTTTTTTTTTTTTGGGTCATTTTTTGGACTTCCATATTTATTTTATTTACATAATCGGTATTTAGTTATTATCAAATCACATAAGATTTCTTTGTGCTATACGGATGTTTATATGTGTTTCAAATATTATATATTATTGTGACCAGTGTTGTACAATAATTAACACAAAGACCAATCACACAAACACGATATATAGAGTGGAAACCCAAATTTGTTAAACCCTCTATGAAGAACACTACATTAAACTCGATAATCTGGAAGGGTTACAATGTTTTATGATCGTAAACTTAAAAATACTAGTTACAAACTCAAATAAGAACGAACTTCAATCTCACAAGGTTCAGAAAATACAAAACAATATATTTTATTAAAAGCTTCTATGAAGAACACTAGCTACAGCTACATTGTGACTAGTGTTAGTACAATAATTAAAATATGTTTATATGTAATTTATTAAATGATACATCTTTAGTCAAATAGAATTTTTTTTTGTAAAATAACATTTTCTTTTTTTATTTACTAATTTACAGTAATATATTTTATTCTATGATTCCTAATAACACATGTTTGAATGATTTATTTCATTCATTCGAGCCAACCAAACAAGACAACGACGCGCCGAGTAGGGCCAAAGTCTTCACAAGTAATTAACCATTAACTCTATAAAACTTTATCACTACAAGAATAAGTGTCATTAGTGGCGACAAATGTCGCCCCTAATACCTTTGAAAGTCGCCCCTAAAGCCTTTAGGGGCGACATGTCGCCCCTAAAGGTGTCGCCCCTAATGCTTCGTCGCTAATACTTATATGTCGCCTCTAAAGGTGTCGCCCCTAATAGTGTCGTCGCTAAAAGTTGCATGTCGCCCCTAATAGTGTCGCTGCTAAAGATGTCATCACCAATAAGCTTTCTATTGCTAAAAGTGTCGTCGGTAATACTTATAGCTCCTAATAGTTGTTTTTTCCTTTATTTCATTAAGTTCTCAATAGTTAAGAACTTAATCAATTCAGCTACTCCATAAAATGCAGAAAATATAAACCATCCACAATAAGTTATATTATCCAAAAAAAAAAATCCATAACATATGTTCTAAAGTTATATCTAACACAAAATAATAAATAAAACACAAACTACTCGTGACAACTACCGTCTTCATCATCGTTCCCTTCGTTATCATCATCATCTTTTTGCAAATGTCGAACGAAATCTTTAAGTTTTTCCATTTTTTTCGGGTTGCTAAACAACCGATCAATATGGTCCAACTACAAAAAAAAACAAAATAACATATTAACTTAGTACCAATTAAGTTCTTAACAATAATTGAAAACATCAAAAATCAAACACATGATAAAATAACAAACTAACAATATCATACAATAATAACCTAAACATAACATCCAATACATAATATTAACTCCTAACTAATTAAGTCCTAACTAATTAAGTTCTTAACAAATCATACAATTCATTAATATTTTCATACAAATTCAATCAAGTGTTCATATCAAAATAGCCGCATACAATCCTACAATCAAAACTTTATATACATATTATCAAAGAATCCATATCCAAGAAAACATATTTTTACATCTCCAAGCAAACATATTTTTACATAAATCATGAAATAACAATTAAAACACTAAATAATCACAAAACTCTTATGTTTAATATATGAGAAAATTACATTTTTTGTTGATGATTACAAGTAGATATCGTTGGAGATTGATCTATCAAGAAAACAAGTTTCAAAACCACAAAAAGACATGAAAGAACAATTAAAACTACAACAAATTACAAAACCCTAAGTTTAATATATGAGAAATTACCTTTTTGTTGAATATTACAAGTAGATATTGTTGTAGATTAATCTTCCAAGAAAAAAAGTTTGAAAACCTCCAAAAGTTTGGCTGGAATCGCACAAGTTCGAGAGAGAAATATTAAGTCGTAACTAATAAAGTTCTTAACAAATAAGTCAAAGAAAGTTCAATACATAATATTAAGTTCTTAACAATAATAGAAATTATCAAATATCAAACATATCATACATCCCATTAACAATTTCATACAATTTCAATCATGTGTTTATATAAAAATATACATATACAATCCTATAATAACCTAACAAACTAACAATATCATACAATAATAACATAAATATAACATCCAATACATAATATTAAGTCCTAACTAATTAAGTTCTTAACATATCATACAATTCATTAACATTTTCATACAAATTCAATCAAGTGTTCATATCAAAATAGCCATATACAATCTTATAATCAAAATTTTATATACATATTATCAAAGAATCTATATCCATATATTAGTCAATCAATTGTGTATATTAAAACTAGCTTTTGAAACTAACATTAACAACTATATACATTAAAATCTTCAAGCAAACATATTTTACATAAATCATGAAATAACAATTAAAACACCAAATAATCACAAAACTCTAAGTTTAATATGTGAGAAAATTACCTTTTTGTTGAAGATTATAAGTAGATATTGTTGGTGATTGATCTTTCAAGAACACAAGCTTCAAAACCACACAAAAAACATGAAACAATCATTAAAACTACAAAACCCTAAGTTCAATATATGATAAATAAGTTCAATATATGAGAAATTACCTTTTTTGTTGAAGATTACAAGAAAAAAGAGCTTGAAAATTGTCAAAAACCCGGCTGGAATCGCATAAGGTCGAGAGAGAATTTAGGTTTGGAACTCAACAGAATGCGTGAAAGAGGAGAGGAATGGGAGAAATTCACTTTTAGGTATTAGGGGCGACACCCTTTAGCGGCGACTTTGGGCATTAGGGGCGACATGCAACAAAAAACGGGGGGAAATTTACCGCTTTTTTTTTTCACCGTACGATCAGTTTTTTTCTACGGCTAAGATTAAACCCAACGAGAGTGTCTGGATCCAGCCTTTAGCAGCGACACCCTTTAGGGGCGACTTAGGGCATTAGCGGCGACAACCGAAATTTTTGGGGGGGAAACTTACCGCCCTTTTTTTACCACCGTAGGATGACGTTTTCTTTCAACGGCCAGGATTAAACAAAGGGACGAAGTCCGGATCGAGGCTTTAGGGGCGACCCCTTTAGGGGCGACATACCCTTTAAGGGCGACATCGGACCCGCTAAGTCTGATGTCGCCCCTAAAGGCGTCGCCCCTAATGCCCCTAATTCTTGTAGTGTAAACTCATACTTGGGGAAACGGACAGTACAACTGTGGTCTATCGAAAATTGTCATTTTGATCCAAAACTTTTTAGATTATCATCACTTGTCCAAAATAGGTATTTTATTCCGATTTTGGTCCAAAAGTCTTTGAATTTTTTAAAATGACAAAATTACCCTTATTTTTAGACAAATATTCATAAATGGTCCCTATGGTTTTCCAAATATACAATGTTAGTCCCTAATTTTTTTTTTTTTTGCTCTTATGGATAGGGATGGCAAAAACCCCTGTGGGGCCCCGTTCCCGTGGTAAATAGTCCTTATGGTTTAACCCAAAATTGATTTTTTAGCCAAAAAAAGATTTTTTTAGTTTAAAAATCGGGGGCAGGGAAACGGGGGCGCGGGCCACACTATATATATATATATATATATATATATATATATATATATATATATATATATATATATATATATATATATATATATATATATATATATATATATATATATATATATATATATATATATATGATCTTTTGATTCAAATTTATTAAAATTTAATATATTTTTATAAACTAAAATATAATAACGTGACAACATGACCGGATTTCCAATATTTTACTTAACTTCGGATCTTCCAACCTCATTTCTTTGGCTTTGTTGAGCTGCCCATCATAATAAATAACTAATTAAATATCTAATACAATTTTTTTCTGCATGATAGTTAATAATAACTTAATTAAAATTATTGTGAGACAAGCCTGAGAATGTAAGTAAGTAAATCTCCCTTGCAGGGATAAGGCGACATGCCTTTACATCTATGTCAAGGAATTGCCTTGGTGGATTAGGACAGAACTCCTGCTAAAGACTATAACATCATCGAAGCAGGTATGTAAATATTATGTGTTTTATATGTTGAATGGTAAATTGGGGTAATTGGGAATCTCATATCTTATGTAGCAAGATGATAAGTAAATATTAAATGTGGTGTATGTGATAAATTATAAATCTTTGTGAATTTGGTGAAGGTTAGATGATAGTTTAAGGGGAGGGGTAAACTATATCAAGTAGTTTATTATGAAATATATATGCATTGGTGAAAAATTGGACTAAAATGGGTGATCAACAAAAAGTTAGATAAATAAGTGTTAATAGGAAATTTAGTGGCGCTAATTCTTAATAGATAGCGACACTAATGAAAGTAGAATGATATACAGTGTCAATTTTATCAAAGTATGATGTTTAGTGAAATTTTAGAGTTAGCGACATTATGAAGTAGGGTAGCGACCGCTAAGGTGTAAGTAGCGACGCTAAGGGTGAATCTCAGCGACACTAACATAATATAACAACACACGTATTAAGCGGTTAAGTCAGTCATTTTGGGGAAAAACATAGAAATACGTGGGAAAAGGAGAGGAGGAGCTGTCAAGGTGGATTTCAGCCAAAATATCACATCTATGGTGAAATTCTATAAGAAATTGTGTTACATTCAAGGAATTAAGGTAAGCAACCTCTTTTATGTTGGATTTTGGGTGTAAAAATCTTAATTGGTGAATTTTTCCGTTAATTAGAAGTAGTGGAATTTGGTTATTACTTGTGTAGTTAAGTTATCTATGAAATCCTGAAACCCTGAATTGCTGGAGTGCAAAATGAGTAGAAACTTGTGAATTAGGAGATTTTGCCAAAAGCCGTCGAGTATGTCGCTGTTCATAGTTAATAGCGCTAACCATGACTGTTAGCGACTCTATGTCCCCTGGACAGGGCATTTTGACAAATTTAATTGTGTACTAAAGATGATTTATACTATAGTTTGAGAAGCTCAAGGAAAATCATAAAGCACCGGTTGAAGTAGTATTTAAAATCAATATCCTTGTAGTTTGAGAAGCTCAAGGAAAATCATAAAGCACCGGTTGAAGTTAAATTCTTCTTTTTGGATCCAAGGTGAGTACCTCTACGGTCCTCATACTACAATATTTAGTATGATTAAATCTGATTTATGGTAGCTTGTTAAGAAATTTCAAGGATGCTATATGACACAATGGTGAACAAAATTTAAACTTACCGGTGTTAAACTAAGGGATAGGTATAAAGTCCCTTTTTGTTATCATGGTGAATTAGGCTGGTGAATAGCCTATCTATAATAGGCAGTGTTGCAGAAATCGGCCTTGGCGGCCGATTAATCGACGATTAATCGCTTGGCGGTCTTCAACCGATTACGATTAGGCCTAATCGGTCAGCTTAACGTTTTGCTGTAAAAATCGGCCTTGGCGGCCGATTAATCGGTCTTGGCGGTCATTTTTTAATTTTTTTTAATTTTTTAATTTATTATTTATTTCTTTATTTTTAAATAACGACACAAACACTCTCTAATAACTCAAGAAAACTAAAAAAAATCAATATTAAAGAATAAAAGCAAACAAATGTATAATCTTTAATGTGTATATTGGAATAAATGAATCAAACATTGCTATTTTGTTATATTTATATATTTTTAAATAAATTCATTTATAATTTAGGATCCCCGATTAATCCCCGATTAATCCCCGACTAATCCCCGATTAATCCGATTAATCACTTAACCCCACTCGACCGCCGAGCTACCGTCAAACGATTTTTACAACCTTGATAATAGGTGATTCATAATGAGACTGGTGAAGAGTCTCAATAGGTTGATGTAAAGCCTATGTCATATTGGTGAAATTACATGGTTGGTGAAACCCCATTTTTTTCTATTGAATTAACATAATGTATTTGAATTGCATGTGATTACTTAAGGTTAAGATGTATATAATTACCAGTTTGGTGTTTATAATTATGTTAAACTTTGGTTTATTAACCTAGTTGCTGCTCACTAAGCTAAAAGCTTACGATTGTCTTGTTTGTGTTTCGAGATCATGTAGTACTATAGTTTTAGAGGCAAGGCAATGTGTGAGCAGTGAGCGTCCTAATGCTGCTTAACCAAGACTTTTGTAGTATATATGCATCTGGCTCGATCATGGGACAAACTTTTGTATATTTTGTTATCTTGTACATGATCTATGATATGACTTGACAGCCAAACTTATATTTTGTACACATGTTTTGATATAAAAGTACATGTATTGGTATGAAATGTTATGGTGTACAATGTATGAGTTAGCTAGGTATTACAAAGACCATTGAAGATAAAGGGCTAGCCTTGCCCGATGGCACTGTTGTTGAGTATACCTTCAGGGAAAGTGGCACGTGAGGCCCATGGATTCATAACGAGGAACCGCCTCGAATGATAGATACACTTTTTGGTTGTGCTACCGTAACTATTTTGGTTTTTAGTGACACTTTTTTGTTTTCACACTACACCAATTTTAGATTTTAGTGGCATTTTTTATGTCACTATATATACTTGCTAAAAATAAATAACATTTTTCTGCTTTACGATTTAAAAAAAATAAGTCAATGTAATATAAATTAATAAAAAGAAAATTAAAATAATAAATATA